>VWZT01013281.1:442673-609333 GCA_013397055.1 Pachycephala philippinensis
AGAGCGGGACCCCCGGAGGAGCACCGGCAGTGCCCTTTGGCGTGGGTCAGCCGTACACAAATGGGTCATTTTAGACGCCGCTGTCCGGCGTAAAGGCGTCGGCAGCTAGGTGGGAGACTGCTCCCAGTTTTTAGGATCACTGGTGGGCATAAATCCAGCAGCGGTTAGACAGCGTTGCCAGTGAATATCTAACATTGGGGAGGGGGTCCCGCGGGAGGAGGGGAGGGCAAGGGGAGGAGATCACCCTTTGGAGGTGAGGGATGAACTTTATCTGTTGAACCATACTTGCAGCAAAGTGCTGGGAGCGGACACCACGTGAACGAAAAGTCCTCAAAATACAGAATAAACAAAATGGGCTCATCTGCTCAATGGGTAAGTGCAAGGTTGAGGAGGAGAGCCTTCAAATTACCTGTACGAAAAAGTCCTCGAAGCACAGACTGTGTCCTCATACATAGCTGTAAAGTATCAGGCATTATTTACAGTACTGAATAAATGTAAAAACAACAATAAACAGCGCTGAATTAATCTCTCATGTAAATTCATTCAAGCAAATGGAACCACTCTAGGAATAGATTTAGTTAACTAATATGATTAAGAGAATAACAATCAGCTGCAGCCACGACGGTTCTCAGTCAGGGTGCTCTGCATGAACGCTGCGGGATCGCCCATTTCACAGATGGGGAAATCAAGGCATGCGCCATTACTTTTTCTAAATTTTTGTAATAATTCCGAAAAATATTTGAGCATGATAGGGCTTTACCCACTGTCAAAATTTTAATTCAAATCTGACTGAATGTTGGAATATTTTAAGACATATTTGAAAAACTCTAGTTTTCACTGGCATTTGGCTAATTCTGGAAAGTCTGACCTCTCTTTTCAGGATAAAATACGAAAGTTCATACTTCATATTCTACTGACCACTGATCTGGATCATAATTTATCTTTGCCCTACCAGTAGTTGTTTAGCAAAACTATTTCTGTATGTTCTTATGGAATAACAGTTTCCATAAGAAGTGACGTATTGAGCTGTTTTTATAGACTTCCCACAGCTTCTGTCACTAAACACAGAGACAACAGATAATACATGAGAAATGTCACTTCTCTCTTTAAGAGCACCCCAGCTATATAGCAATACTCCACTGCCAGTCCAGTACCATTACTGGAGGTGCTGAGTTTAATAAATAGCACGTGCAACGTTTGGCTCAGTAGTGCTGCAGTGACTGTGACAGTGCTCTGCCAGGGTTCCCTGGCCCCATGAAAAGCCTGTAACATGGCTACACACCTAGGAGAAAACTTCCCTGCATCCACCTCATACTCTAACAGATCCCAACAAGGCTATCTTAAAACCTAAAACCAAAATGACCAGAAAAAACAGAGTTACGGCACTAATAAACACAATATTTATAGCCAAAGTACGGCATACTTTAAAAAATGTAAAAAACAACCAACTAGAAATGTACCAAGTTATGGATTTTACTTTCTTTGCAAAGCAAATCCAAAATAAAGCATATTTGCCCAAGAAAAGACACACTGCTTTCTGTAATTAAAATGGTGGATTTTTTTCATAGCTTGAAAGCTATTTCTGTTTAAGGACTTTTTGATTAAGCTAAAATTCACTGTTTCCCTGAAGTTAAACATAGCAATTATATTCGTATTTTTATTTTTTTTTGGCTGAGGTGGGGGGGAGGGAAGGAGCAGTAAGATTTACTTTCATGATTAGGAACCCCGGATATTCCCCTCAACCCCCTTATAAGAGCTTCTGTGTACGGGTGTATCACAAAGCAAAAATATGCAGTGATATTTTAATAATTCCCATTGATTAACTGGCAAATTATCCCACACCTACAGCCCACCAGCAAGAACCAAGTCCCAGGGTAGGAGCCTGCTAATTACAGGCTCCGGCAGCTCTTCCAGTTGCCTGTTATCATCTAGAGTAGTGTGATGCGCAGAACAGTAAAACAGAAGGCAGAATCAAAGGAACATAAAGTTACAGGAATCCTGACAGTGTCATCTCGATTCCCACTTGGATCTTCCGCCTTTTAAGTTTTGTGTGTGCTCTGGGGGTGTGGGTTAGGGGGTGTGCAGCTAGCCCCATTGCCTGGGCTGCTCCAAACCTCCTGCACCACAGGGATCAAGCTGCTACCCAGAGTGGCTCAGGAGTCGAAGGCAAGTATCTCACCCAAGATTTAGGGCAGTCAATAAATTCCTTAATCTGGAAAACAAGTTTAATGTGAGCAGAGGAAAAAAAAGAGGTGGAGGAAAACAAGAGGAAGAGACTAGTCTTCCCAAATCTGAAAATGAATCTATTCCTGTGCCTGTGCATATGCATGGCTACCAACACATGAGGAAACAGTGTGTGCAGTGTTGTCTTTACGTGGGTGTATGCGCATGCAAATACTGCTGCACCTCGAAGTGGCGAGATTTACTCCAGCACCTGGAGGCCAGAAAGGAAGGACTGGGACTTGTCCTTGGTTCCCCAGTCCCCAAACCTGCACACTGCATTGGCTTACCCCAACCCTGCCTGGATGCTGCACATGAACACAAAACAAGACACCAGAGCAGAGAGAGGCTGGGGCACAGGCTCGTGATTCCTATCTGGGTGGATGTGTGCCATCAGACCCCACCAGCAGACACAGGGCCATGTTTTGTGTCCCTCTGGTGAGGCACTAACCACCACACAGCCCCTCGGCACCCCAAAGGAGGCATGGGATAATCTGGCTGCTGTCTGGGTGCTGGATTGCCCTCTCCTGGGCAGAAACAGAAGGACCCCCTCAAGTCAAGGACTCGCAGTGTGACAGCTCTGGAGGACAATTTCCCTTCATTTCAGGGGAAAGCATGGGTCTGGTGGAGCAGAAGGGTGCATGTCCTCTGCCTCTGCACCCACCTGTGTGATACCTCTAGTGCCTGTGAGTAGCCAAGTTGCACTACTGTAGAAGGACCAAAAACTAACAGCAGGAACTTCCAGCACAAAAGCAGGGAGCAAGAAAGGGTGAAGCAGAGCAGTTTGTTGATCTGTCCATGTGGGAGCACCTGGCACAGGGGGTCCCGCACAGCCTGCTCCGGGAGGGCTCCTGTGCTGCCACTGCCACACCGTGTCACACACAGCCCTGTGACACAGCCCTGCCAAAAGCACCACGTGCGGCCGAGGCACAGCCCTCGCTTTGCCAGGCTGACAATCAAAGCAGCTCTGAAGGCTGCACTATTTTTAATAACCGCTTAGTAATAATAATAATGCAAAAAGCGATACAGCTACAGTAAATAGGTGTAATTGCTGTATTTATCCCTAGTATGTGTTGACTGTTCAGTCTCTGTCAGAAATCAGGTTTACAAGGATACATTTAAGGTGGTTTGAAGCTGTTGAAAGACAGTAAAGGAGACTGATCTTAGTTAAAAACACATAGCATAAGAAGAGATAAAAACCACAGGTACTTGAATATTGAGAATGCTCAAGTAAACATGATTTGTTTTTTAGAAACTAACAACATTACGTTTTCAAACTATCCTTTGTTTATACAAAAGCCAGATAGCTCTGAAGACTTCTGGTGGAGTCGCCTTAGGTAAAAGAACAAAACTGTTTTCCTGTGGATGCTCAAGAGTGACTAAATGAAATATGCTTATCAAAAGCTGGGATGCACAATGAAGAACCACCAGCAATACCCAACCATCTGTAATATATACTCAACTGCAGAGCTCAAACACAGGATTTTGACAGGCTTCAGGTTACTTCCATTCATTTCTACAGCTATAGAATAGAGTGTACCAGATGCTTGGAATTTATAGGAAAACTAGAAGCTGTAATTTGTTTGCATTAAATATTAATACCTTGGAATAAAAATATATGCCAGAAAACAGTGCCCTTTCACAGATAATTCATGGAGAGGAAACCAAATAAATCTGTTCGATCCATTGTTAAAAATACTGACTGAGCTCAGTATACACTTCCAGACTTTTTCTATGTAAATTACGTTTTATTTTTGTTGTGATAATTTTCATTTTCTGACATTAATGAATGATATTATTATTTTTATCAGAAAGGTTTTTAAAAAATCCATAAGTGGGGCCCACCAAAACAACTGTGTTTCAGAGTTTATAGTGCGGCAAGAAGGGTTCACATCTTTTAAATGCTTCAGGCTTTTTGCAAACTCAAGCCTACCTTGCATAAATTACGTATAATTATAATTCAATACAAATGAAAATTCTAAGAATTCTCTTCCCCTGTTTAATCCTAGTAAATTAAGGGTTACAGCTCCAGCATTCACTACTGATGCTAGAAGTACTTCCAAATTGATGGTAACACAGAAGGGATTTTAAATATTTTTTAGTTCTTCGGTATACACAACGTCTTTGTCCTCCATCAAAATGGATATTTAATTTTGTCTGGAAACTTTATGAACGCTCAGCTGAAAGCAGTCTTTGAGGAGCCTGCCCATGCCTGACTGAGCAGTCTGTCTCCATCACTTATCCAGTACCTGTACAGCACCTGAAGGAGACAGAGCAGGGGAAGTAAACATGGAACAAATTTGAAGTGATGAAAATCTTATCTTGATGTTACATTGATTTGCCTTCTAAACCCACCAAGATACAGCAGAAAAACTGACCTACCATCTCTCCAATTAAGATGGGGTAAGCCAGGGCTGCGTGTTCTAAGTGTCCTCCCTTTGTGCCACTGCAGAGGGATACTGCTCTATAGGAGCTCCCAGCTGCACTCCAGCTCACAGGAGACTCATGCTTTAAGCCTGAGTGGCTGCATTTTGTTCCTCACCATGCTGTCAGTGCAGCACCTGAGTGGACTTGGGCAGCCTCCACCTACCCTGCATCACACCTGGGCACTGTAACTACAAAGTACTTTATGACCATGTGAGGGGGATTACTGTTAGGGGAAATAGGTGCTGGGATGAGGTCTCAAGTGTGACATATTCAGCCCTTGACCTCCAGGGGAGCTTCTCTTGGCTGCAGCAGCATCAGGAGATCAAGGAATACCTGCCCATTGACAGGATCTTCCAGACTAGTAAAACAGCAAAGACCTTTGATATACCTTGGTTTTGTTGAGTCTCTGAGGACACCATGAAGGCTGCTTTTGAGAATCCAGCAGCTTCAAGAACACTTATGTCTTATTTTGTTCCATCTCCCCATTTTCTTTCATATTGCACATACTTGCCCATAGCTCCTTTTGGAGCAGAATTCCTTTTCCATGAATCATACCTGCCTTGGTAGCTTCCCATCCTACATATTCAGCTTCCCCTTCCCCACCCACTGCCTGGGGGTACTTGCTGCTGAAGTTTGGGGTGGATTGTCACTGGAGACTGATGCTGGGAAGGGTCATTTGAAGCAACTGAGATTCTCCACTCAAAGTGCTCAGCAAGTTTTGCTGAGTGTGTTTTCCCTGAAGAAAGTATGAAGAAGTGATGCTGAGGATGGTGAATTTAGAGCAGTCAAACAGGGGAAAGAAAGGGATGAAATTCCTGTAATTTGCCTTTTGCAGCCATCTCCCAGTGGCTGAGGAAGAAAACAGCCTTCAGCAGCAGAGAAGACAGTGCTGCAGTTTATAGCATTGGCAGACAGCCAAGACAAAAATCTCCAAAGAAGTGGTGGGGGAGGCTACAGGAGCAGACTATGGTCTGGGAGACTGACCCTCCAGCAAAAAATCAGACAGGTCAGGAGAGAGGAAAGGGCCTGAAGCGTCTGAACCCCTTTCTGATATACTAGTTTCCCTTACAGACAAGCTAAATATGAATTAAATAAATGTGTGTGGCACAGTCACTCAGCTTTAATGTATTATGCAATGTTTTATTCCGAATTTCTTTAGTCTATCTCAGTCCAAAGCAAGAGTCGTTATAACTACCCGTCAATATAGTGAGAAATTAACAGCACTAGACTTCAACACACTGTTTAAGCAACCCTTCCACCCTAACCTGGGTCTTAGAACAGATATGTGAATATGAAAAAGAGATCCTCGTTTTGGCTAGTGATTCACCTGAGATGTTCATTTTGGGTGGCTTTTCCTACCTGGAAAAGCTTAGTATTCCTTCTCCATAACCAACTCCACCATACCAATTTACCTGTTACACACCTCACCCACTGCTCAACTTTCAGCATATTTCAATTAGTTGAAAGATTACTTTTTAAAGGACTCAACTGGGAGCACTCAGCTTTGGAGGCATTTCAGTTGAGTGCTAATTAGCAACTAGCTGACTGTCAACTTTTCTTCTTCGAAGAGAGGGTAGGGTTGGTGATTCCCTTCTGAATTACCTGGCAATCAAATACATGTTGAAATTTATTCATTAACTTATAATAATCACCCCTAGCTTCTTTGGCAATTTTCATCTTCAAAGCACTTTATAAACATTCATAGAGACACTGTGGTGATTAGCACTATGACAACTTCCTGCATAGGGGTCTCTCTCCCTATTTTACAGGTGTGGAAGGGAGCGGTGAATGACTTAGGAAGTCAATGGCAGAAATGTAGTAATACCTCAAGAAGTTAGGACTTAAGGATTTGCATTTGGATCTTGCACAGCAGAGATGTCCATACTAAACAGAACAAGTCAGGGATGGACAGGAGAACTGGTGTGAAAGGGAATGATGCACAGAGAAATTCTGTGCCTGGTACTAAGGTGGGATTAATTTAAGAGCAATTTGGAACTTGTAACTATACCTTTCCCATGTTACTGAAACAAGGTCCCACCAAATCCTGGAATGCATTCACCATGTTGTTTTGAACCAAGTGTTATGCTTTACTACAAAACGTGCAGTGCCACTCTGTTTTATTTATTCAGTTATTTTAACACAATGTCCCAACCAATTGCATGAAGAAATGTATGTTCAAAAATATTATTTACTACACAGATTTTTTTTTTTGAGTCTTTTATTTCATGTTTCTAATTCATACTCCATTTTTTGTAAAGATTTGATCATAAGCGTTTTGATCTTAATTTGATCTTAGACCTTTGTGCTTGCAAAACACAAGCCAAAACATGCCAGGAAATGAAAGCATGAAGAATACAATCCATTGAGATTCTGGATATCACTGTTTCAGGTACTCTCTCCACTGTTTTAGGCTGTACACTCAATATGTAAAAAATGCAATCAGTTACCTGTATGCATATTTTGTAGACACAACATATTTTTTTTTAATTTGGCCTTTAAAATTTAAGTACATGTTATCATTTTAAGTTTTATAGTTTGAAATGTTACCATGCTCTGCAGTGCTTGAATTTTGCCAAGTCCTTGTATGGCTGCATAAATGTGAGTGAAATAGCCAGGAGTTTTGCTTGGAAAATCTGATTATGCTGCAAGAGCAAAATGTTCCAGCTCATGAGGACGAAAGACTGGCTGTGCCTCTCCTTTAAGTGAATAATGAGTTTGCACAGAAAAATCGAGTCTAAGGAAAACATATACTGAATACATCTTCATCTCCTCTATCTCATAGATTCTGTTCTTTCTACATCTCATAGCTTCCAGGTATGCTACTCAGTGACCTATATCCAAACAATGACCAAGAAAGTGAACACGTATCTAATTCAGTGTTTAAAACACACCAGACGCATCTTAAACACGTCTGGCATGCACATATTGCAGAGAGCATGGAAAGATGCTGACATCTCTGGAGAAGCAGCAGATCTGAGCTCCCTCTGACTTGAAACTTGGCCCACATCAGGAGCTGCTGTCTCTCACGGAGACAGGACACCACCAACCAGCTGCTCAATGCCAGCAGCTGCATCTCCCAGCTTCAACTCTCATTGCTAGCTTTGATTTCTGATTCTAAGAGTGCATTCTGCTCTCTGCTGTCTGCTGTCTTCCCAGCATCATCCCATTGCATGGATTCTGCAGCCATGCCATGGTGCATTTTATACTGGTGTACTAAAACACCACAGTTTTAACAACACAATGTTTTGTGCATGAAGTATAACAGCTTGTGGAATTCCAGTGCATTCACCCATATTTCTTTGCTTGTGGAGTTTGAAGTTTGAAGGTTATTGATTAGAAAGCTTTGCTTCTAATTAGAAAAAGAGAAAAAACCTCCAGAACCCTTTATTTTTCTTGACACTGTACCCAGGGAACTGGCACAACACTGTCTGTAGCATGCCTTCTTCAGTGCAAGTATCTTAGTAAATATTGCCTGGATTTCAACATCTGGTTCACATTAAATAAAACTACAGATGTGAATCCAATAAAGATAGAAATTTTGGAGGGAAGATAAAAGGCTTTAAATTAACCAGCAAGACATTTGTGTTAATTTGGAAAAGCCAAAAAAGCAAGTACAATTATTACAGAACCTGCATGTCTTAGCTAGAAAGGGTAGCACAGCAATGCCCATTATTTTAAAAACAACTCATCCTTAACATGATATGAAATTCTGGACTGAATTCAGGCATTAAGATTCTAAGTCACAATATTCTAGTTTCTTGCATTTTTAAACTGGTAACCTTATGATTTGAGGAGAAGAATATATGAAAGTGTGTGAGAAGGGACATTTAGTCAGCTAAAGAATTACAAACATAATGAGGACAATTATAGGGCTGTTTCACATTAACAGCATGAGCACTGAAAATTTCCTGAGTCTTCATACAACCTTTGTATTTCATGTATATACATACGTTGTAATCACACCCTAGTTAGTAAGATGCATTGCATAGAGATCAAAACAAAGGAGGTGTTCACACACCTGGAGTTAAGTCTACACTGAAATATGCCATTGAAAAAACCCAAACATTTAAACTATTTCACATTTTGGTGAACTGAGTTCAGATTTTCAGAACTTCTTTCCATTATGGGCCAGACCAAAGTGTTTGCCAGACACAGCTAAGCTCACTTAGGTTTTTCTGGTGAAGCAATAAAAAGAACAATGGGATGGGGGTGTCAGGATGAGTACATGACCAGTGTGTGCAGTCAAGTTCATGGAGGGACATATTCATGGG
Source organism: Pachycephala philippinensis (assembly GCA_013397055.1). NCBI lineage: Eukaryota > Metazoa > Chordata > Aves > Passeriformes > Pachycephala > Pachycephala philippinensis. Next base: position 451,592 of record VWZT01013281.1, read on the forward strand.
TTGTGTCCTTGCTGCTACTATTCCTTCTGCAGGGCAGGTAGTTTGTGTATGATCTGCAGTCACATCTCCATTTGGCGGCTCAGGCTTCTCTATATAGTTTTAGGGAGCACATCTGATGGCAAATAAGTCAAAAGCAAAAATAGTTGTTTTCAGTATTCAATACTTAAGCCTCATTTTTATTAACTTGTACAGAGGAAATATTTTTAAATCAAGTTCTGTTGTTGAAAACTTGTCCAGACTAATTTCTGTATGTTTATTGCTTTTACTTCTTTCACTCTTCCCAGAAGGTCTTAGTTGTAAATATATGTGCTGTGGCACAATTTTAAGCCTTTGACACTTTTGAAATTCTAAAATTCAAATTCTAATTAATGTACTCGATTCAAAACAATAAAACTGAGTCACTGGGCAAGTCTTCAGGGAAAAAGCAGGCTTTTACGCAGAGAGAGATTACACTTATCATAGTCTCAGTGTGGCAACAAGGCTGTAATATAAAAAGGAGAGACCCCTCTGCCTCATCTTCCAAAATTTTTATTTACATGTATTTGGGGTTGTCATGCATCTCTCACAACCATTCTTGAAAGAGACTGGTCGTTATGATGAAGAGTTAACAGGTGAGACTTGAGGTGGGAGACTCGAATAGTGAGCTGAGTGACTGTACTAGCTATTTCTTACATTTTTGCAGGGTATGATGGTGCTAAATGAAGTTTAACAACCTAAAATTTAAGTTAATGGTGTTTCTTGAAAGAAACCGGGAGCATATATCATGCATACAGCTTGACATAATTTATTGCTAATTTCAGAATGGCATTTCCATAGGCATATTGTGTGCAAATCATATTCTGCCATTCCTACACATATCATAAGAGAATGGGATCAGTGGAATCTGGTCGTGTGTATCAAGGCAGACACACTCTCCAGTGTGTTTGTGACACTGATTGCCCAGCTGTTCAAACTGATGTCTCTAAACTCACACATGTCAGTTCATGAAGCCAGGTCTTCTTCTGCTGGCAGTGAGGTAAAGGGGCAGGCAGCACATCCCATTGTTCTCCCAACACCCAGGTAGAGCATCACTGCAAGGCTCACCCATGGGATCCTGTCCTGCCATGTAGGCATAATCCTCTTCTTCTTCATGTTAATACTCATTGGCGATGGACCACAGTTAGGGACAGGCTATTTCACAAAGGCTGGGAAGTATAGTTCAGTTCAGCCAAAGCCGTAGACCCAAAAATGCTTATTTTGCTAAATCCTAATGAAGCTTCTTCTTCATCATCATCATCCTGTGCAGGGTGGGACATCATCATTCTCCCAATACAAACTCACCTTTTTCTTTCTCATCTATTCTGTTTAGTTCTCAATTTCCATTTCCCTCTAATAGTCTATTCCTTGCAACTTATCCTGAACCAAAATACGTCTATCTTCCCTTCAATTTCAGATATTTCTGAAACACCTACTAACTCTTCCCCTGCCACTGTTTTTAGACCTCTCCTCCTACCCAACATCTACTCTGTTTCAACACTATTCCTCCATCTTTCATCAACATTTACTCATCTTTCTTCATCCCCTTGACAGGTCTCAGCACTTCTGGCAAAATGCTGGGGGAAGCTGCAGCACACAAACCTTGTTTGGTCACAGCAGCCCAATGATGTATTGTGCGTCATCAGTCCCACAGAAACCCTGAAGGACATAAATATGGTAATGGCAGCCAGCCCAGAAGAAGCTATCAGATCTGTTGATATTGTGCCAGGGTTTTGTGGGAGATCAGGAAGGGTAAGGGGGAGTACATGAGAAATCGGAGAGATAAGAAACTTGGAATTATATGGAAATCAGTGGAAAGGGAAAAAGCGCTGGCCTTTATGGTTTTGTTTAGGTTTTTGAAAAGGCAGTGATTTAAGATGGAATATTTTTATTTTATAGGAAAGCAAAGTGCTGGAGGTTAAAGTTTGATACCAGGTTCACTGTCAATGTGAAGATATACTGGAAGTTTACTCTACTGCTACTGTGATCAATCATTTGAATTTAGGTCACAGTTCCTTGAAACACTATTCAAGGCTTGGATATATCCAGAGGAAAGGGAAGAGGCAATGGTGTCCACAACAGGATCTAAGTGTCTTGTAGTCATCCCATTTAACCCAGAGTTATGTCATGTCCATTCAGGTGTTCAACCAACTCCTGCTCTGCTGTTAAGCCAAGTAGGTTACAGGCTTCTGTTTCTCACTAATACAAAAGCTTAGTGGTGTTGTGGGGGATGTGCCCCATCTTGTATATTGTTCCTTCATGAGAATTGATCCTAATTTTAGAATCCTTTAATAATTCACGAATAATGTCCTGGATTTGTATTTTATTTTTACTCTTAAATCAATGATTGAAAATCTTACATTCAAAAAGTTCATTTAACAATATTGCCCAAACTAACCTAGAGGCACACATGCAGACAGCTCACATGAGTTTCCGACAAACATCTGAAGTTTTGAATTGTGATTTGAGTTTAAAATCCTATCTTTGCAGATTTCCTATTCTTGGTGAAAACTGGACAAAGGAATACCCAATTAAAATGGGAACACTTCGTCAAGTAATTAAAACCACATGAGATCTCATAGTTAAGAAAAATACAAAATATGAAATAAGAAAGTTTTCCGTTGACTGTTGGAAGGCATCAGTTACTTCTGATTCCAGGTACGTCTCAACTGTCCTAAGCCCACCTTAAGGTGCATGTTTCTAAGGGATGTTTCTTACAGCCAGGCTGCAAGGTTCTGCTTCATCTGCAAAAGATCAAATGCCAGATACTTGCAAAGCAGGAGAGCACAGGCCCCGATGCAATTCCAGTTTGCTCTGATCTAGGCTAGCTGCTGGACAGGACAGGACACGTTCTGCTGGTCAGCTGAGACACACTGTATTTACAACTGTCATTTTATACAAGTAAAAATATCATTAATTTTACACCATCAGTGACTCATTTTCACAATTCTGGGTCTTTTATTTTCCCATTTATTTTTTTATTTTCTGCAGCGAATGATACGTTTATTTTACAAACATCAGTTGGTGTTTTAACTATTCATAATTCAGTTTTGAGGGTTATGAACCTTCAATAAATCACATTTTCTGGAGCAATGTTCAAATTCAGACATTTAATCCCATGTTATTGAAAGTTAGTCTCCATTACACTTTGCAGTATATTCCAGGTAAATGCACTATGTATTGCCTGATTGACTTTAGCAGGTCTTTATAAAGGCCTGTTTGAAAACCAGGTCAGCAATAACTTAGCCTATATCTATCTTTCTATATTACTTGGTTGTTTTTCCTTTTTTTTTTTTAATCTGACCAGCAGAAACCTGGTGTCCTCATCTCGGCCAGCCATCATTATCCTTTGGACACTGAATCCTGCTGCTTGTTCTGTGTTCTATATTTGACTCTGTGACTTTTCTTGAGGGAAGGGCAGAGCAATGTCCTCTTAAATATGAAGCTATAACATCATGTTTATGGCACGCTCCTAGCAGCTGTGAACCCCCTAAGCAGAAGAAGGAAAAAAAGTTAGGTTCCCCACTTTGTAACCCAGAGCAATTGAATAAACAATGGGTGGAGGCAGCACCACTCCATATTTATGTGGAGACAGTGGGACAGTGAAACACATACCAAGAGAGTGTTGAATGAAATAATCAAAACCAACAGTGGCATACAATAGACCACCCAAAACACAGCTGTAACAGTTTTTCAGCTCTGCCATGGAAACAATGAATAGAAACAATAAGCAGAATAGTTTTGAAAATAGCATTTCTACGTTTCAAAGTAGAATCTTAAACTTTGAACCAACTGGGATAGTATTTAGAATATTTTAGCAGATATAATTTTTGCTGTATGAGGTCAGCTGTGCTAACAGCACTGGAGAGGCGTAGACCCTAACACAGTGATAGGTTATTGTGCTGTGTAGGAGGTAGGTATGTCACAGAAGCTGCTTTAACGGGATATTTCCTGTTATTTAAAGAATTGCATTCAGAGGTAATTGTTGTCAATACTTAATCAGAACAACCATTATTTTATATCATGCAGAGGTTATTAAATAAAAAATATATATATTTAAATAGTTTTGAAGTCTTTTCCGTTTTTATTCTGCTCAAGAAATAATGAGTTACCTGGAAGAAAAACACTTTGTTCCAAATCTGTGAAAGTATGACCAGAGTAATTTAGCAGAATTTCCCTAGCAAGTTTTTGGTGTTCCAACATTTGGTGTGCCAACCTATAGTTTGGCAGATGTGCACTAAGAAAAGGTCCAGTTAATCTGCACCCTGGAGTGGTCATTGTTTAGATTTCCAGAGACCCTCTGCAAGACTGACCATGATCCCATGGGGTGGCTTGTGGGGCCACCTCCTTTCTACCGGTGCTGAGTGTCAGTACGCAGGATTTTCTTATCACAGGGGAAGGTTCTTCAGTCCATGTGGGAACTTTGCCAGCCCTTTCATATAATATTCACTACACTTTATCCCAAAGCTGCCTGAATAAGAAATTATCTATTTTCTCATGACCTCTTCTAGAAACTTCACCAGTATAATATGCTTCCCAAATGGAGGCACCTTTTTATATACTGAAAAATTCCTCTGCTATATAATAGTGCTTCTGGTTTTGCATATGAGCAATATTTGCATATTGCATAGCAAGAGTAAGGCTAAATTTTGTGAAGTCCTCAACTTTGGAGTGCCTCAATGATTAGTTGCCCAGCTTTAAATATATAGACTTTGATTTCCCTGGGCTGTTGGTCATCAGCTGCTCCTTCAGATTTCATCTACAGTGAGAACTGTCAGTGCTTCAGATACCCATACCCTAATTTTCAGAAGCAAAGCCAAGAAATTATATTAAAGCTTAATAAAATAAAGTTTTTCCCTATTCCAGGTTGAGGGAAATATTTGGAAGCATCAAGCAGAAAAACTATCACCATGGGAAATAATTGGGTGATGAAATCCTTTGCCTAAAACTGTAAAAGCCTGAAGTTCAGGTTTCTTCTCTGAACCAAATGGTTCAAACCCAGATCTTCTCAGTGTTGGTTGCATAGGGTAGTAGCATACCTTTCTCTTATTTAAAAAAAATTTTCCCAGTTGAAGTGAGACTTTCCATCCAAAGCAAGGGTGAAACTAATCCTATTTTTAAAAGTTTTGGTATGGCAGCACTTTCCTCTGACTCCTTTCTTTTCTCCTACTCTCCCCAAAACTTTTGACAAAAACAATCAAAATCTAAACTAGTTCTTACCTTAAGCTTGACAGATGAAAAAATACTTTCAGAAGGTAGTTATCACACGAAAAGAAACAAGTTCACGCAAGTATGGTGAGCCATATAACCACTAAAGACTATCGGCCATCTTCCTGCTGTCCTTTTGCTCTGCAAGAACAGAGCACTGAGTACCGATCAACTTTGGCAAGTCATAATGCTGGGGGAAGGGTTCCTAATGCCAGCTTCATTTATTAAAAATCAGCATTCCTTCTTTGAAAATCTTCCAGCCTCAACCCCACATGAGGTAGAGACTCAAGGTAAAACTAGGCTGCAGAGAAGGATCTTGAATCCCTGTGGACCTACTGTGAAAACAGGCAGAGTTTAGCAACTCAAGGGTGTTCAAGCTGTTTTCCACATTTGAAGACATTTGATGGTGTTCTAATGGGAAAAAAAAGTAAAATGCTGGTATGTGGTGTGACTTGTAAGGCCTATGTGTGGCACTATGACATTTAGAGACAACAGCACTGAAGAAAAGAAAAACTATATGGTAAATTAGGCTTCTTTCTGTAGTAATAAAAATCTATAGCAACATAGACACGAAGAAGCACAACATTTATCCACAAATTCAAGATTTAATAAAAATGTAAGGGCTTTTCTTCCCCTTTAGGTAGAGGGGGAAGAAAAGGCAAACTTTCTCCGAAACTTCTGTGCTTTGTCACCCCCAACATCTCAATCTCCAGTGGGCACACATAGATCATGTCTGTCTCAGAACATAAATACACAGCAGTGCAACATAAGAATTAAAATTAACAGATGAATCCAAGGAGCGAAACCAGCTAACGAATGTATCTTGTTAGACTTCTGTCAGAGAACAAGATTTTTATCAGAAATGCTGTTTTTCAGAGGACACCAGGATAATTTCTTCCTAATAAATTTCCCTCTTATTGAGAGCAGCTAAAGTTCTGCCAGTTAGAGGGAATCTCCCAAGGGTATGTCTTATGCAGCACTCCTACCACTGGATTAGATGTATAGACACGTTTTAAAATACAGTGAGCCCAGAGTACCTCTGAAAGTGTGTTCAGGTATTAAAAACACACAGCAGTGGTAGAAGTTTGCCTCATTTTAAAAAAGATTCACTACTTTGTTTATTGCAGTCTTTTCCCCTGAATTCAGAGGAAATGAGTGTGCATAATTCCACATTCCCTGGAAGGCAAAAGGCAAACATTGGTCTAAATAGTTTGTGGTGGTGTTTTGTAATTTTTTTTACTGAATTGTCTATAATTTTTTATAAATCTCTCTCCTTTCCCTTTAAAAATATTTAGAGAAAAAAAGAACCGTGTGTCATAGGGTATTAGCTGATTAGTTCATTCAAACAGTGCTAATTATAGGTTTAATTGCTTAAATGTGAAAGTCATTTATTTAAATTAGCTGCATCAAACATACAGTATGCTCAAAACCTGAAACATTTTGGTACTGGGAACCAGGGTTATATTCTGTAAACAGAACATGCAAAATATAAGACGAGAAACAATGTGCTTCTATGTACTGATCGGCAAACTCATTTAAGCCCCAAACTCCCTCCTCCCCTGCCTCTGGGGTCGGAAAACAGCCTCATTTGAACAATGACTAATGGAATGCACTGAAATGTGTGAGGGTTGAAAGGAGAAATACTATTCAAGCCAACAAACTCATTTCATTTGTGATTTAGAGGGGCTCTGCACCTTTCCCCTGAACTCCTCCTGAGAAAGAATGAATAGGCATCTCAAGGTTATGTAAAAATGGGTATTTCGGGTGGAAAACTGTATTGGTTTTTAAAATAATAAATGAAGAAATAAATAAAGGTTTGTTATGCCATAAAAATACCGCAGGGAAAAGATGTTTACACCACAACAAAAAGGTAGTCAGAGCTGTAGTGGCTATAGCAATGACAGAAAGAGTATGCTTGTGAATTTAAAAATATGCTTTAAATACGCAGCATGAGAACTCTGATCAGAGTGCAAGAGAAGGGCTCAGCTTTTTAATCTGAGAAAAAATAAAGGAAGAAAAATCAGAGAATTTTAAAGAACAGAAAACATTAGAGAATTAACATATTGAAGAATGCCTAGCTGCCAATCCCTCCATCTTCCTGTGTTGACAAAGGAATGCATATGGACATAGACATTTATTTTTTAAGAAATAATTTTTTTTAAAGGAGCAAAGAGATTCAGAAGAGCTAGATTCCCCAGACATATCAGTTTTCGTGTTCTGTATCTCTGTTCGGTCTGTAATCAAGTTGTATCTGAATGTTATTGCATTTTTCTAAACCTTCAAGTTGATATTAAGCCCCAGTTTTCTCAACAACATTATGGAAGTACAAACAGCAGCAGCGGCGAAGGCTGGGGGATGCAGAAAGCTCCTCTTAATTTAATAAGGGTTTTTAAACCGAACGCTATGCACCATTGACTATGCAGGAAAGCTATTTTTTGCTGCAAAATTTCCCAGCTCATGAATATCCTTGTATGCTTCTCTGTGCACAGCCTCTCTCCGTGCCCCCTTTTCCTGCTGAGAGGGTCATATGGCCACAGGAGAGCCTGACCCCCTGTTTACATTTCACTGTGCAGATTACACAGTGAAGAATAATACTACAGCTGGTTACTGCTTACAATTATTTAATTTTAAAAAACCCCAACCAACCAGCACTTTAAAAGCTGAATTTTTATAAATCCATCTGTCTCTCTGTCTCTTTCTCTTTCCCCACATGCGACTTGCTATTTATTTTTTACTTGTAAATTTGTACTCATTCATTAAAAGCTTCCTTTTGGGTGGGGAGAATGTTTGTACTTTGGCTCCATGCAACGGAGCCTTAACTTGAAAATATTAGAAAGTTAAAAACGTTTGGAAAATATTATTGTCATATTTTATACAAGCAAAGTAAGGCAGAGAGAAGGTACAATCCTAACATCATGCAGCAGTCGGTGACAGAAGGAATATGCTCCCATGCATGAGGCTGAGCCCACAGTTTCATCCCTAATTTTTAGAGACCCCTGCCCTCTTGGCACACAGTGGTACCCCCACAGAGAAGCAGGTTTGAGTATGGCTAAGGAAAAATGCAGTTAAGCATTATAACCCAAGCAAAAAAAACCACCAAAAAAGATAGTATTTCAAATTTAGAAAGGAAGTCCTGGGTAGATTTTGCTGAGATTAAATCTAAATTGAGTGGATTTCCAATGTGATCAGGGAACAGCATGTTAAGGGAGAGAGTTGGAGACATATCCTCAGGGGATTTTTGTGGTTATACCTCCAGATGATCCCAGGGCAGTTGGAAAATGAGATACAAAGGGCTCTATTCTGCCCTCATTTGCACAGCACTTAACTCTGATTTTCATGCCGTTTAAACAAGAATGTCATGTAAAGTGTCTTGATCATTGAAAATGGTGCCAAATACATATTCTCCCCTCAAGATTACTGCATGCAATTCAGATCATGGGACATTTACATTAGTAGAGCTGGTCTTTAGAAAAGAGGTACAGACATTAAAATAGAGGTTGTGAGGAAGCTAATCTGAATTGGCTTGTTTCTCAATTACTTAGCCAACATAACCATGTAAATTACAGTTCCTTTAGCAGTTTTACCTTTGTATTTGCCAGAGCAAACTGGTATTTATACACTGGACATACCTCATATAAATTTCGAGGACACAAAAGAAATCCTCAGAATGCCATCGTTTAAGACTATCATCTAATTTGCTAACATATGTAGATCTATAGTATTGCCAGTAAGATCCAGGAAAAGGGAAGTGTCACATCTTCCATACATCATATGATATCATGGTAATATGTCTCCTCATTTTTAGGTGTTTTAAAAGCTTAGCATTTCCTAGTTACAGAGAGTTATGTTGCCCTCTGGATAAAAGATGGAGAAATACATGACAATGCTGACTTTTTGAAGGAAAACTATTACACAATATGATAAATGCATGGTATGTTAGTCCCCACTTAGCTCTGCTGTTATATGCTATGAACAGGCCTGTTTTATCCTTTTCCCACTGTTATAATCCTCAGCCACTTAAATGATCATGGGACAGCCAGCTCAAAGGTGTTACAGGATGTTATTGTACTCACAGTGGCATTTCAGTCATTGACTAATCTCCTTATTAAACACCATATGTAAATCAAAGTGTGACACCAGCAGGTATGGTCCTATTCTGGGCAGGGCTGTACTTTAAAAAAGCCCATCAGATTCTGTGAAGGCACATGCTACAGGCATGCTTGAAAATTGTAGGCAACTATGAATGCAAAAGGCAAGATACAGTCACAAGTCTCTTTTTCACCTTTTATTGACACTTCCTCAGACCCAGTTGGTATTAAACTTAAGATGCCAGATAAGAGCCCAGCAAAAGAATCCAGCAAGTTCCCTTGTCCAGTTTTATGCATTTGCATTACTGTCTTTAGATACTGTAAGCTGACCTGAGGGATGGGCATTACTCTGAAGTTGGCTCAGGCTCAACTTGAAACATAGCAAAAGCCCTCATTTGCAAAGTATGAATAAGAAGCAAAGTGGGTTTCAAGGCTCAAACTCATGCTCAGAACACGAGGAGGAGCCTTTAATTATTCAAGAACCTTTTCAATACATACTTTAGTGCATTTCAGTTTATGACTAGATTTTTAAGTAGTTTGTTGCATATTTGGCCACCAGAATCACGTTCTGTTTGGGAAATACAAAAAGATAATGCAACAGTACTCAGAACTATATGTTACAGTATCAGAAAGTATTTTTTTGCCCCTCTGTTTTCAATCTCTATGAGTAATGCAGCAAATAGATTGTATGATGCATTATAAATTACATGATCCATCATAGTAATCATCGTCACTAACCAAATGGTATAGAACATAACAAGAAATACTAGTAAATATTCAGTGAAAGCCAACTTTGAAATTATGAGTCAATTTATTCTAGGAGTTAGTCCTAGAACAAAAGAAGAGAAAAAAGCATCATGGAGTCTACCTATAATCAAAAAAACCCACAGCATTTCTGTTATGTAAGGTCTAAAATTGAACAACCAAATATCTATTTTATTGCAAGATTTTGAGCAGATTTTAATTTTAAGAAATTAAAAACATGTTTGAAATAATATATAGAGAGGTGTAAAAAAGGCAAAATTACTATACTGTTATTTCTTCTCTAGCCTATGGGTTGAACTTTGTGGGAATGTTCAGTGCAACCCCTTTTTTCCTAAGAATTCTCAATGTGCTCTTCAGACTAAAAAAATGCAGATATATGTCAAAGTAAAAATAATGCCCACTGAGAAGGGATCAGGCATTAGCTTTTCTTCACCAATGTCAATTAATTTTCAATTTGGATTTTCTGTGAGTTCTGTGGGAGAGATTAGAGGGATTCTGGCTGCAGTGCTTTTCCCTTCGAGACACCTCTCTGTATGCTATAAAATGACCAAAAGATGGTGTAAGTTTGGAGTGAACATACAGTCTTTTCCACGTATTGTCTAAGAATTTCGTAAAGAGAACATGTCTTAATTTTTAAAAGCTTTTTCTTTTAGAGAAATAGAAAAGTTGGTAAAAACTAAGGCTAGCAGGAGGGTCTACTACTACTTTCTTAGTCAGTGAGTACTGACTTCATTTTTATATCTCTAAACACTATTAACTTTACTGACATCAAAGAAGGCTCATACCCTTAACACAATATGAAGAAAAAAGGTATCTGGCTACACTGGCCTCGTGTTTCATTGTACTATCACATCACAGGCTGCACTGATAGAAGAAATCACATATCCTCTACAAAAGAGAGAAGAGAAATGTATATATAACAGTCTTTGGAAGTTCTGTAAATGCACGTTAGGTGCTGACTGCATTTTGCTGGCACAATACATGCCACTCTGACAGAAAAGGCACAAAGTCATGCATCTTTAGGAAAGACAATAGAGAATACAGCATTTAAAGTTGCCATTAGGGAGCACAAGTGAATAAGGAGTAGTACTTCTGATGGGATTTCTCTTTGAATTTTTAAAGTATGATAATGTAACCAGAGTAACAGCTATTCTCTTCAGCCACACTGAGCACAGGTAGAGTGGTCATTCCTAAAAATATAGAATCATGGAATCATTAATAGCATGCCTGACTCAATTGTTATTTCAAATACTTGCAAAAGGAAAAAGAAAACCCAAACAACTGAACATTAAAATAACTCTTGCCACTTAACAGAATTGCACCATGATAAGAATGTTGCTGTCACCAGGAAAACACAGTTCTGTGCTCACACAGTAGTTCTATAGAAGGGCATTTCTGCACCTGTATAATCCTTTGGGCTGAGAGAAAGACTAACCTTTCTGCTGTCTGCCTGCAGCCAGTTGCTGGGCTCAGGGTGGGTTCCAAACAGCCAGCTTCAGACAGGCAAAGGCTAAATTTAGCTTTTTAGAAAAATGCACGAGACCTAAATATGTACATTTTCCCTCTCAAGAAGCAACATGAAACATGGATAGAAGGAGATAATTATTTGCGTCCAAAATTTGCCTATAATGATAGAAAGTGGAGGGGAGTGGGACATGCACAAACCCATGGTGACAAGGGAGGTGGGGCTTGTTTTTTTTCCCCTGAAATGGGACAAAAGTCACACATTAATTAAATGAAGTCTTAGGTAATGTGATTGTTCTGGTTATGTATGTAGATGTATAGATAGGTAGATAAATAGATATATTTATGATTGCCAGGGGTCCCTTCCAACCCTAACAATTCTGTGATTCTGTGATGTACTTAATTGAACGGGGGACATTAGAAGCCATATCACTATTTAAGGCCTCTGTGTTCCTGTAAATACAACTAAAAGCATGATCCCAGGGTTATGCAATATATTTCAAGTACCCCGGGTGCATATGTGCTATTTCAAAAATTCCATGAGTTTTATTGCAGTGTATAACCTTTCACAAACACTGGACAAACCTGTGTATGTAGGTAGTAGCACTTCAGTGGAATTGGCAGATTTCAGCTAATCTAATAGTGTAACTTGATATGTCTTTTCTATTTAATGTGTTGTGAAAAAATCTAAACACAGTCAAGATTTTTATTTTATTACTTTCATTTTGCCTTTCTTCCAGTGTTTTCAGTAGCATGAGCACTGAAAGCTGAACAAAAACCATAATGTGATGTTTAAAACAGTTACCATTTTTCAGAAGTATTTTTAGGAGGTGGTAGAGATTGAGAGATTGTTTTCTAAATTAACAGTCCAGGATTTATGGGCAATTTGAGTGGTACCTGGAAAATCAAAAGGAGTGGGAAGGAGAGAAAGAAGTAATGGTGTTGTATTCCAAGGAAGAAATAAAAAGCCTTTGTTGTCAAATTCTTATTACCAGGATTTAGTACTTTTGATTATTTATTTGAGCAAATACCTTAACTTGTTCGTATCAGTCTTGAAATACAGCTGGAAAAAGCCTAGGTCAGGCTATCAGCTTGACCATGAGTCCCTGATGAGATAGCAAGTGAAATAAATGTCACATCCCTTGAGTGCTGCACTCAGATACTTGAAATTTTGCCACTAGGATGGAGTGGCATGGCATACTAGTTAAAACACAGGTCTTACAACTTCAAGTACAAAGGTGAAATAAATATGTTACAAAATCCAAGGGAATATAGACACAAGGTGCAGGCTGCCTGTACCTCCCATCTGCCTGTACCATCTCCAGCTGCTCATCCAGACTGAAAGGAGTCTGTGCTGGCAGCTGACTTCAGGGCTGGACCTTTTTCTCCCAAAAGTAACCTAGAGCTGCTCTAATATTTTACAGAGGTTTCTATGAAACAGTCAGTGCTGTCTTGCTATGTATAGAGAAGCAAAGTCATACAGGAAGCACCATCGCTAATACTGTGTATCCCCATGGGAAAAGCTTGTGCTTTGCTTGGTAGAGTTTCAGAGTTGTGGTCACTGTTGCTTTTGACATATGTATATTGTTAAATATTTACATTAGCGAGGATAGGGTCAAAGAAGAGTGCCTCGCAACTGGAGCAGAAGGCAGTGAGGTCTGTGGGGATTTTTTAAATTTCCTGAGTTCATTCCAGTGTGAGATCAGCCCTGGAGAAAGTTATCCTTTCCATAGGGATGAGATTCCCTATAATATATAGAGCACTCCATTTTTCATTGAAGTGTAGTGAGCAACAAATCCCTTCCACATCTCTTTATGTATCTTGGGCAAGGCGATGAAGTATGCCTTTGTTGGCATATAAGGCAGTGAGGTACACAGCTGAATCCAAGCAACAGCTCCCTGATTCTGATTTAAAATCTAAAGGGAAGCCAGTGAAAGCATCTGAGGACATATCTTACGTGCTCACAGTAGGTTGCCTTGTTGAAAATACAATTTTATAAAAAGCTTCTGTTCTCCAAGGCTCATACATGTTGAAGACAATATAATGGGTTTCCTGCATGTTCCAAGTTCATACAAGAGTAACCAATGTACAAGTATCTGAGTGTACATCCTCAGTAGGAGATGACAGTGAGAATTCCATGCATAAACTGCATTCTGGGAGGTCAGCATCTGCAAGGGATTCAACAGTAATGTCCACCTGCAGCCCGGGTTCCCCAGGTCCGTGATGTACACACTGATGTACACAGGAAGGTGGAGAGGACACGAGTGTAGATGATGGGTGGGCAGCTGGCACGACAGAAGTGTGACACCCTGCCTAGTCCACCCTGTGCATCTGGGCTGTTTTCTGCCCTCCTGGGAGGCAGGCGAGGCACAGCACCTTGGGACCATATCACGTCATAAAAGCAAACCTGCATTTACATTTCTTTCAAAAATGCATGTGTGACATTCTCTTTCAAAATTCCAGGTTTGGTAGTGTGGAATAGATGCCTTTAAGATGTTATAATTCCCTGGCCAAAGTTACTGACAGTCACTCACCCAGCAGGCCCCCACTCTTGCTACAAATGAATCACTTCCAGTGTTCTGCTTTTGTCCTTCTTTCCCATGTAATTATTCCTGAAAGTAATCTCTCATCAAATAAGTAAAAACTGAGCAGGGCCATTCGAATTCCATGAAAATGAATATAGCATTTTCTGAAATAAACAATTTCCTTATTTTTTCATGCTTCAGTTTTCAACTTTCCTTCAAATTCGCATTCCATGCCCAGTGCATTTTAAATCAAAGACTTTATATTTAATAGATTGTCTCTAGCATTCTTATTATTTGTTCAAAAGTTGTCAAAAAATTACTTAGCTATTTCTTGAGGAAGAAAAACTAAAGTTTATTTCTTTTAAGACGTAAAAACTCCAGGCATTTTAAACCATACTTCTTATTTCATACTTATGCCACACAGTGTACACTTCTTTTTGTAGTGTTTTAAGTGTAAACATCTAATTTTAACCAAGTTTAAATAATTTCTTTTACTTCACATCCATGTATTTGAGAATTTAAATATAAAATACTGAATTTTTATTTACCCTGTGTCCAGAGGGAATAAAGTGTATGAACTGTCTATAGTTGCATACTAGTAAAAAAATCATCAAAACCCCCTAATATTTTCAGATTTTTAAGAGAACGTTTCTTGGGAAGAGTTGAAGCTGATAATTTACAGAGGATCCTGGAAACAAGCCCAGAGAACAGAGTTCATCTGTAATATATAAAATAATGCTAAAAACCAGTTATATGTGACCTATTTATTACATATCCCTGTATCTGGGCAAATAAACTCAGCTGCATTTCACTTGTGAAGTACAGAGCATAATTTGTATTAAACATAGCTTCATGCCTAGTTGGTGCAGAGCAAATGCCTTGCAGTGGTGCAATTTGACAGTGTTACAGCACAAACAACTCGGACAAACAAGCTCCGAGCAGTTGCCCTCTTTTCCTGTCAGTTTTAGAAAAGCATTTTATGGCAGTAGCAACAACTGCCTATTTCTGTTAGCTGATCGAAATAATGTATTACTGGCTAATTAGGGAAGAGATACTTACAATCTTGAGATATAGTTTACTAAACAGTTTCATTTACTGTTCAGTATAGTTAAAATTTTAGTACTCCTGATACAGTACCAAATAGGCTTAAACAATTGTGACAGCTGGAAAGAGGCAGACATTTTTGTTTGACTATTTTGCAAGCTTCAATTAAATATCCGCAGTTAAGGCACTCTCATAAAAAGTCATAAATTTCTTCTACAGTAGAAAAATAGAGCCAAAATAATGTTATTTTTTTTAGAAGAAGAAGTTGCAGGAATGTTTAGACTAATTAAAAACAATCCCAAACATCCACTCTTTTATAGGTACAGGGATTGTGTTAGGTGGAGTGGAGACTGGGAGACAGGAAAAAGCCTCTTGCATGCACACATACACACACCACAAACCTACTACTGCAAATCCTAGCTACAGAGCAACATACATATTAACATCAGTGCCACAGGTATATCTCAAAGCCTTTACTGAAACCTTATGAGCACTCCACTGTGTTGGAACAAACAAGAAGATGGGTGCCAATTCATGTGGGGAAGTGGATTAAGCTGGAACAGTTACAGGAATTCTTGCTCTGTACTCTGTGTCCCACATCTCTCAGTATTTGGTGTCCCCAGAGCCAGGGCACACAGAAATTCCATAATCTGCAACCAATTTATTAATCTGAACCATAACAGGAGAATTTCTTAAACAAGATTTTTCCCCACAACTAGAAAAAAGCAGCCAATATGAAGGCTAATACTGGAATTAAAATAGGTTTAAACCTATGAAAGATAGCTGTCTTTGCTTGTGCCAAAAGGATTTTGCTTTTCTTGGTGCTTTATCTTCTAAAGAGAACTGTAAAATCCCTGTGCTTAAATAGCCAGTGAAAACTGTTTGATAACATCTAGATTAAGAAGCCTGGATAACAGATAAGTTATCCTTAGGCCCAAGCACAAAGCTGGTGGTCCAGGTTTGTGTTTGACAAGCCCAGAGAGCAGGAACTCTTACAAGATGGAAACTGCTTACTTTTCTTCCTGTCCCTAAACTGCTAAAGTTTACTTACTTTGTATAACTCATGAGAAATTTAATTGCAGAGAAAACTTTTTAAATTCTAGCTCCATGTCTTTGCTAACACTTGTCTTTGCTGAAGTTCCTGCTGGCCAGGTGGAATGGTGGAAAAAGGTGTTCTCAGTGAATAGTGAACTTGCTGCAGAATGCACTGCAGTAGGGAAACAAATCCCTCACAAAGATCAGAAAGAAATGTTTCTGTCTAAAACTGTTGATTATTCATTTTCAAAATAGCTCTTTTGCTTTGACATGTCTTTTAAAAGGAGTTAAACAATTCAAAATTAAATGAAATGTTTTCTCTTAGGTTCATCTGTCAATTTTAATTATTTGTTTCCCCAAAAGCAGACCATTTTTTTTAATTCTGGAACAGATCGCAGTTGCTTTCCTAACCCAGTTAAAATCTTGCAGTCATTTCCATTGAGAAGAAATCCAGCAGCCCAACTAAGTGTGCAAAGAAAATCTATAACTAGACTGCAAAAGAGCATGTAGACAAATAACTATGTGTTTTCCCAATGCTCTTGCATTGCCACTGGAGCTATCAAGCACAAGACAAGAAATCAAAGAGGAAGGAGCATGGATCACAGTACCTTGCTGAGGAAAGATGTCCCTCATTCATCTCTGGCACAAAAAACCAACCAAAACTGAGCATTCAAAGACATGAATGGGAAGATTTGTAGGAAGACAGCAAAATGCAAAATATATTCTGTTGCAAAAGAAGTGACACTCATCCACTAGCAAATTCCCAATATGTCATTCTTAATTTGCTGTCTAGTTTTATACAGAATGCATACAGAATGCCTCTTTCACTGATCTGTGTAGAACCTAGGACAAACGTACTATTAAATGCAGAAGGTCTGAACTTGAAATTCAATTTCTGTTGCTGCAGTTTACCTGCCCAGTTGTGCTTGGGGAACTTTATGATTAAAATATTATCTTCAAGCCATAAAAGCTCAAGATTGCTGTAATGTTTCCAAAATCTTCAAATTTGTCAAAACTCCACTGTACATCTTTTTAGGATTCTCTTTGGCAAGCATCAACACAAAGTTAACTTAATTTCAAATTTGTACATGCTTCTTCTGTAGAACAAAATCAAACCAGTGGTGACCAAAGGGTTGTGAGTAATTTGAGAGAGGGAGCTCTAAATACATAATGGAATTGAAAATGAAAGTAATAAAACCATATAATGAAAGGATGTTGTTAAATGTCCCTTAGATTTAGGACTGTTTACTTTCATTATGTCTCTGATACTGGTTTAAAATGGGCCAAATCCAAATGTTGAGGCGTATGCCTTCAAGAGAATTTTCTGTCTTCAGAGAATTTGCTAATGGGAAAGCTTTAAGAGCCATTGAGTTAGTCCTTGGATTTGGAGTTGATGTATCTGCCCCTTGCATCTTTAAGATGCTGCACAAACTACCTTAATTACTAAATAAAACAGTTCAGATCTCAGAGGAGAAGTACTATGTACTTGGCAAGAAGAAAGGGAATGTTATGAAGCAATCTAAATGCCTTCAGGTATTGCAAGTACAATCGCCAGTGAGGTATGTGCATGCAATTCAGAGCATATTTGGGCCCATTTGATCCAATTAAGTATTAATTATTTAATTTTTATCCCTAATAGATCAGTATAGAAAAAAAAAAAAAAGGGCTGCACAATGATGTAGAACGATTTAGAACCTACCCATCTGACTCAAAATGAATGCGACTATAGTTAGTTAATCATAGTTTATTCTGCTTCACTTAAATACCATGATACTAGAAAATTATCATGGCCAGAATATTTCTCAACAAACTTCCGCAAAATACTGCAAAATACAGTGTCGTGAACCTGAACACTTCGTATACACTGTTAAAACTGGCAGTGGGGTGAAAAGTCCATAACTACTTTCTGAAAGAGTCCTGTAAAGAAGGATGGCAGTGAGCCATGATGGCTTCTTTGGTAGCAAGTACTTTCAGGCCTCCCCTGTGAAGACTGATGCCTTGAAAGAAGCAGACTGCAGAGCCTTCCTGCTCAGGTGTTCTGTAGATCAGCAAACAAGTGTCCATGAGAAATGCTGTGGCATCAGAGATGAAAGCAGCAAATGTACCTAGCAATAACAGACTCCACTTCAGCCAAGCAGCAATCCTGTTGTATTTTTATGGGAAAACTATCGGAAATTCAAGCTTTGCCACCTCTTACCAGGGGTTATTTATCCCAACGTGAAGAATGTAAAAGGGCACAAAGCCACAAGCCTTCCTTTCCACCTGCCTTTTCTACAGAAAGTGAATGGGAGACAAATACCTGTTTAATCATAAAATAAACTTCAGCAAAGCAAACGAACTTAGGTATTTCAAAAGCAAGAGAAGTCTAAATTGCCTCCTAAACTCCTTATACTCAAACTGCCAGGACAGTTGCATGCTTTTCTTTCTTCCAACAGAGCCCTTTTTAATTCCTTATTGCTGTCAGTTTCCTTTTATTTCAGGAGTGAAGCTGTGACAGGGCGTGGGCGCCGTGCGACAGGAGGTTGTGCAGGCAAAGCGATTGCTGCAGACACGCCAAACTACCTGCGGCCACTGGAGCTGCTCGTGGTCACCTGGCCACTGCAGGCACCGAGGCATCCACGTGCCTTCCCTCCGCATGCTGAGCAGCAACATTCTAAAGCAGCCGAATCTCCCTTTCCCCCTCAATCTCGCTTTCTCCCTCTACCCAGAATTGGTAAGGAATGTGAAGTATCTGTTTCTAAAATGCAAATTTACCTAGGTTTTTTTTTAGCCACGGGGGTTTCTTAAAAAGATGAAAAAAAAAATCGTAAATTACTAAAGAGACCATTTAATGTCTAAAGTAAATCTTTCCTCTGTTCTTATACCCGTTTGTTGTTGGCCTGAAAAGTCGCCAAGCTGTGTGACAAAGGAAGATGAAGCACAGCCTGGTCTGCAGGGACAGGCAGCACATGGCAGCATGATGCTGTCGAGGAGAGGAAGCATGCAAGGGCAGGATTTTCTTTTTTTAGGCTGGTATCTGGAACCTCATTTATCCTCAGGTAGGCTGGTTTGTTTGCTTGTTTATTTATTGAATGTATCTTAGTCTAGTGAAAAACCACCATGATGCTCCCAAAGCTGCCCCTCTGGGTTCTGCAGGAATCCATCCTGGCAGACAGATCTGCAGACTTGGAGGAAGTTCAAGTATTTTCCAGTGTATCAACAAATATGACAAGAAATCCCACTATATTCTGAGTGATGCCATAATAATAAGTGAGGAAGAAAGTAGTAACATTAGATAATCCCCATAGAAGACTAACTCTTTGATCTCCAGCATTTACATTCATGCCTTTACACTGTGTACATTGTAAGCATTTGATTTCTTACCAATAAAATACAGCTACAAACTCCTCTTGAATGTTCCAGAAATAAAATTCTCCTTGATCCAGTTATATGCCTTCTAAGCAGTGAGGGAGACAAGTGAGGCCTCAGATGACCATGATGAGTAAATGAACAAGTTATCATACAAATGCCAAGAACTAATAATGTCTATTTAGTTTAGCTGCTTCTAAATATTAAGTCAATTATGGTTCTGCTTTTTCTATGTCAGTGCATTATCATGATTTTAATTCTTTATCTCCAAACACATAGCCTGACACCAGGGCTTGTGTAGATAGGGAGCGTTAATAAAAACATTTTCATAGCCCCATTTCTCTCTCCGATGGTAACTAAGCCTAATTTTGCAAGCAAATTTTGCATCAATTCATGTGAATAAAATCCACCCTCCCTTGTGTCCTTGGCCTCCCTAGGTCTAGAACCTTTTGATTTTTTCTGTCCTGGAAACATTCACATACTTGAGCAAATGTGAAATAATGAGCTATGACCTCTCGCGATACTGCTTGTCTGGTTACATCAGTGAATTTTCAGCAAGGGAGCTATTTCAATGGGTGTCAGTGTAAAGGAAATGACTCACTAGGCTGGCTTATAGCTGCTTGTAACTACAGTGACTGTTAACTAAATCCTAAATAAATAGTAATAAATAATGGAAAATAAATCATGTTTCATCGCTAACACTAAAATCCAGTACATGAATTATTAAAATTAAATAGATGCAAATAGTCAAAAATCTCTGAGCAACTTTTTTTTTTTTTTAATGAAAACTAAATTTTTTGATGACTATAAAGAAGAGAGAGGAAGAAACAAAAGAGAGAGGAAAATCTAAAAGGAAGACATTTTCCAGGCTGTAGTGCCAGAGACATTCTTTCACAGGCTTTACATCACAGAAAGCTCAGATTCAGATGTTGAAAATGTATGTCTCCAAAATACACCCATCATGTTTCAAGATTTCAAGCAGGGTTTATTCATGGCTGGAAGCAGCAGTGGTAAAAGGAAGCAGTTAAAACCAGGACACATTCCTGGGACATTATAATGCATATTATGCATTGTCTCAGCTTGACTGTGAACAACACACTTGAAAATGAACATCAGCTAATTAGTTGCATACCATAGAGGAAGCTTGAGCCTATTTCATTTACTGCACAAACGATTTCAGACTTTGTTCTTCAGCTCAGAAGAGGCATAGCCCTCCACTGCTTTCTTGGACGTGGATTTTACATGTGACATGGCGATGCAATCTGGAAGAAAACAGAAACCCTGGAAAGCCACAGATATAAAAATAGAGATAGGAGAATTTTAGCTTCCTTTCTGCTTAAGCAAGTGTTTGGGAAACTAAAATCTGGATCTTGCTAAAGAAGTTTGCATCCACACCACAAATGCCACTGCAATGTAGATATAGCCTAGGCAGCTGAAAAAAAAAAAAAAAGGCAGCTCACTCTAGTACCACATACTATTTAATTATAACATCACGCAGCTTAGCTGCTCATCCATATGGATACTCCACACTGAATTCTGTGCTGCTGTGGGTACTCATCTCTCTGAGCAACCTCACCTAAAACCCATTCAGTACCTTTACATTGCAGTGAAGTCTGCAATAGATGTATCTTAAGCTCGTGCTTTTCTACTTTATACTGCTGTCAACCCCATGCAAATGATACCACCACTTTTGAAATATAAGTATTCCAATTTCCCCTCTGACAGGCTACAAAAAGTCCAAATTTGAAGTCTAAGATGGTGAGGGCAACAGAAGTTTTCTGCTAGCTCTGTGCAATAGCTTGCCTAAGAGGCAGCTGGCTACTGGGAAGCTCTCTGAACACTACAATATAAATATAATGAAATTACAAGGTTCTGCCATTTCTCATCCTTATCACTAATTGCATACTTTCACAGCTCTCTCTGAGCCCTAAAACTCTCTAAACACCAGGAATGTGAAAGTTTTAGAGGATGACTAACAGCCTGAGAAAAGTTGGAGTTACAGATTGGGAAGGCATAAAATGGGAATAACGTGTGACTGCAAAAGAGGTCTTTTTAAGTTATTCTTACCACTACCATACAGCTTGAGCAAAGTGTGCGGTGAAGTTAAGTTCAGTGGACACAAGCTAACTGGTTGTTAGCAAGGCTGAGCCAAAAGCCCCCACATTCTTTGGTCACCCTGTGGTGAACACCTAGACCACGCATCTCACTCCTAATGAAGAAATAAAAATGTCTCTCCACACCCTAGAGAGCAAGGTGTGTACCAAAACTTGTCTACTAAAGTAGATCTCTCATTCTCATACACACACACAGAGCTTTTGAATAAATGGTGCTGACCATCACAGTAATTGTATCAAAAGACCCAGAATCTGATTCCATTCATGATTTCAGAAGTTTAGGAAGTGATACAACTAACAAAAGCAGTTCAACAAGACCAGTGTGTGACTGTATGTCATACTGGCACTTGAAGCACATGACAGCATCAGCTTCATAAGGGATCTTTTGACTTTGCACTTGAAATTTCACTTTTTTTTTCCATTTCATTCATGGACTAACAATGCAAGAATTAAAGTCAGGAAAAAAAACTAACTATTGCTGAAATTTGACTACATGGACCAAATATGAGCCCCACATTTATGTCACTGATCATCATCTATGAAAAGGTTGAACTAAATTACAGATGTTACTGACAGCTGTGGAGGTGTAGCTAGGGAAGAGGGTCTCCAAATAAAGGGAGATGCCTCCTTTGCTGAAGTGAGCTCCTGTCCAATTCTTGGGTAAACTCCTTGGACAATTACGTTGCTTTTGCCTCAGAAGGAGCTTTCTGTTAAATCAGGATAGTGTTTCCTCACGAGTATTTGTACAACAAATACAATGTAAACTGTTCCTAGCTTTGCTTGGAGTTTATGTATTTGATGGGAAAAAATGCTTATATTTAATGAATTTCAAAATTCTCTTCCTACTCCTAAAACTATGGCAGGGTTTGACATCAGAGCTATGTCACTATTTTTTTTCCTCAAGAATAACAATACGTTGTAGTTGTCAGTCTGTATTTTTTTTTTTTTAGTTCTCTAAAATAAAATCTTTCAAAGATAGAAAATTACCTTTGATTTCTCTCCCTTTGCTAATACTCTGTTTGTTGTCATGAGACCATAAACACTAAAATCCCTAGAGTGAACCTTCCTTCTACCTTTTTTTATGCATAGGCTGGACATTTCTTATTCTATCACTTGATTTCTGAAACAGTTTGTTAAGTTTTCCTCCAAAGGAATGTTTTTATTGATTGCTTGTATGTCTGTGAAACTTATTTTCTATATTACAGAAATGTTTGCATTTTGTCTTTTTAAGTTCAGAGGTAGAATTCTAGTAACAGAATTTTATTTTTATTTCCATCTAATGTCTATATTAAGGCTCTCCTAGCCTTTAAGGCAAGCAGTTTCAAATCAATTAAGTTGTTTTTCAAGAGGGATGTTATGGAAGAATCGAGACTCCAAGTTAAATTCTATTTACTCTCTTACAATCATTGACACACTTACAAGTGATCAACTAGAAAAGGTCTGAACAGGGTGAACTGAGTATTGTAACTGAGAGTCTGAATCAGAAAAAATAAATTAGAGACACTGTATAAGAATAATGATGACTTCTAATGATGATTTAGCTGTTGTAGTAGTGTTGTAGTGTACATGAGAAATAACCCATAAATATCTAATAGAGTTCAAAAGAAGTAATGGAAATAGAACACCAACAATATTATCTGTTGCATACTAATGGAATGAGAGAACTGGAAAGTAAAATATTGAGTATTTTTCTGTATTGTTTATGTTGGATAGGAAGTTAGGAAAGGTCTCAAGAAGAATTTTTCCCATATAAAGAAGTCTGAGGGATTTCAGAGTTTTATGCTTGCCTGTGATTTTCTAATCACTAAAGATTAACAGTACTGATACTTGTTAAGGAAAATTCAAGTAAGTTTCCTGGGAGTAAGGAATGAAGGACTGGACTCATGATCTATCTGTTTGAAAAAGCCCTGACAAAAAAGCAGCTTCGTGTTGATAAGCTGTGATCTTTGCGTCCTCCCTAATTATGTCCAGCAGAACATACCTTATTTGAGAGTTGGACAGGCATAATATCATCAGAACTTGGCTTAATACTGTCACTAAATCTTCCCTAAGAAGACAAATGAAAAGTGAAAAAGCAACACTTTTGCAATGTTTCTTTCTGTTATACCTTAGATTAAATCAGTTCTTTTCAGAGTGAGAGACAAAGCTAAGGGCTCAGTGGATGAGATCCAAAATGACAGTGGTCACACCTCTGCAGCTGGGGAATAAGTAAGGCGAACCAGAGCAGTGACAAATATTCCTCAGCTGCTCCCCAAGATGTAAACCAGAAGACAAACCACTTGTTGAATACCTGTTGAGAGCTACAAAGGCATTTCCAGGGTGTACAGAGATGCAGCTAGAAAAGCAAATGCTTGGTTTGAATCGGAATTGTCCAGAGATGTCAAAAACCACAAGAAAGGGCTCTTCAGGTACATAAACAACAATCAGAAAGAGAAGGAAAATATGCTGTTGAACAGGAGAGATGAATTAATTTCACCAACCATGCTGAAACGGCAGAAGTTCTTAACACTTTCTTCACCTCTATCTTTGCCAGCACTGTTGAGCCTCAGGCCTTGGCAATGTAAATCCAGGTTGATGCAAACACAGAGCCACAATCAGTGAAGGAAGGCTTGGTGTGTGAGCTATTGCAGGGGCTTGAGCCCTAGAAGTCCATGTTCCCTGACAATATTCACCTGAGGGGGTTACAGAGCTGGTGTTGTCCTGAGGCCCTTCTCAGTCAGTGGTATCCACGTGATAAGTGTTACAAGAGCAACATGCATAATTCTATGTATTCTGCTTGTGAATGGAAGGGGAGATTGATCCAGACCTGGGTGTTAGAAAACAGTTTCAGGTAATCTTAGATGAACATGGTCCTACGTACAGAAGTCTGTGGTATCCTCACGGGACAGAGAGATTTTCAGAAGAATTGTGTACTTCAGGCTTAGACTTTGATAGCACAGTATTCTACAAAAATAAAAATCCATAGCATGTACATCTGACCCACATAAAGTCAGAAACAAAAACAATCCCAAAACCCAGAAGACAGCAGAAATAGAGCAAGGATTTTAAATATATTTTTTCCACCAACAAACTCAGAAAATCACTGGAGACATGAAGTGCATTTTAGCCCCCTCCAAGTACCAGTTGCCTTTATAATAATTTCCGAAAAATAAAAACTTGTTTTGTGGTAAGAATGAGGTCTCCCCAGTGAGAATTTTAAAGACATGAAGACAGAAACATTTGCAGCCACTTCACTGATTTTTAAAAGAAACCTAAACAATGCAATTCTGTCAGCTAATTAAAATGGTTCTCTCCAGTTGCACTGAATTTCTTTTGGAGGATCATTACTTTCCTTGCAGCAAATTCTGGTACTTTGTTTTAGGGTTTCAGATTAATGGAAGGAAAGTTGAGCAGAGACAATAAAGCCATACAGCAACACCAGGTACACAGGAGCACAGACCTTTTGGTACATTCAGTTAAAGCAAATACCATCGATTGAGCCAGGACTCGAATGTTTTCTGATGAAAAAGTCTTATAGATAGTATTTCCAGAAAGAATAATGTCATAAACTATACAAATAAAGGAGGTGATATTTATCTTTCTTCCTATGTCACATATTAAAAAGAAATAGTTATGAAGGACAAAGTTTACTGTTCCTCTTACGCACTCGACAGGGGACAGCTTCTGACCCTGTCATCATGCAGTACTTGTTAGTGTTATTTCTTCCTGGTATTCCCTAGGCACAAATGTGATTAAAAAGACTTCTCAAAGGTCACTGGGCAGAACGTCTATTAGCTGTCCTAAGACATGAATTACAGAAAAATAAAGCAGCAAAAAAGATGACTGACCCACTGACTAAGCAGAAGTACAGGACTTGGCAGACCTGACCTCCAGACCCTTCTCTGCTCTGGCAAGACAGGCAGATGGACATAAATGTCTTCAGTAAGTCTTCAACATGCCTAAGCATTTCAGCTTTTTTTTTAATCCCATTTGATATTCCTCTGCTTTCTCAACTGTCTAGACATCTTTGAAAACCTGTTACCTAGTCTCCTGAAGGGATAGTGTTACTACCTTATTTAGGTGCTGAGACTCCTCAACAGTCTTTTGAGAGACTAGGGTACAAGCCAGGAAGGCAAAGTTAACAGCCTGACCTTTTTTATAGCCCATACTGGAATCGAAGGCAACAAAGTGAGCCCTAACTTAGACAATTAAAGCTGGATGGTATGAATTACATTCAGTTTTCAAAATGTAGCTGATGTACTCACTTATTCAGAGAGGCCTGGGGCAGATTCACACATTAAAGGATATGAAACTCGTATATTATGATAATGGGAACCATGAAAATAGATGAAGATAAATAACCCTATTTGAACAGTGCACCCCATGAATCTGAACATAAAGTCAATTATCATATTACAATATTTTAAAAAATATATTAAAAAGTAAACTTTATAAATAGCATCAAAAATTCTGGTATTTTAGGTTACTGAGATGAGAACCATAGATTGGAACTGAATTAATTAATGCAATAGCAATCAGAAGAATCAAATTTCTGTTATTCCTAAACACTGGGGCCGAACAAATAAACTCATTCACAGTTACACCATTCCCCAGTGCTCCCTCATTTCGTGCTGAGCTATTCTTGAGTCTCTACCTTGCACTCCTGGAGCAAGCTCTGCTAAGGTATGTGCAGAGGCAGGGAGTCTGCCCACACGGCTGCCAAGGCTCATCCACAAACCAGGTAATCTTCCTACAGGTAATGGACAGTTGACTATAATTGCTGGGGTTTTTATAAGTATGTAAACCAGAGACAGCTAACATGAGACAAAGGGAATGTCTCAGATGAAATCAGATGTGACCTTTTCAAAATGGGGAGCATTTCAGTGATTTTAATTAGAAGCCTAGGAACAAGAGTTAAATAAACTTGAAGATACCTGCTCTTTCAGCTGAGCCTGGTGGGCTGGTAGGAAAGTTTGTCTGCCTGCTTTACAGCACATAGGTTTTATAGCCTCTCACTCCATTAAAAAAAATAAATAAATTAGAAGCCCCAAGGCAGCCACATATTTAGAAGCAATGAAAACCCAACCTGTCTACCTCTAAAGCATTTAAAGGGAAATGTATTTGGGCTTACAACCCCGGAATGAAAGCATAGCAGAATGAATTAAAACATTGTGACTTTTCTGTAATCTATATTGCTGCTCATGGCACGAGTCTGAAGATCCAGAATTCATTCTGTGTTTCTTAATATTTGATAGAAATAAAGAATCTCTGTGCTAACAAAATTAACATTGTGAACAAACGTATCTCATTACAATGTCAAACTATGTAAAACCACAATGGACCATTCCAGGGGAGTCAAAACCAATTAGTTGCATCAGAAAATCTACCAGACTACAAAACAGAGAGGCCTGTGAACTTCTGCAACTGCTTCGGAGATTAAAGAAACTGCAACACAGCATGGGGACTGGAGATAAAGTGAGTGGGTTTAGAAAGACTCCAAGGGAACTGAGAAGTTCATGCCCAGTTTCAAAACATACCAAAGTTTAGAACTGACTTTCTAAGCAATTTTAGACTGTTTCTCTTTTTAGAATTAAAATCATGCTCCCAGCCCATAAATTATAGCTCATTTCCCTAAATTGACCACCAATACAGGACTCTGCCAAGAGAGTGATCTCTTCTTTCACCCCTTTGCGTCCCTGTTCATACTTTTATTCCCCTTGTGAATCCTGAAATGGAAAAGATGATAATCTAGTCTGAAAGCATAGCCATTTCTGGCCTTAACTGTAGCTTGAATCACTCATTAAAAAAAAAAAAAACAACAAACAAACAAACAAAACAAACAAACAAACAAAAAAAAACAAAAACAAAACAAAAAAAACCACACGAAAAACCCTAAAAAGAACCAGCGAAAAACCCACAAACCCAACAACCAAACCAAAACAAAAATACCTAAAAAACATTTCTCTACCTCTTTGTTTCCATAACCATTACCAGATAAACAGATAGGTCTCAAGCTGCAAGTCAGACAATAAAAGGGTACTGTTTCTTATCATGCTCATAATATAAAGCACAAAACATGGATGATCACAAAGTAAACTTTGGCTATAGACATTTTTAATAAACACTGACTAATTGGAGAAATGTGTCAGCCCAGGACTGTATGCAGTCTTGAGCTCATGCAGTGCAAACTTGAATGACTTTCATCATAGAAATACTAGGTGAATGAAAGATTAAGCTAAAACAAGGTAGATCACTAATAAACTCAAAATACAGAAGCTTTATGTACCTGTCTCCCCGTGTGCATTTTTGAAGTGCATTTATGTATGTATTAGTTGCTGTCTTTCACTCCTGGCAAGCATCCAGCATTGGCTGGCTGTAGGAAATGTTAAGCAACCCCCACCCCTGAATAACTACTTGGCATAGGAGGATTGCTTGTAACTTGTGCAACATGCTTCATATTAAGGACTCCTCAGCTTCAAAGACACTCTTGAAACTGGGAATTAAGCACTTACATTGCATGGTTTGCAAGTTTAGCTCTGTGCCTCTTGATTATCATCAAAGTTGCCCTACAGAAATATTCCTCCCTCAATTTGATACCAGTATTTGAATTGAAAAAGATTCTGTACAGTATTTTAAACACATTAAAGGGAGCACTTCCTAGCGTAAAATCTGGCTTGCTATCATACTGGTTTTGTGGTCTGCAATTCTAATAATAATCATAAGCCTGTTTATTGAGGATGAGGGAAGAAAACATTGTGGGGCAATGTAACCTACCATGCCCATTGTAGGCACTCCTTTAGATTTTCTTTGTTAACTTTTTTGAGATAAGCATCTCATCTAATCAAAATATGGAATCTGCTCCGCTGCTTCACAAATGAAATACAGTTTCTTGTGTCTCGTGCTTGTCATTTTCACCCTTGTCCAATTTGTTATCACATGAAACTTTCACATCAAAGAACAAACTTTCTAGAGGTTCAGTTCTGAATTTCTCCCTCCCTCTTCCTTCTACTGTCTCTATATGAAGAGGATAGGGGAGGGAATGTGAGGAGGTGTCTCAAATACATTAGAAATACAGAAGAATTAAAAGACTTTTAAATGCCAATTAAAATGTGAAGGAACTCAGTTTTCCAAGGCAGCCATTTCCCACAAGACTTGTGCTCTAAATGATGCATTTTCTATAGCTTAGTGGAGAAATTAGTGTTTCTATTAAATTTAAGAGAAAAAAATCCATTTTTTGGGGTCTTGACATTAGGAGGCATTTACTTGGATCATGTATGCCAAACACAATAGAAAGATAGCTATTAGTGTGTAGAAAATAGATTTGCAAAGATGGCTAATTAACAGAAAATAAAGGCATGCATTTTGTGGGATTTACCAGAAGAGATTGTGTCCAATATCCAGTGGAGTCAGAGTTTGACATCAAGCCTGGTTTTATTAATCCCATCTTAAATACTCCTTGCTAGGTTTTATCAAAACACACATCACCCTACATTTTTGAAAGAAAATCCTTGGGGTTCATTTTTCAAATTTAGGGTGAATTTTTCCTCAGTAGTTTGCAGGATTACGAATATCTACTAAATGGCATTGTCTCTATTTTCAGCAATGGAATTCAGTAAAATCTGTATTCTGCATTAACTGCAAATTTATGCAAAGGGATATAGAAGATAGCCAGCAATGTCACATTAAAACTGTTTTGAGCTAATATCTAATCTGTGCAACTTTCCAAAAAATGCATCTGAAAAAAAGTCAGTGTTATTTAGCTTAAGATAGGAAACTGAACAGAAATTTAAATGACAGGGGTCTTTTTACAAAGAGATAGTGCCATTTTTTAGCAGAGACATTTCTCTTCACAAGTTTTTCAAATTATATGTTCTTGTGAAGGATGTTAAATGTCTGGGTTGTAAATTTTAAATTGTCACTGCATGATGAACTCCAAGATGAGAAAGAAAGGAAAAAATTACTTGTTTTTAATTCAAGCTGAACATAAGCTATTGAAAATTCATATTTCATTTGTGGATTTTGCTCAACATTCACAGGAGCTGGAAGTGCTACTTCAAGGCTAGCTAGCAGAAATGAATCAGAAAAAAATCTGAGTTTTGCTGCTATTATTTCACCATCTTGAGATAAAAATTAGAGCTAGATGAAACTAGAATTTTCACTTTTTAAGAAATTTTTTAATAATTTTTTTTACATCTGCTTACATTTAAAAAATATTCTTTACTGGTAAACTCTAGCTATTTAGTTCAGTTTGACTTTTGCATGATGCAGAGTATCCAAGCAAATTACAGTGTTCTAACCCAAGAAGTTATACACATTTTGCTGTGATTCCATCAAAAACTTTTAAAATGAAACTTCATCAGAAATGGCTGATTTTTCGTGCAAGGTTTCATTCTGAGAAAACATTAATTTCCAAGAGAAACGCTCTTGGCCAGCTCTAGAAAGGATTCTATGCAGCCATGCTGACAAAACACAGTAAGGTTCTGCCTAAAATTTTATGTCTGTAAGGAACATAAAGACCACATAACATTAGTATCTCAAGGATTTTCTCCAAAATTTGGAGAATAGATTAAGTTTTGCAATAGATTAAGTTGCAGATATTTGACGGGAAAATGAGAAGGACAGAGTCTTCTCTAAAGATCAAGAAGATATACTTGGTTAAAATGGATGTCGAGAGCTTCCATCAACAGGATCAGACTTGAAATCGTTCAGAGAACTGTGATCCTCTGCACCAATAAGTCAACTCACGCAGCTTTGGGCAGACACAGTCCTTTTGTACCTCAAGCTACCCACAAGCTGTTCCTTCTAGGGCTGCTGCAAGGCTCATTTAGCCTTTCTAAAGGACTCTGAATCTCCTGGAAAACAAAGATGTAAGCTATTACATGCTGTCCAAATCAGTCTTGGCTCAAGAGCTGTTTGTCTTGGAAACAGTGAAGTGTCCAGGCATGTTACTGCAAAAGCCCCATTTTTTGCAAGAGATTCAAAACAAAGTGCTGCAGTAATATGGAGAAAGAAGCTAGTTTAGTCCCGATTGTCTTGATAAGAGGATTTGTAATTATTGTGCCAATAACAGATAGAATAGAGAAAAAATATTTGCCATCAACAAGCGAAATAAATCCCAAATTACCACTGTAGGAGAGAGTAATGGAAAGGCTACTGATGGATTAACCAATACCTCTTTCCTCTCACTCTTCTTAGACACAACACACACTGATGTGGGTTTATATATTTTTAAACAGAACTGTTACGGATCTTTTATGTAGTGGAAGTGTTGTGTACTCTAATTCAAAAGGGATTTAAAGAAACCAAGTAAAACTGAACTGGGGTAGGGAGGGAGAGGAAATAAACTTGAACAAGTATTTCCCTGTACATCAGATTCGGGGCAGCATAGCAAGTAGCTTTCTGCAGATATGGAATACTATTTTTATTTATAGATGTGTTCCCCATGTGTTCACCTGTGGAATTCATTCCAGTGTACCAGGAAAAAATGTTGTAGTGGCCTCACAGCCACCATTTGCTGCACACTCCTGGCAGTTTCCAAAATGTCTCGAAAGAGAATGCATTCCAGCTGTCTCCTGCACTCATCTTCTGCCTGAGATGCAAGCGTAACAATGCAAAGAGAACAAAGCTACTCCCCTAACAAAGGCAGCATTAAATACTGGCAAGGAAATAAGAAACAAAATACTCTTTTCAAACATAGGGAAAGCACACAAGTTCACATTTTTTCTTCTGCTTGTTTTCTTAGTAAGGGTTTGTGTATCTCAGAGATTAAAAATGTAACACATACTTGCTTCAGTTGCTATGGTAATTCTGTGGGGTTTGGGGTTTTTTTATTATTATTATTATTTAACTGAATAGCATTGTAAATAGCTGTATGAATGTCCAGAACACAAAATACAGCTTTGCCCCAGGCATCTTCTGTTTACACACCCCTCTTTTTCGGCAAAACTTCATTATTGTTGCTTTTAATGAATATGCACACTCTATGCATTGAAGCAAATCTGAAGCAGAGAGGTACAGGAAATTGAATCCCCACTAATGAACAGCATGGTATTTGAGACTGTTTCAGAACCCAAATGTCACAGGTGTTCAGGTGGAAATTATTTGTCATCTTACGAATTCAGAAATGGAGAGTTATGAACAGGACTTTCAGAGTGATCATCTTTTCAATGTCACCAATTCACCACTAGTGGAAAGGAACCCCTGTGGTGGATGTTCTGGAGAAAGTTAGGACGGAATCAAAGATTTGAAATTAGCATTTGCTGCTATGCCTCTCTGAGGGGAAGAAAGAGATATTCCCATGCATCAGAAAACTTTGCAAATTAAAAGTATCCAAAATCTTGAGCATGCTAGCAGTTTTATGAGCCAAATTATCTCACTTAATAGGACACTGACAGTACCTGTCAAGCATCATTAATAGCAGAAGATGTGCTTTTCTGAAGGATTGGAGAAATGCAATTGAAGAAAAAAAAAAAATAAAAAGAGTCGGACAGGACATCTGTCTGATGAGGAAGGAACATCTCTCCAAAATTGGTTTTCATAGCAAAACATGTTCAAGCACAATCACAGAAATGCAAAAGCATCACTGCAGGTCTTGTCAGATCCATGCTCCATGTTGTACCTAAGTGTGGAAGTGTCTGTGCTGTGTGCCTGCGTGCAGGCAGCGCTTCCCGGAGAGAGGGAGAGGTAACATAGAAACACCAATCCATCAAAGTGTGGGTGGAGCAATGCTCTGGAGAGCGATTTTAGCATGCAGAAAGATGCGGAATGCTAAAGCCGCAGGTTATGGAAGAAGAGCTGATTAAAATGAATGGTTGGGGCAATGCAAGGAGAAAAGTAAAATATGAGACAGAAAACAGCAGACAAAAAGGAAAAGGAAAGTAAAGAGGCAATAAAGAGATATAACATCTTCTTACAGGACCTGTGGATTGGTTAGAGGGATATTGTACCTTTCTACCCTTTTCTGGTAAGTGTTATCCTAGGCCTTGTATATCTGCCTTTTCTGAAGAAGCTTCAAATAAATTTGGTCTTCTCAGAACAGTCCCTAGACCACAGTATTTTGACTATGTTCTGAGTCTCTTATGCAGACTGGTTCCCTCTGTGCCATCCTCCACAGCTCTGCACCAAGTGGGATAAATAACAGTCTCCTTAGCAAAAAAAAAAAGTTATATTTAACAGAAGGAATGATTCCCTTAAGGAAAATGTGGGAGTTTTTAAATATCAGTCTATCTGTAGATATATTTATGTGCCTTATCTAAAGGCAAACCACTTCCTGAAAAAATTGGTAGGTCAATTTTATCCATCCACTTAATGGGTTCTCCAAAAACTAATCCATCTCTCTCCTCAGAAAGTCAAATTGCCAGTTTATCCTTTTGACTTCTTCAGTTGTCCCCCCTGCTTTCATTTCTGAAGCTGAGTGAAACAAAAGGTAAAACTGACCAGACTGTATAACCAGAACTGTCCCTGAAGGCAAAGGGTTCAGGAAGTGGCTAAAATGTGGCTCAGCCTTTTCATTCCTCTCTCTTTTCACTTTTGCTCTACTTTGCTAAACAGATAAATCTGTATTATAAATAATCTATAGCTAGTATTCCATTTAACATAAATACATCAATTCAGATTAGCAATATAGTGTGCTTTTTGAATAAAAGCAATGGGGTAGATATTTTCAGAGCAGTTAAAAGATATAAACAAAATGCTGTTTACTTTCTCCCTTCTCATGAAGTTAATGCAGAGTTTTTCCATCTCTCAGTCTTTCTCAAACTGTAAAAGAATTAAAACACACTTCTTTATTGCTTCCTCTTCAAGTGTTAGTTATTCAGTTGCCAGGGTAACATGAAAAGCAGCTACATAGCTCCAAAGTACCAAGGTTCATGCTGCCTGATAGGAGCGATATAGGAAACCAACGTGCTGAACAACGGAAATACATTCTCAGGCAAATAAAAAGGAAAAAAGTAACTATTCTATATATAAGGGAAACCCAAGACATGACTTTAAAAGTTATTACAGACCCTCCTGAGCAGTGCTGCTATCTCTATTTATTGTTCACTGTCTGTATCCTTCCCTTGGCATCGCTTCTTCCTCCCTACTCAGGACCCCTTTGGAAGACCTGTG
Organism: Pachycephala philippinensis; assembly: GCA_013397055.1. Taxonomy (NCBI): domain Eukaryota; kingdom Metazoa; phylum Chordata; class Aves; order Passeriformes; genus Pachycephala; species Pachycephala philippinensis. The sequence continues at coordinate 485,285 of VWZT01013281.1, forward strand.
CTGATAAGATGCAAGGAACTGACCCAGCTGTGGTCAGAACCTGCACACTCTGATCCCAGCTTCCCATGATTACAGTTTTATTGATTACATGCTACACCCTCAAGCATTAGCCCTGATCTGATGGTTGAGATCTAAGCCTGGCTTCTGTCATTTCAATAACTACAGTTAGACCTCCCCTAGTTGGGTACAATTTTACTCCTCACCAGCCCTGTGGAAAGCAAAATACACGGAGTGGATGAACTGAGAATTTCTAGCCAAACTCTAAATATGAACAACTGTTTGGTTTTGAAAATTAAATTTACTGTACTTCAAATATCAGTTGGTCTTCAGGCCAGGAATACTGCTGTTTGAAAGGCAGCAATCTCAGCAATGATGAGGTTTTCAAGGCAAAATGAAAGACAAATCTGGAGGACTTGCAGCTGTGTGCTCCAAACTTGATTCTAGTATAATTGCTATCTGTTATTTGGCAATGTGGTCAGCTAAGTGGAAGACACAAGACTGAAGTCAAAAAGGTCTCAAAGAAATAAGATCCAGGAAGCCCACACTTGCTCATACCACTACAAAAAATGATCCAGACTTTTGAGTATATGCACATATGCTCATAGGAGGGATGCTGATGGCTTATTATTGTTGTTTATTGCTTTGGGTCTCTTAAAAGCATCTAGATTTCAGGAGAGATTTGAAACCATGTTCCTAGCAAGTATCCCAAGATCCAGTAATGGCAAGGGCAGGCTAGCTCAAGAACAATTATTATCTTCCATATATTTATTGGTGGTTGGGATTAAATGAAAGGAACTTAATATATACCTATGTCTGTTCTTTCTTAATTGTGAGCTGGGCAAGCAAACAACTAGAGACACCTGTATAAATCTTACTAATCCTTCACTGAATTTATGGCATTTTACGGTTTTTTGCTCAATTTGTTTTTTACTTTTATTTATCTGGTGTTGAGAAATCCTTCTTGATAATTATGGATTTTTTTTCAATGTACAAGAATTCAAACACTTGTTTAAAGATTTGAAAATACATCAGTTAGAGTTTATATGGCACTATCAGCCTCTCTTGGTCTTCCAGGATTTTCAGGCTTTTTCAGAAGGATTACTATTTATTGCTATGTAAAAACACATTGAGGTATTATTTTTAAAATGAAACATAAAATTTCTGATTATATGCTTAGCAAGAATTTTGCTTTGATTTGTTCTTCATAAAAAAGTTCATGTCCTCTCAGTCAGAAAGAAAACAAGAGAAATATTCACGCCTGTATATTAAGTAAGCAATAGTTTAACAGTCAATTAATCCATCCATGATATTTAGATGAAGTAAAACATATTAAGTGATGTTAAGGAAATACATAATTTGTAAAATTACTGTTATGAAATCAATTTATAATTCTAATATACAATATTTATGCTCTTATGACATTAATTTCTAAATTAGTTCTGGTGTTAATTACAAAAGAGTAAATTTGTATGTGTGTGACAAGCAAAATTTTATATTGATCATATCCATATAAAGGCATATTTTCCAATCAGCAGCATTTTTTTAAAAATCTCACGTAGACCCACAATCTTCCTAGTAGGTTGGTTTGGGTTTTTTTTTGTTGAGGTTTCTTGTGCTTTACGTTGGGATTTTTTTGGCTTTGAAATCATTACTGAGATAAAGTTTCCAGTACAATAACCTTAGTTAATGTCTGATGCTTTCACTTTTCTTTTACATCTCTGTTGTTCAAATGTCAGTGATTTTAGCACTGAATTTAACCTTTACACATTTTTCTCTTGCTCCTGAAACCTTTCTAGCTCTTTCCTCTGCTGGATTTGGCTGACAGTAGACCAGAATGCATCATGCACATCCACACATTGCTGTTCGAATTCCTCCAGGCATTTCGTGGCAAGTCTGTTGAATGGCATTGTTCTCTCAGAGCAGGCACACGGAACCTCAGACCTGAAAGCCTGTTAGATCCCTCAGAGGAATGTTCCAAATGAGGCAAAAGCCCACCTTTGTGGACTGTGGCAACCTGGGAGGTCCTCAAACATTTTACTGTTTCTTCACGAGTTTCTAAGAGTGAAGAACTTGTAACCCTTGTGGTGCAAAAAGCTACATTCACTACCAAACTAACACTAAAACCTGGAAGCACAGTTAGGAGCTATCTCTTGTGAATCATTCCTCCACTGGATAACCTCAAGCAAAATCTAAGATAAGATATAAATCTATATTCCCTGTGCTAAAAAAGTAAGTTGTCTTTACTTAATAAAAGACTGTTCTGCAGTCTAGTATCACATTTATAATGTCCATCTTGCCCTGGGTAAAGCTGACCCTTTTTTAGGGACTCAAAGTAGGAACCAGATGTAGATTTAAGTATTCAAACAATTTCATGTTCTCAGTAAATGTTAAGTAGAGACAACATGAAGACATTTGTGATTCATTTCGAGTTAACTATGGAACAACTGTTCTTTTTCAACACCTTTTTTATCCTAGTAGTCTAACGAATCTCACATGAATGTTCATCCTGTTTTGTGATTGGCAAAATGAAGCAAAGAGAAGGAAATTAAGTGGCTCCAAAACTTAGAGATGCACTGCAGTAATGCAGTGCAACAGTTCTTGTCTGTTGTTACACCCACTGAGTAATGTTGTTTCCTTCAAGAACTGAAATATTAATTATTGACCATGCATGGCAGAGTGAGTGCACTCTTCCTGATTTCTGCCTATATGGTTGAATTTGCTTTTCTGGAATACCATTACATATCACTGCCTCTCTGTCACAGGGAGCACACAGCTGGTTTCTGAGTTTCTGTGTTTTCTCTGCTAGAGAATTCTTATTAAAACCTCAATAAAAATAGCAATTTATCAGCTGATGCATTCCATAGGGCTAGCAAACATCATAATGCTTGGTGGTAAATGGTTAGCATGGATGTTTATTTAAACCTGGCCAAGCCTCTCTGGTTCTGGAAGCTGTAAAACTCCTAAGGCTAGGCTTATGAAAAAATTGTGTGCTAAGAGGATGAGCGTAAATTCCAGACAATAGAAAGGAACTTTGCTTAATGTAAAAGACACAGACAAGTTACAAGCCTGGGTCCAGTCTAAAAATGAAATAGTTTGAAAGGGGATTTTCTTACAGTACTGGCATCTATGAGTTTGGCTAGGTCCCAAAAAAGCTGAAAAGAGTCTTTTTCACATTTTGATTATTTCTGCTGCTAGTTTTCTTCCACTCCCAGAAAGCAAGATCACAAAATCCCACTTTTATCACTCATAAAATACAGTATAAGACCCTAAAATGAAAAAGAAAAATTCAGGTGACCAAGAGTACCCATTTTTTTCCTGGCATCTTACTCACTCATTATAGCCACACATTTAAATGCTTTGGTACCTCATCCAACCAGGTGCTATCAGCAAGTCTATGAGAATTTCTTGAAATGTGCATCACTGAGGAACTCTTACTTTGGAGCTAAACTCTAAAAAAGACATGATGTTGGTAAAGTTTTAGCTCTCTCACACTTTCTCAAACAGCAGGTTTTCAGTGATATTGCTTAACCGACAGAACTGTATTAACATTATCTATTTATATATACATATATATATCTACACATATGTATGCATGGCACACGTTTAGAATTCATCTAAACCTCCACTGAAAGATATCAAGTCTCTTCTGAATTTAATAGGAGGGGCTCAGGCCTTTCATATATTTATTCTGCAATTGGCATTTATATGCCTTCATCCTGTTCCTGATCCAAGCCTAGTGAAATCAACAGAAAATTACATCACTTGACTTCAGCGTAAGAACAGTTGGTCATTTAGTCAAAACTGGTAGCTTGAGATCATTTCAACAAATCATCAAAAACCAGGGTGGGAGAAGTGAGAAGTCATCTAGTCTATTCTCTGCTTTAGCAGGGTATCAAATATAACTACCATATTCCTGACAGATGTTTACCCAATCTGCTCTCGAAATCCCCCAGTGACAGTAATTCCACAATACTGTTAGGCAATTTCTTCCCAAACTAAAATATTCTGGTAAGAATCCCTAATATCCAGCCTGAATCTTTCTCTCTGCAGTTTATGACCAATATTTTCTCTACCTACAGAAGGAAAAGAGTTTCTCCAGTTGATTCACATCTTTCTCAGTGTTATGCTTGTAAATAGGCACAGTTCTCCAGCTGAGGCAACATCTGTCCTGAGTAGATGAAAAAGATGGACCAGACAATAGTCATCTCTCCATCCCAGTAAAACAGCTGACCTTTCCCCAGCGGTGTGCCATTGCTGATCTTTGCTACCCACTGATAAATGTTCAGCTAGCAATGTGCTGTGTCTCCCAGACCTCCAAGACCCTATCTGAGCCCTTTGTTCCATATCTTATCTTTGTGCAATTGTTCATACCTAACCCTGTGCTTCTCTTCCTTGAACTCCTTGCTTTTTTTCAGATTGTTTCTCAAGATGTTTGAATTGAATCTCTTCCTTCCCAAGACTTTTGTTTTTTCCCAGCTAGGCACTGTGAATTTAGTACATATGCTCTTCCTCCTGCTATCCCCTTCATTATCAACAACATGCAATTCACCACACCCAGGAGAGATCCTTGCAGAGCCCTGCTCAGTATCTGCTCCTGGCTCACCACATAACCTGCCAGAGTTCAAGAAGCATTGGACAGTGCTCTCAGGCACATGGTGTGACTCTTGGGGTGTCCACTGCAGGGATAAGAGCTGGATTTGATGATCCTTGTGGGTCCCTTCTAGCTCAGCATATTCTATGATTTTACTATACATACTGCTTTCCAAGCAGTATTTTATTCTGTTTATAGTGATTTGATCAAGACTGTGCCATAAGACAGTGACGAAAGCCTGGGTTCAAACAAGATGTATGACATTTATTTACTTCATATTTATGCTGTTACCTTATTAAGCAAAGAAATTAAACCAGTTTGACACACTGAGTTTATAAATCCATGTTAGCTCTCATTCTTTCCCTTGTTACACAGTTGTTAACAAATCTTCATTATCTGTTCCAGTGCTTTCCCAGTGACTGTTGCTAAGCTGGGGGTGTGTAAGTCCCCAGCATTGCTGTTGCTGTGTTTCACAGGTAGGCAATGCCTTATTCTTCCTCCTATCACCACATCCATCAATGAACTGCTCGCTCAGAGCTGTGACACTGCTGACACCTATTCTTGAAGTACTCTGTGACAAACTTCATTAGGTCCAGCCAATTAAAATGGACATACATTCTGTTCAAATTCATTCATTAATTATTATGTCTTCCCAGTGTGTGTATAGAACTGGTTTTGTTGATTTTTTTAAATTCTAAACTAATCTTCAAAACATTTTCTCTTGTCTTACCAGGATACCAAATAAAATATGAAATGCCTAATGCATGCTCTGATTATTCTCTGCAGCACTGTGAACATTACACTGACTGACACATCAGCAATAAAATGCTACAGAGTAAAATAAGTCACTAAAAATCTAACATGTTAATTAAAGAGGCACTTCTTTGCAATAACCCTGAATAGAAGACAGATTGTGAAAGAAGCCACTAAAACAAATGTAAAATTTAGATTATTTATTCTTTGCCTTTCTTAAATTTCTTTAATTGAAAAAGGGTTTTTTTCCAGTAATTATCTGTGAATAATTAAATATTCTAAGTCTACTTATTTCTGTATTTTTCTGTTTTCCTAATAGTCATCCAAATCTCAAAGGCATAATTTTAAAAACATGAGTGGTAAAGAAATTAAAAAATATTTTTGTGCCATGATATTAATTCTTTTAGTGGTTACTTGATTCAAAACAATTTTAGTATATAATTATCTTTAGTTCCAGAGACTGCTCTTTGCTATAGATGTGAGTTTCCTTTAACTATTCATGATAGGCCCTGATGATGTAAAATATATTTCAAAACCTACATTTTTTTTTAATACCAAGGACTGCAAGTAAATTGGTAGCCCCTAGTAACATATGTTTATAATTATGATTACCATCAGGGAATTCAACCTTACTGAAGGACAGAAAAGAGGCCCAAGCAGGGAAACCTCGCAAAATTTATGGAAAAAAAAAAAAGAAGAGAAGGAGAAAGTTGAAATGGGAAAACCACTCTTGAATAATGGAAAAGACTCAGTGGTAAAAATAAACACAACTTTCAACTGACTCTGCTGCAAAAACTCCAACATTTTAGTGAGAAAAAAAAAAAATAGTAACTAATTATTTTCACTATTCAACTGATTTGTGCAATGTTCTCCTTCTAGGCCCTAAGCATAACTTCTCTGAATTTGTCACAAAAAAACCTGCTAACAGATCGGCTACCTGACAGCAAGAATAAAATGCTGCAAATGCTGCTTTATGTTATTAATATAGTATGCATACATTTAAAAGTGCCATAGCTAATGCTGAATTGTTTCCATTACAAAACTCATTTTATGAGTGTTCAATAACTCAGCTGTTTGAAATCACACTGAGCTGAAGCTGGCAAGCTTCACTTGTGTGTGCACAGAAGATACGACTTTTACAGCACATAAGTGAAAATCTCTAAGCTGTGGGTGAATCCTGAAAGATTCACATTTAGAGTTAAGCTTGACTGAGAAAAGCCCTCAAACCTCTTGGATCTAATGAAATAAAGGGAAAATATTCCAGAATTGTCACTGCTCAGGCTATTAAGTTCAGCAGGTTCAAAAAATAAATGTTCCTCAGGGTTACAAATATGCATTTATCAAGATATTTTTTAATCTAAATAAAAAAATCCTACTTAAATTCAGTAAGTGGATAATACATATAATTTTTAGTAAGTGGTGATAAATAATGAAATTATTTTTAAAAATGAAATGAATAAATAATGAAATTATTTTACAGTTTTTGATTTTTGAGATTTTTCTTTACTTTTTTCCTTAGATGAATGATTTTCTAAAGAAATTTCAGGCTAGGTAAGTTGCAATTTTAAAATTAGATAAAATTTAAATAACAGGTATCTTACGCGATCAAACCTTTTGGGGTGACTTCAAAATGGTGCTAGACAATTCACAGTGACTTCTTTTATGCACCTTTTTCATGAACTGAGGAAAATCTCTTTTCATGTTGAAAAATGACTGAAGCTGTAGTACTTCTGCACCTCTTCCCACTGCTAGGGTGAATTAGAACATGAAGTTCATGTAACATTGTGGTAAGCACCCCTCTTACCTGGCTCCAGCCCCATTCAAAAGGTGATTCAGCCCTGCAGAGGCCACACCAGTCTGATAAAAGCTCATCAGAGCTAAGGAAAGGAGAACCATTTCACAGCTGTATTGCAAAAACAAAATAACCTGAAATTCATTATACCTGCAGGGCAGTGCCAACTCACAGGACTTTAAAGGTGTGTGTCTTCTAGCCCCAGCTTCAGGATTCACATGGTTATGATTGAATCTCAACTTCCTTTCTTTCTTTTATTTTTCTCTTTCATCATTTTTAAGAACTGCATTTCCACACTTCATGATTGGAGGAAAAAATGTCTGATAAGGAAATTGTTGGAAAGCTAGTGAACAGTAAGAATTCAGTTCAGAAACTGGAAAAAGCTGAAAAGAGGCAGATCTTGAATAGATAGTGCACATGTCCTCTGGAGTGTTAGGTAATAGAAGCTTTAAATTAAGTTAGCTTCTAGTTGAACTAATGGCGATTTCTGATGCTTAATTGGAATGCAAAAAGATTAAACAATAATAAATAACAAACCTCATTGGAAGCAGTGTCATGCACTATTGGTCAAACATGTTCATTAATTCTCATACCCCAGGGTTTACATTGAAGAGGAAAAGCTATGGGCTGAAGTTTTAGGGTTTTTATTTAGTGCTCAGGTTCTCCTCTGAAGTGTTTCTGAAACACGGTAACCTATCTACAGATTTATAACTTAATCTAGAAATACTATTGCTGCCTTCAGCCGAAACAGTCATTGCGCTTTGAGTCATCCAAAGCTCTGGAAGGCCTTGGACACTGGTTCTCTAGCAGGCAGTGATTTAACAGAAAGACCCCTACAGGAAGAAGTCACATTGATCCAAAAACTGACTGCACTTAGACGGAGGTGTAAGACACAACTTTGTGACAGAGCCAGGAACAGCACCTGTAAATAATTTTCTGTTAAAAGAAACTTTTGACCACATGAATTTCCTGGAAAAGAGGAAACTGGTACAGCAAAAAATCCTCCCTTTGAATTCTTATTTCTTGATTTTACTCAGGACCTGACTCCTCAAACTTATCATTGTGGTAATTACTGGCTACTTCTGGCAAGTGTGAGGCTTTCTTTAGACTTTATTACCCAGCTTTCAACTTCTTCCTTTAGTCTCACAACAAAGGTAACGTTCCATTACTACATAATAAATAGTAAAGCCAGTGTTAGCCCCTAAAAAATTATTCCCAGTAGAAATGACTGACTGGAGGGCCCCATGTTTCTCTGGAATGTCTTTACATAATAGTTACATGGGAAAATCTTATGAAGATCTTTCATTCTTGCCTATATAATGCTGACTTTATCCCTGCACCTTGGATCTGAACTAGCATTACACGATCACTAACAAGATGAAAGCAAATAGCCCTTCAGGCTTTGAGAAGTGGGAACTGATCACAGTTCCAGTTGACTTCAATGGTTCTTTGTGTGCCTCACATCCCTGTGAACCACATCCTGAAATACTGAGCAGGTATGTCTTACTGAGGATTAATGATCTTAGCAACACATTTTTATTTCTGAAATCAACTCTCAGAAGCTAAAATGCTCAAAGTTATTCTTATATGGGAAAAATTATGTACATATCTGAGGAATGTATGGGTTATAGCCTTTATATCTAAGAACTGACTGGCTTGTTTCCAAAATATGTGATGGATTGATTGATTTGAAAATAAATCTGAAAGATCTTCTTACAAAGTATTTAATAAACTGTAAGTATTTTTTACCCATGCCAATAATAATTGGCATGATTATAAAATTAATATATTGTTATACATGTAAAAAAATCTTTACAGTTTCAGCTTCACAAACTTTTGGGAATTTACTGATTGGAAATTGTGACCAAAATCATATACACCGTTTAAACATTTAAATAAATAGTATTTGAAAGTCATTTTAACCAGACCCATTATATTGCTGCTGACTGATAAAACAATCAGACTTGAAAACTGCAATAATCACATAGTAAGGAAACAGTTTGGAATAGGAATATTACAGGGAATAATACTGCATCTGGGGGTAGAAATCCTTGTGCAAATTACAGGAAGACATAGCAAAGGTCTCTGAGACTTTAGAAGTCCTCTAGATGCTAACTTTATTTCAGTTTTGAATGGGTGAATGCATTCCAAGAGTTGACTTCCACTCTCTGCTTGTTGTTTGATACTTGTGATTTATAAGCAACTGAAACTTTTTGCATTCTTTAGGCTGGTTCAAGCTCTTTATCACTTGCTGTGTCATAGAGTTGGGACAAGATTTTATTCGAGTTCATTAGCCCATGGACCCCTGGTGACAGAGGATTTGGCTCTGCTTCCTGACTTATGGGGACACCTTTTCCTTGATATGGGGAGAAAGATATTTTGTATTTCTGTTTCTTCTGACATATATACAATAAATTTATGTTTAAAGTATGTATTAAAGATGACAAAGAAAAAAGAGAAGTATTTAGAAGAGCTTTTGCTTAGGGATTTAAGTTCTTTATATACAAATACTTCAAAATTATATTGCTTCCACTTGATCTTGAGAAAATGGTGGGGAGTCACTGAAACCTGGGATGGTCTGAATGACTGCAGTATTGAAGTATGATTATGCACCGTGCATGGGTGGCAGTGGAGGGGCACTTATCCTCTGCAACTAAAATCACAAGGTGACACTCTCTGCTGAAGACAACATTCATTTCAGAGCTTGGATGCAAAGGATCTTGAATGGAAGCAGATCAATGTGCTATGTGACAAAGCCCACAACAAGGATCTGATTTAAAAAACCAAACCCACACACCCCAAATAGAAAAAAATAAATTAAACCAAAACCAGGATAAAGTACTCCTTAACTTTCAAAAGTGTGGAGGAGAAATATATTATGGGGTACTTCCATTTGGAAGGCAGATGTGGGAACTCTCACCTAACAAATAACAAACTTCTTTCTTGCAGTTCAGCCAATAGTAGCAGTAAAACAACTTAAAAGAAGTTGAACTCAATATGGGATAACTATTTTAGATTGTTCTTAATATTAACTAAGGTCAAACTAAAAACTATGGATAGGATGTATAAGCATGATCCATTGATTTCATATAGACAGAATTTGAAATTACTAAGAACAGATGCATTTAAGGTTTCCAAACAGCTAGTTTCCCAAAGATGCAGAAAGCTCTAAGCGAGACTGACTGGGCAGGAAAGTTAAAGACAACAAATAAATAGAAAGAAGAGATTTTTTAAAGCTTACTGTTTAGGTAAAAAAAGCACAATTCTTCAATCAAAATCCAAAGAAGGACTGTGAAGACAGTTAGAGGCATTCAGAAATATCCAGGGCTCCTGGGGTTTTTTTGTTTCTTTATTTTGTTGGGGTTTTTTCAGGTTTTTTTGCTAAGCATATTATTATAGCAAAAGGGATTTTTAGCAATGTACTGACTATTTCAAGAGGACAAATTGCTAAGACATATAGAAAAACCTGACACGATTTTAGCTAAGAGAAAAGGTAACGTACAGTGACACTGGGATGATTTTTTTTTAATCCATTAGTGACATAGTTGGGTGTTAAAAAAAATAACTTGGTATAAATATTCTGATGTCAGTGGATCTCCGTAATCTTCACCCAGGTATATTAAAGGAATGGCCAAGAAAATGTTTGTCATACTGATGTTAATCCATAATAAATCTCGTTGTATTAAGGAAATTCTAGATGATTTGCAGAGTGCCACTGTGCAAATACTCAAAAAGTACCAAGTGATAAAATCAGATAACTATTGCCCTAGGTTTAATCCAGTGATTAAACCAATGGGATATTATATATGGTACTAACCTGAATAAAAATTAACATTAAGAAATCTCAATAATGCCAGTTAATCAGTTTTACTGATAATAAATTTAATCAAATCTGACTTATTTTTAATAGATTACAAGTCTGGAAAAAGTTGAAAAATTGATAAATATAATTTAATTGAATGCAATATACTTAACCTTTTAATAGGGCACTAATTTGTAATGTGCAACAATCCAATTGAAACACATGCACTCTACAATATCAAAAAAGCCCAAATTACATGAATGAAATCCTGAACTGACCAGTTGCTAGCACAAGGAGTTTGCAAGGAATCCCTAAATGGGGATATTTGTATATCCCCCCTTATTCTGTTTGGCTTTGAACTACTCAACTTTTTTTCTTTAATTAATAAATTATCATTAATAATGATAATTTAGAAATAGTATTAAGGTCACTGCTTGTCACATTTCAAGTTAAAACTAAAACTGAAGGTATAGGAAATATCTAGAATAAAGCAGAATGATGACCATCCTGGGGGCCAATGCTAATAATTTTAGACAGCAGATATCTCACATTTAATTAGCTGCACGCTGTGACTACTGTCTGCACGCCAGTATCCACTGACATGTTCGGTGTATTCCATTGTACAATCCTCTTTTCCATTCTTTTCCAGCAGAAGAGAGCTGAAGAGGTTCGTATGGCATGTCCACACAGGGCAGGGAAGATCAGAGATGAATGAATGTGCTGGGATGAAAACAGCTGGTGCTATTTGGGACCCAAAAGCACGGCTGGACTAACACACGAGTGCCAAGGCTGGACTGCACAGTGCTCTGCCACAGGGCACTGGGAATTAACTGATCATCTTACTCATTAAGGGAGTTCCCTGCCACGCTCTCCTGGGCATCAGAGGCACACCCAGAGAGTCCCAGAGCTCGGGCCACAAGACACCGATAGTGATTTAGTCCAAGCTCCCATATCTTGAAAAACATGGAATGTCGTAGTTTTTCTGCTACAGAATGCAAACAACAATCCTTATTTACACAGAGAGAGAATGAGACAAAGGATTTGCACAATTGCAATCAAAGCCATAAAAAATCATCTTTTGCCCAAAATAAGCTACTTTTTGCACTGAATAATGTAACTGTTAAAAGCACCTCACCTTTTTTCGTTACGTGATTCACCACTCTTTCCAATATATTAACTTCTTTTCTCAATTCTTCTTTTAGCATGTCCCCCCACCTTTTTTCAAGTGAAGGACTTAATATCTATAATTCTAATATTTTAGAGTTTATTTTTGCAAGAAACTTTTAGATGGATAAATAATGAACAGAAGGTAATTCAATCTGCAAAAGAATGGTAAATTGAAAGAGACAATAGTTTACCAATGAATACATAAGAATCATTCAGCAATGTCTGTAGTTGTGACACTGATTGGTTCGTGTATTTGGATCCTGGTAATTTCTCTAGGAAGAAAAAGTGAGTAGACAGCAGAGACCAAATTACTAAATTATCCTATTACGCTTTTATTTAGAAATGTAAAATTCATGCAGACAGACTTTGAATAGACTGGATTTTAACAGCAAAGTAGTGCAATTCAAGCTCAGGCACCAGCTAGCAGCAAAGATATTTTTCACCATCTGCTTTTGGAAAATCCAGATTCTTGTTCCCAGTACAGCTCCCACACATTTTCTCTAAGAGTGTTCATCTTCCATCCTAAAAGATTTTTAACCTGGTAATAGTTCTGAATTCAAAACCCTGTGTAAATTCATGTACCTTCCTGAAATCAATGGCAAAGCGCACTTAGACTTCAATAAGCCCAATAAATTGCCCTTTAAATTTTAGAAGTCTGAAGTTGGCCATCTGGCTCCAGATGGTCTGAAACTACTCTTTCAGGACTGCTTCTCCAGAGCTATCTTAGAGAGCAGATTCCATTCCTCCTGGGATTGGAGCCATCAAGTCTAGGGGCACTTCGCCAACACAAATGGGAAGCCACTTCTACCAGTGAACAGCCCACCTGGTTTTCAGTCAGTATTCCTTACCCTCCCTTTCACTAAATTGCTGACATTTCTTTTACCAACAATTACACATACCCTCCCCCCTCAAAACAGCAGTGCCCTAAATTCGATGCAAATAGCATTACTGGTTATTCTAGTTTTGTGTATCTCTGCCTTATTATCGGTGTATATTCTGAATTATATCTGTAGATATTCTGTATATATCATATACATACATATGTATCAGGCAAGGAAGGCAGGAGACCGGCATGGCTGAGCAGGAACCTGCTGGTCACTAAAGAGAAGGATGGTTGAAGCAAGGACAGGACGGTCACCCAGGAAGAGTATAGAGACAAAGTTCGGTTGTGTAGGGAGACCAAGGTGAGGCTGGAACTGAACCTGACAAAGGAAGCAAAGAATAACAGGAAGAGCTTCTAAAGGTATGTTAACCAGAAAAGAAAGGTCAGAGAAGGTGTACCCCCCTAATAAACAGTGCTGGGAAACTGGTAGCAATGATGAGGATAAGGCTGAGGTACTCAAAAACTTCTTCAGCTCCGTCTACAATGGCAACCTCTCTTTCCACACTACTAGAGTGCATGGACATCAGGATAGGGACTAGGGGAGCAAAGTCTTTCCCACTGTAAGAGAAGATCAGGTTTCTGACCACCTGAGGAATCTGAATGTACATCAGTCTATGGGACCTGATAAAATTCATCCTAGAGTCCTGAGGTAATAGGCTGATGTAGCTGCCAAACCACTCTCCATGATATTTGAAAAGTCACGGTAGTCAGGTGAAGTCCCAGGTGACTGGAAAAAGGGAAATATTGCACCCATCTTCAAAAAGCGGGTAGAAAGGAGGATCCAGGGAACTACCAACCTGTCAGCCTCACCTCTGTGCCTTGGAGGATCACAGAACAGATCCTCCTACAAGCTGTTCTCCATCAAGAAGCTGTCCGTGGAGGACAGGAACATGATTCAAGATGGCCAGCACAGCTCCACCAAGGGCAAGTCCTACCTGACCAACCCAGTGGCATTCTGTCATGGAGTGATTACACCAGTGGACACGGGAAGAACTACAGATGTCTTTTATCTGGACTTCTATCCCAACGTCTATGAAGTTCCCCACAACATCCTTCTCTCTACGTAGGAGAGACATGGATTTGATGAGTGGACTGTTAGACGGATAAGAAAGTAGTTGGATGCGTCCAGAAGGTAGCGATCAATGGCTCAGAGTCCTAATGGACATCAGTGACAAGTGGTGTCCCTCCCAGATCTGTACTGGGACCAGTGTTACTTAATATCTTCATTAATGACATAGATGAAGGAATTGAGTGCACCCTCAGCAAATTTGCAGACGACTGAGTGCTGAGGTTGCCACAGCAGAAGGGTGGGATGTCATCCAGAAGGACCTGGACAAGCCCAAGAAGTGGACCCAAGGGAATCTCAAGAGGTGTAATAAGACCAAGTGCAAGGTGCTGCACCTGGGTTGGGGCAACCCCAGGTATCCACACAGGCTGGGGATGAACAGATCAAAACCAGCCCTCTTGAGAAGGACTTGGGGATTCTGGTGGATGAGAGGCTGGACATGAGCTGGCAATGTGTGCTCACAGCCCAGAAGGCCAAAAGTGTCCTGGGCTGCATCCAAAGCACTCCCAGGGCCAGGGAGGGGATTCTGCCCCTCTGCTCCGCTCTGGTGAGACCCCACCTGCAGTGCTGCATCCAGCTCTGGGCTCCCAGCACAGGATGACGTGGGCCTGCTGGGGTGAGTCCAGAGGAGGCCACCAAGGTGATCAGAAGGATGGAACACCTTTCATATGAGAAAAGGCTGAGAGAATTGGGATTGTTCAGTGTGGAAAAGGGAAAGCTTCAGGGTGACCTAATTGTGGACTTCCAGTACCTGAAAGGAGCCTACAGAAAAGATGGAGAAGGGCTTTTTCCAAGGGCATGTAGTGACAGGACAAGGGGGAATGGCTTCAAACTGAAGGACAGTAGGTTTACACTAGATATTAGGAAAAATTCTTTACTGTGAGGGTGGTGAGGCCCTNATCTTTCAGGTCTCTTCCAACCTAGGCCATTCTATGATTCTATGGTATCTTCATATATATATTTATATATATATTCAGTATGTATTTATCAGTATATTTTCCAAATTATTTCCTGTTAATACACTTGCTACCATAATAGCAAATACTAACATATTTTTATGTTTTTCAAAACAGTTTACAATCCAGAGGGTCTGCTGTACTCCAGTTTAGTCTCAGTTCAGAAAAAATGGTTTTTTATGTGAGCATGAGTAAATGCAAACAAACCAAGCTTTCAGTCTTGTATACATGTGTCTGTCCATTTTAGTCCCTATAATTCTCTTCACTGGGAAATTATGTTTGCAAGTGTTTTATTTACTATTTATAAACTATTTCATTCTTCTGTGTAACATGATTCAGTGGTCATTTTTCTCCAAAATTTCTTTTAAAAATTCACGTGTATTTATAGCAATGTATTTTTAATGCAAAATGGAACAAAGGCAGAAGTCCTCTGCTTTTTTCCAGAAAAATGCTATTACCCAGCCTCTAATTTTCACCATATAACCTCATCAGTTCTGCAAAGACCTCTTGAAATTCATTCTGTGGAATTAAAAAGAAATTACATGTATACCACTGATGGTGTTTTAATGGAAATAATAGAATTGTGGAGGTACTGGATTGAAGAAAAGCAAATGAAGGAACAAAATATTCATGAAAAATAAAGAAGAAGAGTTATGAAATTTACTCTTGCATAAGTTTGACTTCTATTCCCAAGAAATGAATCGGAGTTAAAAAATTGCAACACTATTTCAGGATAATAGTAGAGCTGACTGAATAACAAGAAAAATATTTCATAGAAAAATAATTTCAACATTGTTTCTATTCCATGGTGTACTGAAAGTCAGGCCCATTTTCTGTTAAAAATAAAAATGAATTTTCACGTTTTAAAATCAATATGAGAATTAACACTGAAACCTCAGCTGAAGCTAAGCAAATTCAAGCTAGGGAAAAGATTTCTGCAGTGAACACAATTAACCCCAGAGCAATTTACCAAGGTTTGTAGTGGATTTTCTATTATTAGAAATGCTTAAACCAAGACTGGGAGGAGGTTTTGGTTTTTTCTGTCTGTTTCTTTTCACCCCAGAAAGATCATCTGTCCTTCAAGCATAACCACTGGACTCAAGGTAAGTTCTAAAAGGGTTCAGACTGGACAATGACCATATGAAGGTTCATCAGCCTTTAAAGTTCATTAGCTAAACTCAACAGAGGAATAGCTAATGACATTAGGAAGAAAGAGCTTGGGATTTCATTTTTGTCAAGAATTACACAAATGTGATCATGAGGTACAGCTTCAAAAACTTTTCTGAAACTGATTTATGAATACCAGTATTTGGAGATGTGCCTAAAATCTAGTCAAAATAGCTGATCCCAAGGGATCAGTAAGAAGACAAGGAGTTTCTCTGTAATCAGTTTGAATATCACTAATATTTTGCATATTCTGTTATCTATGATGCTTTCAAGCTCCTTGGAAAGGTGCAAAATCATTATTTTCCACTTTTTATAACTAGATGAATTGAAGCCCTGATAAATAAGATAACTTCCCTAAGGCCATACAGCTTGTCAGAAATAAGTCCTCATGCCAAATTTGCTTCTCCAGCCACAAAACGATGTGAGCACTACCCTCTTGCTGTATGGGTAGCACAGTAATGAAGGAAAACTGGGTTTGGAATTATGTGCCTAGGCCTCACTTGTACTCTCATATGCAGACATCGTGTGTTTCCCAAGCCAAATGTTTCTTTTGCAGCATTCACCAGCCTAGATAAAAGTGGTCATTCGTCATCTTTCATGTGAGCTACGAGGGAGGACAGATGAAGAAAAAATAATGACATTACTGCCAGTCAGAACATCTGAATCGCCCAGTACATTTACTCCTTTAAATATCTGCTGTCTTGTAATCTCCTTGGAGCCAAACTGAGTTTTATTCTGATCTTTGTATTGCAGTAATGCACTTTTGGCACTTTATAAATGAATAATGATTTTCAACAAGTATTCAGGAAAAAAATATCACATTTCAAGGCACCATTTGACAAGTGTGACATTGACGGTGACACTTATCAGACAGTATTTAGAGTCACCACCACAAGTGATTAGAAAAGTTTCCTAAATGCAAAGGTTTAGTGAACATTTATTCTCAGAACCATTATAACTCAGCATGTAAAAAAACCCACTCTTTCCTCTGAAAAATCTCATTGTGAAAGATGTTTTATAGTCTTAAATATGTTAATTCAGTGGAGTAATGCTCAAGTTTAGACACAGCCATCACCCCTCCTGCACACATGAACCTCTCCCCGTAAATGTGAAGGTCAGGCTACAGTCAGGGAAACCACTGTGAGAGGCTAAACATCCATTTGGCAGCCCAAATGCACACTAAACCACCTAAGCTCAGGCAGGCCTCTCAAAACCTTTTCATAATCCCTCATTTTTACCCCAAAAAATCCAGATTGTCTCCCACGAGTCTGCAGGAAAGAATCATTGAGCTCACCACAGCCCTGGTAACCAGGCAGGAGATCACAAAGCCCTCGTGCCTTTATTAGGGACAACTCTTGCCACAGGAGCAGCTGTTAGACACACTGAAGTCCTGTCTTGCAAAGCAGTGACTCACACCAAGTCCCTGTCTATGTCCCGAGACAACTCCACAGTAAAGGAAGAGCCCAATGCAAAAAATCAAGAAAGCAGCATGAATATTAACACTGGTGAAGGCTAAACCAGGTATAGTGTATAATCATTTACATAATTCAAGTGAATTAAAAAATTATTTCAATGCAACATAAAGAGATATACTCGTAAAAAACTATTCTAATGGATTTTCGAAAGTATTCTGAACAGATATATAGAAAGTAAATATCTGTACCTGCTCATAAATACCGTGGATTGTCAAGAAACTGCAACACTTTGCATTCAACACTAAGTAATTTATGCATTCTGGGAAGACAATCCTATTTTACATGGATTTATGAAGAAAGATGGAATACACCAAGTGCACATTTCCAGTTCAGATTGTTTTCCTAGACATGTGCCCTGAGAGCATTTGGGAAAATCATAGAATCCTACAGTGGTTTGGGTTGGAAGGAGCCTTAAAGATCATCTCTTCCCACGCCCTCCGCCATGATCAAGGAACTTCTTCCACTAAAAGGTGAAATGGAAACAGAGATCTACCAGTTCACTTACCACAAATATTCAGTGTGAAAGGGAAACAGCACACCAACCCTGGGTTCTATCCCTGCCTTCATAAAAAGTCAATGTTGTTGTCACATATAACAATGTTGACCTAAAGAAATTCTCTCCTTTCTACTAGCAAGTCACTGGAGAGCTACACTTGTATAATGATTATTTATATTATATTTGTTATACATTTTAAAAAGTGATTCCTGTTTTTATATTAAACCCTTGCCACAACCTTTCCAAGTCACCTCTCCAAAGGAAAAAAAAATACTTTTAAATAATTTAGATATCCATCTACCAGAAAAAGATTCAAGGTCTGTGCAGGGCAGTTATTCTGTCATTTCCACAAGTGGTTTAAAGGCTTATCTGAAATAGAGCTGAAAAACTATTATTTTTTTCTGCTGCCTAATAAATCTAGATTAGGATGAAAAAGAAATAAATTGCACTTAAAAAAAAGGTAAAGCTCCATCACAGTGCAAAAAATATTTCAGAATTGGAAACATACCTCTTGGCAGCTCCTAGGACTTCAATTCCATCCTCATTCTCTTTGACTTTTAAGTATTCACTACTCCAGCAAGCTCCTTTATTACTTGGTTTTAAGATTCCTTTTTTCACGGTCCTACTTTTGTCCTTTGCTTCTTGAGTGTGTCAGTGGAAATGTGGTATGATCTGCCCTTGAATTAAATATAGTAAACAGCTCATTGGAAATTAGTTTCTGGTCATCTGACTGAGTTGAACCTCTGGATTAGCTGCTACTGTAGAGTTTGCCACTGGACTGAACCACAGCAAATAGCACTTTTGGTTATGTGTTTTTATGAGTAACTTCTGCTTCAAAGCTGAGAAAAACCACCATAGTTTGGTACAATAAAAGGGTGAGAAGCAAACGAAACTATCAGGGTCTGTATCACCTGCATAATACATTGAAGGGGTGGTCTGGGGCATGTGAAATCCAGCAACGGTGGTGAGTTGCTCAGCTGCTTTTTTCTTCCAACACCCTGAAATAATATCTTGCCTCAATGTGCCTTTAATATCTCCATTCTCCTTAGATAGATTGATATTCCCACAATTATGTAAGGAAAACATATTTCTGCTAACTTCTCTGTCTTCATGCATTTACAATTATACAAGATGTTAAGACTGATACACCAAACAGGAAAATTTACCTAACTTTTGGTAGGTTAAATATCTAATCTAATACATGTCTGTGTTTTGATAAATATATGCAAGTACAATAAACATAATTTGCAATTGTATTTTTTGTCCCTCAGACAATCACAAGTTATGAGACTAAGCAAATTACTGGGACATTGCTATGCTTTATGACTTCTTGGAAAATTCTGAGCTCTTACAGTTTGCTGTATATTGCACATGGGTCCTATGGCTCACTGGTTGATGACTTCCACTTCAGTAAACAAAATGCCTTGTCAGAACTTCACAACAAACTATTACATAAATCTCTTACCTTATTGAGCCCCCGTCCCTCATTTCATTCTGATAACAACATGAATATCAAATTCTTGCTGCCGCCCTGCAAGCACTGATGATTTCCCTCAGACTGCCTTGGCATGCAGAGAGAACACCTCCACCAAACTTTTCAAATGCCATTACTTTATCCTTTAAACATTTTCTTGACTTTACTTCTACAATGGTATTTAAAAATCTCTTCCATCTGGTATTGAATAGGAATTATAAGATCTACCTTAAAATTCCACTGTGTTAATTTAGCTCTTTCCCCACTATAACCTCATTTCCCTGTTTGCATCGTGGCACATATACTGGAGGCATCATGGGATCCAGAGACAGAGCTTGTGCCTATACTTGTAATTTGAATGTGCCTGAGATTATACTATGGCACTGAGGTAAGCAAGAAGAGAATGTAACCATTTTATAGACCATCTTGAGTATCCGAAACAGGGAGGACATGCGCCAACAGCCTGTAGGGAGTGGTCCCTCACCTGCACTAATTCCTGGGCTATGTGTGGGAATCATCTGGGAAAGTGCAACTGGGCACAGAAAAAAGCCCTGCCAGGAACTCTTCTCCCAAAGTATCAGCAGAATGGCAGTGCTTGGGAACATCCTGGATGCTGCTTAACTTACAAATAGAGCCACAGCAAACTTTCTTGCTTCCTAGTTGTCCATATGGGGCTCAAAAGAAACCAGTACAGGCATTTGATTAGGTCCCAGGTACTTCTGTAATATGTAACAAATACAACTGTGTAGAACCTACTTTTCTATAGGAAACAGTTGTTTTATACAACTTCCCAAACTGAAAACAATACACCTGTAGAGTGCAATGTCTTCTTCTCGTGGCCATATGAAAAGCTCATATCAGCTTATCGGGAGCTGATAAGAGATCAGACACTGAAGCTGATTTCTGTACTTGAAAACTGAAGGCATATGAAGGCTAGATGTGGCTGTGTCTCAGCTGATACAATGAAGTACAAATCATTTACTATTTGAGAGGTATTATTTGATTTAATTTGAGTAAGTGTTGCCAGCAGGTCAAGGGAGGTGATCCTTCTCCTCTGTTCTGCACTGGTGAGACCACACCTGGAATACTGTACCCAGTTCTGGGCTCCCCAGTTGAAGAGAGGCATGGATATACCAGAGAAAGTCCAACAAAGGGCCATGAATGACGAAGGGATGGGAACCTCACCTGTGAGAGACCTGTGATGGTTCAGCCTGGAGAGGACAAGGCTCAGGGGATCTCTTCTATTTATATCAATGCCTGCAGGAGGGACTCATAGAGGACAGACTCAGGCTCTTTTCAGTAATGCCCAGGGACGGACAGGAGGCAATGGGCACAAACTGAAACACAGGAGGTTTCCTCTGAACACCAGGAAATGCTTTTTTACTCTGGAGGTGACTGAGCACTGGCACAGGTTATTCAAAGAGGTTGTGAAATCTCCAATTCTTTCAGATGTCTGTCTTATGGAGAAGGTCCTAAACAACCTGCTTTACGCAGCTTTCCTTGTTCAGAAGCTTTGGAGAAGGTGACTTTCAGAGGTCCCTTCTAACTGCAGCCATTTTGTGCTTCTGTGATTATCAAATTTCCCACTCTAAGAAATTTCATTCTTCAGGTAAAGTTCAGCAGAATGCTATTTCTCTCATATTTATGTATTAATTTAGATGCAAACAGAAAATCCGGATGCTGAGGAGCTCCACAGGGAAAATTATTCACCAACAACGGCTGAAACAAGTGATCAAGTCCTTGTCTCCATATTGTACAGACTTACAGGTGGCTTTTTTGTTTGGTTGGTTGGGTTTTTTTGGGGTGTTTTTTTTGTTTTCTTTTTTTTTTTTAGGTTTTTTTTTGTTTGTTTGGTTGGGGTTTTTTGTTTGTTTTTGGGGTTTTTTGGTTTTTTTTTTTTGTTTTTTTTTTTTTTTTTTGAGGGGGATAAATACTATCACAATGTTAATAAAAGCAGTTTCCAGATCTATGTTCTGACATGCCAGTTACACATGCAGGATTTCCTCAGGCATCTACAATGGGAATGTGTGACATAGCATACTATTAAAGATAGCAAAATGCTTTAAGTTCTAAGGTTCAGAGCCTTGGTCACAATTTAAATAACCTGAATAACAGAGAACATAAAAATTTCAGTGGCAAGATATGAATATATATTCTAGCTTTTGACATGTCACTTACAGTTGCAAACAGAAATTAATAGAATGAAAAGAAGAAAATGTCATGGAGTGGAGACTGGGGTGCATTTGGACTTTTTCTATCTGTACTTTGGTCAAGTGGTCCATTTTTTAGTTCCCTAAATTCATCACATTTTTTGTTTCATGGTACATGCTTTACTGATGGCATCAATACTAGTTCTTAAAATATTTTCATTTCACGTTAATGAAGTTGACATCACTACAATTCCTAATGGATCCTTTTGTTCTTTATATGTTCATATATATTCAGGTTTATTTCTCAGCACTCTCAAGAAACCTATTACATGAAAAACTGCTGTAGTTTGTTTGTTTTTCTGAGTAAGGTTAGTATTCATAAAAAGGCTATGACAGCAGACATTTAACTCTATCACTGAAAACAGAAGAAATGCAGTTCTCCAAGATTCTTCACAAGTATGTCTCAATCCTGCATGTTAGGGCTGCATAGAAATCTCTGCATTAACAATTTTCACCAGGAAGGATGTAAAAGAACATCATCACAGATTACATAATATGGGTGCACCTTTCATGACCCTGAATAAGACCAATGGACTGTTTCAAACTGGACAAGACCATCTTGCATCAGCCTTCACAGCAGCACAGTACTCTACATCTCATTACAAAGCCCTGAATGCGTGTTTCAGGGGTTTTCAAGAGCTGAAGTCCGTAGCTGTCTTGCTGGCAAATATAAATACATTGTATCTGAAAGAGACAGTGTTATGTATTTGTCAACATTTTCCTTTCAGTTTGGCAGTGTAAATTCTGAGGCTGAGTGAGTGAGTGGATGGGAAAAGAGCCCAAGTCACACAAGGGAATTGACATGTCAGTGCCCATTGTTGACTAGAAGCTCCTTAGCATGCTGCTATGAATCAACAGACACTTCTACTTTCACACTTACAGAGATCTGTTATAAAAGACATCCCAGAGCTCCGTTTCATCTTGCTTGCCTTACAATGTTTATATGCTGCCACTGGGACAGAGAACAGATGTGATGGATTAACTAGCAATAAATCATATGGCAGTGAACACACAGCATTATCATTCTAAAGAGGTAGCATTCAGTATTGCTCTAGAAAAAAATGAGAACATTTCCCTGTAAATAGATGTTTCCTTGTCCCATACATGACCATCCCAGCTTGTGTCCCAGTCTTCAAGCAGTAGTGCTTTACTTCACTTTTAAAAACTGTAGTAAGTATTCGCTCAGGTTCAATGAAAATTGAGATTAATCAGTCTTCAAAGCTGTGATACTGAGCACCATGTCCCACCATTTTCTCTATCATTAAAGCTAATGAAAAAAAGTTTCTTACAACTGGTAGAACTCCCACCAACAAAGCAGCAACAAAAATGAAGCCCTGCCAGTCCAGTCACATCCTCCCCAGGGAGCACTTATACTCCCCCGGCATCTATTTTCTGATGGCAAGATGCCGACTCCTACAACCTCCACAAGGAACCCAAGAGTCATAACATCCCTCATTAGTATTTGCACACCATCTGGTGACTATTACTGAATTAACTTCTCACAGAAAATAAGTTTTTAGAATATAAGTATAAAATAAAGACTTTGATATGAAATCTTACTCTTCTCCTCCCTCTCCCCACCCCAAAAACTGCAGAATTTTTAAAAGAGAAGAAAGAGGAGTGTGAGAAAGATACAGTTAAAAAAGTAAAGAGTCTTTCAAGTGCTGCCCCCATTGTCCTTCTTCCCAATTTATGACAGTATAATTTAGTGCACACATGGGCTGCTTGGGTACAGCTCTTACTCTGGTTTAGTTAAATAGCATGCACACTTGTTGGGTGCTGGGAAAAAATGAGTGATACTTTTATAGTTATTTTACTCCAATCTACCTTTTTTTTCTGTGAAGATACTCATAAGATTAAACCCCTGTCCAAGAAAGTCCCCAGGTGCTGCAAGGGCCTTCGGATTTTGAAGTTCATTTCCCCTGTAGTACTACCCTGGGAGAAGAGAATAAGGTAAATCTTCAGGTCTGAAGTACCAGTTAAGGGAATTTTTTTTCATTTGGGAAGGGGGAAAAGCAAGAATGATTTAGTAGTTTGATTTCTTTGAATTTCTTTTAGTGCTATTTTTTTCAAAGGGAGAAAAATCCTCACAACACATATTAACCAACCATTTGATTTCACTGATTGCAATTAGAAATTAGTCACCAACTACAATTTAGAGCAAATCTGTGACAACGCAATATAACTGATATTTTATTTATTAGTTAAAATAGAAAAAAGTTCTCCCCAAACAAACCAGTGATATAACTGTCTATTCAGATAAACCACTGGGTTTCAAAGAAGCAAAAGTTTTGATGCTATGGCAATTTTAGGAAAAACAGCTGTTCAGGTTACATGCAGCAGTTATCTTTTAAATGAAATACATTGGTAATATTAAAGGAATTTTAATGCAACTGCAAAAAATTAAAAATAAAATACCAAGGACCATATGGTACTGCCATAAAACATTTATATCCAAATATTTGCTCTCATTCTCATCCAATGAAAACAAAGTCCCAACTAGGAAGCAGAACTCATTTCTCTCTAACAACCAGTAAAATATCCCCCTACCAAATTACAAACTACAGCAAGCAAATTCCTCCTTGCCAATCATAATTGAAGTCAAACTTTGTCAGAGAGGGCAGGACGTATTTCAGAAGTTGGACCAAAACATTTTACCATTCACCCCACTGTACCCCAGTCCTTGTACAAAAACTGCAGTGAGGATGATTTTTCTCTCCAAAACACTTAAAAGTCTTTACATGTTAACACTGAAATATATGGGTTAGTGACATTCAGCATATGTGCAGCTGTTTGCGAGATCAGAATCTAAACACAACTGATAATGATTTGTTTCTTAATCAATACTTTAGCCAAGAGAGATTGAAAGTTATTTGAATTGCTGGTCCTGGAAATGTTAGATGTCTGATTTCAAGTTTAAGGGATCCAGATTCCACAGGTTAAACCTCTTCAGTTATAATGCTGAACATTCTGGCCCAAATCCAACAAAACACTTAAACACATGCTTGACCTAAAACACAGAGACAGCTGCAGAGAACTTAAAAGTTAAGCATTTACAGGACCAAGGAAAGAATGCTTAATGCCATTCAGGATCAAGCCTAAAAACCACCAATCTCTTTAAAAGACTTTGATTTCTGAAGGTTCTTCCTTCTATAATTTAACATAGACTGGTCTGTTCAAACCTGACTGGCATCAAGTTCATCTATTAAATCTTTCATAAAGAAAAAAAATGAAACCCCAGCGAGTTTTCTGTAATTTTGGAAGTGGAGAAATGTAAGCACTGTCTTAGTCTAAAGCAGGAGTATTGAGTACAAAAGGTGACAAACAAAGCATTCTGATCTTCGACCTCAGTACAACCTAGCCCTTAATTTAAACTATGCCATAACAGACCAAGATGGCATTGTAATTAAAAGAAATTCACACAAACTCAAAAACATGAATACCAACCAGACTTTTTTAAAACAAGGAGAAGCTTTTCACTTGAGGTTTTGAACAGACCTTTTACTTTGTATAGAATGTTCACCAAAAACATCTCATGGACAGACTCCACTGAGTCATAAGCAGCACTACTCATGCAAACACGCTCATCAGAGACTCTCTGTTGCTCTGGGTGTCACTGCCCAGAGCAGCCAGCTCAAGGCACACTGCACTTGCCCTGAGGGCACCTTTGCACCAGGCAGCAGAGCTCAGCACCCATATCCTCAAAGCACAATTCACCAGGCACTAGCACCAAATTTGCACCCATTAAAAGTCCCTGCAGCTGTGCCTTCATGGTACAGTTCTTAAAGGATTCATCCCATCTGAAAAACGAGATTTACTAGCCATATTTATACTTTACAGTGCCAGAGCATTGCTACGCCATGGAGTTGGAGCACTCTCACTCCTGACCAGCACCGTGCTGGGTGCTCAGTGCTTAACTCCCAGTGTGTCAGTCCCAGGGACGGGGCAACTCCATCCAAAACCCTCATCAGTGAAAATCATACTCGTGTCCCACAGTACTACAAGTCACAGTATTTTTAGCTAATACAGCCATCTGTCTGGTTAATATGAGGTGGCTTTAGGCCTGAATTTCTTTGCTGTTCTGTTTTGACTGCTGAAAACAAAGAGTCTTTGAATCACAAAATAATTTGGGTTGAAAGCTCACCTAGTTCCAACCCCTCTGCTCGGGGCAGGAACACCTTTCACTAGACCAGGTTGCTGAAAGCCCCATCCAGCCTAGCCTCCAACACTTCCAGGTATGGGGCATCCACAATTTCTCTGGACAACCTGTTCCACTGCCTCACCATCCTTACAGCAAAGAATTTCTTTCTAATATCCAATCTAAACCGACTCTCTTTCAGTTTCAAGCTGGAGTGTCCATTCTTCCATAATTCTCAGTATTTCTTCCTCATGCATATAAAAGGAATTATAGTTTTCAGAGCCACTTTAGTGTAAACATAGCACAGACTTTAAGAGAGGAGGGTATCTATTGTTTTTATGAAGGCATTATTCATTTCTCCCAATAGAAAACTAGTTTGATTTTTTTTTCTCTTAAAAGAGGGAACTAAGCTGCTTCCTACAGATTCTTATCTGAAAAAAGATAAGGCTGAAGAGGCATTGCTGTCATGAAAACTGACCCTTATATGTAACTCAGAATGCAGATGTTTTAAAAAAAAAAAAGTCTTTTTTGAACAGGAGCACAGACTTTTAACAGAAAAGCCTATTTATACGTTTTCTGCAGTAAGGAAACATAGGGTTAAAAAACCTACATAAATTGTTCCATTGACTTTGAAAAGTGTATTACAATGATTAATTTAAGAAAGTGCCCTCAATTTCCAGCTTCAGAGTGTTGCTTTGCTTTTGTCTGTAACCTTCTGGAATTTTCTTCTCTATTTTAGTTCTTGTATACCAGGACTAAGTAACCTCCTCTGATAAGAAAACAGATGGAGATCTCAGAATCTTTCATTGCAAAGAGTATTTTTAAAAAAATATTGTAACCATTCCTTTTTTTTTTTCTTCCAACACTATCCAAAGTATTTTCTTTCTTGAAAAGTGTGTGCCAAAACTGAACTCAAGGCCCCATTAGATTTTCATCAGACCCCCAAAATAATATCATTTTCCTATCCTTTACTTGAGATTTCTCCATTTGATATATTGAAGCATCACATTTGCTTTCCTACTGTGTTAGCTGGCAGCTCACCTTTAGCTAAGTATTTACCAGAACTCAAAAGCCTTTTAAAGCCACAGCCTCCCAGAACAGGGTCTCCATTTTCCAAACACTGGCTTTGTCCCAAATTCGTCTCCATTTGGCCATACTACAACACACATTGCCCACCTCCACTTACCAAAACAAGCAATCTGAGATCACTGTTTATCAGTGATGTGTCGTGTTCATCTCCAGCCACTTCCCCTACCTGCAATACTTATGAGTAATACAAATTTTCTATCCAAAACAGTGTAATTCAATAACAAGTTCATTTTATATCAAAGTCTGTCAGTTAACTATGAAGCAGATCCAGTAAAGTTCTTGGCACACACTTAAGCCTTAAGCACTTTACTCACACTAATGTTAAGTACCTTGTTGCCTGCACACCCAGGACTGGGCTGCAGGAAGGAAATAAGATGCACTAGCACAATCGATCTGTACAGCCACGATTCCAGGTTCAGCATGTCATTCAGAGATTTCAGGGTAGCCAGCAATAACGTTTAATACAAACAGAAAAACCTGAACTCAGACTGAGAAACGATTCCCAAAAACAGCGAATCCTTTGTATAGAAAGTGTTAGGATTCTTTTATCTTGTTCTTGTATTTTGTGTAACACCTGTACATGGAAAAGCTGGGGTTTAGACAATAAAATACTTCTTGCTTTGGACATTTTGTTTTAAATTCACTCTACTTACACAGGAAAGGTCACAGCCACTCTGCTTGCACTGTGCTTGGGAGGATTAATCCCCCTACCTGGGTTTGTATTTGATGACACTGTTTTGGCTTAGAAGAGAACACTGTGTGGAAAATCTGTATTTCTATACACCCACATCTCCCCCTCCCCCTGCACCAGGTCACAATTTTTATTATTACTGTTATTATGATTGGGTTTTAAAAGAAAGACCATTGTTATGAGTTCGTGACACTCCCTTTGAGAGAAAACTGAATAAAAAGGGGAATATGTACAAATTTAGCATACTTACAACTCTTAACATGCTGGATGCTATCTTAAAGGGTACTGCTTAGTTTTGCCTTCAAACTTGTAATTTCATAAACAGATGGACAAATTTATTTAAAACCTGTCATGACTTAAACCATCAAATACCTTGTATACACACATCAATAGAATTTTCTGTAGTCTCTGTCAGAGGCTATAGCATTGGTCAAGCTATGGCTAGAGTACTGTAGATATATCAGTTAGCTGTGACTTGTTCTCTGAATAAAAAATTGCAGTTCACAGATAGACATTCAACAGTTCATCCAGCCTAATCCAAGATATTTTTGTATTTGTCATCACATCCTCTAGATATTTTTAGTCTTATTCGAGTTCCTCTGAAAGGAGGTACAATGTAAATGCTGCTTTCTATGGACCACCTTTAAAGCAAGGGCATAGAGCATTACTTCATCTTTCATTATGTATATCACACATTTCTAAATGTGATATTAATGTAGTGTAAGCTGCTAAATACATCCTCATTTGCATATATGTAGAGTGAGATTTGCTGCTACTTCCACAGCTAGCTAATGCTGCATCTTAGTGGTATTACACAGAAAATGTAAATTGGGGAATCCCTGATTTATCTTGTACAGCAGAAAAAAAACCCCAATTTACAATTATTTGGGGTTTGAAATCAGTAATATGGGAATAATGGCAGGGAAAAATGGGATGGATGCATTTTTTCAAATGACATATGTGAGATAAAATAAATTCCCATGTTATTTTATGTAGTTAGGGTATTAATTCTACTCGGGTCACAGGAAAACAGCTACACTTTCATTAATGAAATGCTCTTAGGCTGATTTCCATTTGTATGCAAGCAGCATCATCAGGTTTAGTACATGCACACAGTCGTACATACTTATACCGATATCTGCATGAGAAGAAAGCGAACAGGCTGTTGATTTATTACACACAAATTGAATGAATAAGATAACATTTTATTAGCAAGATACCATTATAAAAATGACTATAAATGGATACAATACAATACAAGTGGTATATTGCCTTATCAGTAAATCTACTGTATGTTAGGACCTGGTACATGTTGTAATAAAAAGATAATTAAAAGTATTGAATCACAGAACCATACCAAGAAATAGCCCAGTAACAACAAGATCCATTAGTGAAACAGTATGTACTGCCAGCCAGGTTCAAAGAAGACTAAAAAGTGAAGTCAATTTCTAAGGAAGCATAAAATAAATCTAGAGTCCAGGCAGTAAAAGAATAAAGAAGGGGAGCATTTTTCTGACTTTCTTTAAAACAGACTAGAAAATTACTTGACACAAAGATTTATTGTTTGAGGACTTTATCTCATACCTTTAGTGAGTGTATTTTTGGGAAAGTGGTATTCACACTCTTCAACTGTTGTAACATAGTTGTAGAAATATTTCAGAGGGCTTTTTTCGTAGTTCGAGGATATTTTTGGTTGGGTTTGGTTTTGGTTTTGGGGATTTTGGGGGCTGTTTTTTTGTTTGTTTGTTTGTTTTCATGAACAGCGCTGTCTAGCTTTGGAAATAAACACCGTCTTCTGGTCCTCAGCCCTCCCCCTTTCCCCTCAGGTCAACTGCTTCCCCTCCCTCCCTCTGGTCAGTTTAATATGGAGATGCTGCCTGAGCCTTGTTGTACAGAATAAGCACACAACATTTTCTCCTGGGAGTTGGTTCATGCAAAACACTGCCCTGCTGAGAGAGTGGAAATTTACCCATAAGACATTCTTCCAGCAGCAAGACTCCAGAGGAAACCTGATCAGAATTTTTAAAGACATGCCGTGATTTTCTGTATAATTCATTCAAAGTTTCAGGGAGAAAAAATATAAACCAAATGTTTAAGGTTTGTTATGCTTGGTCTTGACCAGAAACAGATTGAGATATAGTCTCGTTTGGGGATAGAAACTGAGAAGAAGACAGCAGTGGATCATTTTCCACAGATTTTTTGCTGCTATGCGTTCTCCTGTGATTTTTTTTTGGTTTTTTTTTCCTCCTTCTGACTATCAGTTTATAGTCTCTGCAGCACTTCAGCTGATCAATACACCAGCTCTCCCCCTTCCACACACAGGCAGAATCTTACTTGCTTTAAGACATGCTGGTGGTATTTGCAAAGTAAAACAACATTTCTTTTTACTGCTTAAGTTTGTATCACTGCTTCATTAAGAAATTATACCTCCAAGTAACATAGAACATAAGAAAGTGGTAATTTTTAAGTTGTTATTTATTAAATATCCTTGGAAAATTGTGTAGGAGAATAGTGAGTATAAAATCTCTTTTAAGAAAGAAACCTTTAATTCTGGGCCTGATCCAAAGTCCCATGAATGCTCCTCCTTACTTGCGAGTTTGACTCAAAACCAGCTTTTTATTGTTTAATTTTACCCTGATCGATTTCAGCAGCACAGCTCCCACAATCTTTTATTATCACAATAAATTTAACTTTTATATTTTCATTGTATCTAAAAGTTGCAAATAGGGTAGGATCCAGTATGCCTAGTACTACTTAGAAATACTCCTTTTTAAATGACAGCCCCCTCCTTCAGAGGTTTCAGTTGTTAAGGCAGTTTGCAGATGACACAGCCCACAGTTGCACATCGGGCAGTGCTGGCATGATCAGACCTGATGAATCAGGGAAGTTAGCCACATGAATAAGGACTTTGCGGAACTAAATTTTTATATGGCAATGTATTTAGGAGAGGAAACACTTCTCACTTTTAATCTTAAGCAAACAAGCATCCCTATATAAGATACAATACCGGGAACTTTTTTTTCTCCCTTCACTTCCTGCAGGGGTAGGGAGATTGTTTTACCCTTCTCGGCAGCAGTACTGAGACACTACATACATTCTGGTGAACAGGTTTTTAAAATTATATTAAAAGTGGATCTAGGAGTTACAGAAATGATGTGGGGGAAGGAGAATTTAACAGTGAGAGTTCAAATTTGGTGTGTGTATATTAGCAAAAGAAGATAGAGATGTGATTACAACGGTTAAGATCCTTAAAATAAATAATCACCAAGCTGTAAATGGCTTATAAATTCTACAGAAACAGATGGCACAAGGAACCATGACTGGAATTTATATCCAGATAAAATAAATATGAAAAGGAAAGTACAGTGGTATCAATGGCCGCAAAAGATTCTTGGAAGTACCAAGAGAAGTGGTGGATTCCCCACGTCCTGATAAATTTGAACCAAAATCGACTAGAAAATAAACCCTAGCCAAACAAAAATAACTAGTATAATTGAAGAGATAATCAGTGAAATTCTGAGACCTAGACAAAAGACAGCTGATAAATGTAAATATCAGAATAACTACTTGTTCAGATGAAAATAGGGATTTTTATTTCATTTTGGTACTAAGAAACTTACATTTCTGCTAAAATGTTTCTACTTTGGAGAAACAAGCTCTTGTGGCACATGTATCAGCTCCTATAGGGTCCTTGATAGTCCACTCCAAACCCCATTCTTTGAACTCATAATTATTAGTCTATTTTCTGATCCCGCTTCCTAAGGACCTCCCATAGTTCCATCACATTTCTGACTATTCATTGGCCACACATCCTTTGTTCCCCTGTCTGTAGTGAGATATTATCCAGCCTGGGGAAAGTTTTTCTCTTGCCCAAGTGTCCAGCTACACAACAAAGCAAACATAAAAAACAGGAATCACAAATTATGAATAAGAAGCACATTCAAGACATATCTAACTCTTGTAAGGAAGTAAAATTACTCCAGATGAACTATAGTCAAGGTAAAATTTGATCACTGCCATTATTCTGAGATGTACAAATACTATTCCAGTCTCCTCTGTCTGCTTCACAAGTAAACCCAGTACCTGGCAGAATCAATGAGGTGCTGAACGAGACCAGCTTGAATCACAGCTGGAGAATTAGCCTGAATTAAAGGTGGAGACTCTTTTAAGTGGGTGGGACCAATTCCAGTAAGTATCACATGATGCATTGTAATGAAACTTAATGAGGGTTGGGGGAGAATTTAAACATTGTTGGGAAGTGGTGGTCTAACGTTTCTCTGCCTCAGGGGCATGTACAATGTCATTCACTCAGTCACCAAAAAGTAAACATAACTCTCCATTCCTTCATATGATAATGCAGAAAGACAAGCACTATGACTACCTTATGTCCCTAAGCTTAACAGAGTACTTACTCCATTCTCTCTGCTCTCTGTGTTCCACATTTACCACAAAATAGTAATAAGACATAGGTTAATAATCAAGGAGATTAATTTTAAGCAGGGATTTTTACTGGTTTCTGGGAAGATACGGTTCTCTCATTCCCACTACTCCTCTGTGTTTTGGTGCAGAGGCACTCTACCTTTGCATGGTTTGAATTCCTCATGATGGCATGCTCGACTTTAGCTTATCAAAAAGCGTTAATGCAAAGCACAAGTCCCTCACAATTGGCCCTTTTACCTGATGTCCACATATGTTTCTATCATTTTGTGCTGTGGGTGGAGGTCTCATCTTTTTGAAACTTTCTCTCTGCTTACTCAGAATGTTCTTCTCCTGATCCTCAGAACATCTGAACATCCTTCTTTTCTTCTCATGAAGGCTGTGCAAAATTCATTACAAAACTAGAACACAGAGAAGGTGTAACCTACTGTTATTTATGCTCAGTTTCATGATTTTTGCTTTCCATTCCTCCAAAAAGCACACTCTATAGAGATTCTACATCTACTTACAATCAGTTTAAACAGTTCCATTCTTTTGTCCACACATCCAGTAAAATGTTTCTTAAGTTAGCAAGAAATATTAACCTGGAACAATGGTTCAGCTATTAAGGTCTAATAGAATAGGTGAATAGATGTTCTGCCAATCATAAAATATTCCATATCTTCTAAAAATTCAGGTAGTACGGACCTTTCTAGACCTTAAAATTTCTTCTCGTGCACAGAAAAGCTTGCCTCTTTATCCTTTTTTTTATTTTTAAAGTGGGAACAGTGGTTTTAAAGTTGTATCTGTAAGTGGGAAACAGGACAGTGACTTGGAAGGGGAATACACAGCATCTTCTTGGAAACTAGTGTACAGCATTTTATTCTACTGTGCATATCCACGGATCTTCTTTTCAACTAAAACGACAGTAAGAATATGTGACAGTAACCTTGTGAAGAGTGAAAGACCACAGGCTTTTCTCTAGTGCTAAAATAGCTTGCACATGGACAAGAAATATTATCTTGCCTAAATACAGATATCACACCTGTTACAGTTTCAGGAAAAGGTCCCAAAATAAGGAATACAGTAGCCTCAAATTCATTAAACACTGCTATGTATGAAGATATATAGAAATCTTGGACCAGAAGATATGTTGATTTCCAAACACTGTCCTAGTGAGCAAGGAAATCCACTGTTCATTAATTACTGTGCACACATAGTATGGATTACAAAAGTGCAGTGATTTGGAGGCGTAAGCCTGAGAGCAGAGCCTAAACTCTTCTTTAGATTGTATACATTGGACAGCAGCCATGCCTTGGCAGTGAGCAGTGTGTATTGCATATAACAGAGTACAGCACAGGGATCAAGTAACCGTAATCATATGGAAAACATTTGTTTTATTTGCATTACAAAAGCAAGATTCACCGTGAATCTACTGGCTTAAAAGCTCTTTAGAAGATAGCGGAAGGCAAAGGAAACAAGAAGGCTGGTTAGCAATTCCTTCAAGATACCTCTATTTCCGTGTAATTTTAATAGGGAAAAATATGTATCAATCATATATATCTATGCCTCTCTATAACATAAGATGTAAAAATTTATTTGATTATTGCTAGCAGATCATTTCCTTTGAAAATTTCCTTTAAAATTCCTGGTTACATTAAAATTTTACACCAAGCCATACAGCCCAATATAAAATGCATCAATTAGCTATGGCGTTTGTATGCCACACTGACAGTTAGAATGTGAAAATACCTATAATGCATGAATTAGACAGATAACAGAGATATAAATTAAGACAGAAATTTGCCCAAACTGTGCAAGTTAAAAAAAATCTTATTTAATTTCCATTAATGAGAGTGAGAAAATATGCTATTGGAAAAAGACCTTTCTAAAAGCAAAGAGCAATTATGCTTCATGCTCAAAAGACCACAGATTCCACATAAAACTCACAATGCACCGCCAATTATTTGGAGCTCAAATTCCCTTACTGTAGCAATTGAAACAATCTCAAAGAGTGTAAAAATTACCAAGTTAAAAAACCTATTCTTTAAGGTTTATGTGCATTCATTTTGCACATAAACGACCTTAAAATATTTCAGAAGGTGCTGTACTTTTTAGTTTTAAAAGTAAAAATAACATCTATCACTTTAGTAACACTGTTAGACATCTTTTAAATAGATATTTAACAGAATTACAGACATGTTGGAGAAGATAGCTTATATTCACTGAAAAGGCTACTGTAGTGCATTAGTCTTTAGATAAAGTAATAGGATCTTTTCCATGTATTAACGATCCTCCATACAAAAGATTTCTTAAAACTTTTTAAACAGCTTTATCAAGTCAAGGTTACAAAGCACAAGTGGGTAGCTAAATGATACGTGGTTAGTGAGAAAGGTATTGCCTGAATCCATTTTGATTGCTTTAGGAAAAAGAGGAATTTGCAAGGTTTGCTTCTTTAAAACTAAAGTATATTTTAAAATTTACAATAGCATAACAAAGTGATAGTCCTGTAGTGCAGGTTTTTTTACTATCTCACTTGCTTCTAAAGAATCTTTAGCAGACCGATACAATTTGAGCTGCAATGCATTGATTTGTCCCTTCTGACATGATCACAGAGACCAGCACCACACTAAAACCTCCAAAATTTGTTGCTGACTTTCCATTTGCAGCTCGGGTAATTGCAAAGTCTAGCAAAGGCAATGCTAATTTTATGCTATAAATAACTGTTTTAAAAGCAGTTTTTACTTAAAATGTGGAGATATATTCTATTCCGGTCAAATTCCTGTTGATACAAATAACAGCTGTATTTTTAAGAAGGTGGCTAAATATATATATTCTAGCATTTGCACATCCATGTGCACATTTATCTACCCAACATCCATCATCCCACCAATGATTCAAGTACTAATAAATGTGTATTTGCTTCTGGTTCCCACTTCTTTGTCTTAATCAAGAGTGTCCAAAAAGACTTGTACACCTACACGTACAATTTGTCCATTTTTCTGGTTCAAATTTCAAATCACTCAGGATCAGGAAACATAAATCCAGGCATTTGGCAAAGCACCCAAAAGTAATAGGAAAAAATACATTTTGTGGAACAAACGATGAATCAGTCTTTTATTCATTTTTCTGCAAGGTTTGTAGCAAATAAATGAGCCTTTCTTTTTGGTGCTACCACAGCATAAAAAGAGAATCACTGGAACATGCTGGAATAGCCATAAAAAGTGAATAAAAAATAGCAAGAATGACTCTCAAATGCCTACATAAAGCTAAGTCAGGGCTATAAAAACTGCTGCATCTAATTCCATAATTTCTTTCTGCGTTTTCATGCAGTCAGCCATTCTGAATTGTCCTGGAGTTTGCTGTCCAAGGATATTGAAAAAACCCTTATCTAATCCATAATAAAAATTATTTTCTTATTATCATTATTTCCTATTGATGCCATCATTGCTAAAACAGGGTGTTAACTTCAAAACTAATAATTACCAGAAGAGCGTGTTCACCCTTTTACTTCCCCTCCCCCAAGATTTTTTATAGACATACATTTCATTTGATTTTCTGTACACCCCTTAACAGTTTGTGAATTTTCATTTCTCTCTAAGATATGAATATATTATACTAAGGGATATTATATAAATGAGACCATTATTCAAAATGAGAATCTTCTCTACTAACAGCATCACTATTTGCAGAGTATGGGACAAAATAAATGTCTCCCATGAGTGACTAAATGCAAAATAAAAAGTAACCACTCAACTTTAATAGTTTAAAAATGCTGTTAAATATAATGGCTCTTCAACATTCAAGCAGCACTATGTTTTAAGTGATCTTCATTTTTAAAGAACTATTTTATTTACATTTGAAATATTGATGGTGCATAAAGTTCTGTTCATGTAGTTATGACAGTCAAAAGTATTTAAAATAATTGACACAAGACCAAAGCCATAAGTTTGTTCTGTCCCTAGGATGAGACTCCAGTGCTAAAAATGTAAATATCTGAAAAAATAATAAGAAACACCTACTCCTCTCTGCCTAATTCTTGAGAAAGCATGTGTGACTTTTTTAGTAACTAAAAGGAGAAATATCAAAGCAAAATCTACCAGGTTATTAAGCAATAAAGTAGTAACTCAATCTGGTTTTTTACTGGTCAAGGAGAATTCTGGGTATATGTTCCCAGAAATTAACTCTTTAGGTAACAACCTTATCATTAAAAATTATGGATGTAGACGATCTGTTTCAAAATACCACAAAGATCATGCTTACATTTAAACAGGTAAAAAGATAGAAAGATTATTTTTAATTTGCAATGCCATCTTTAAAAATTAATTCACATTACTATTTCTTGTGTTGCCCAGGACTGAAAGGCAAAATCTTCAGGAGCCAATACAAGTGATTTCCAGTATTAATTTGCCTCCTGATATCAAGCTTGGTGGCCATGCCAGTACGGTGTCCAAATGTGCTCTGAGCTACAGCATAATTTTTGGGAAACCGAACAAATACACATTCCCCTTTACAGGAAAACAAGAAGACTACAGGTCAGATTTTTGATGCCCCAGTTACTAGTGTGCTAGCAGCATACAAAGCTGTATGGGCCTGGAGTAAGCCTAGCAAACGATGTGAGGTGGCCAGATCCACAGGATCTGTCTCTCCACTGAAATGTGGAACTGGAAGGAAAGCAGGGAACACTCAGAGGCCACAGCTGGCATGTGTTGCAAGCATAAGCTATAAATTACTTAGCCTTAATCTCTCTTTTACTCAGCTGAATTTATCAAAAATTTCTGTATACTTCCATGTCTTCCTGAAGAGCACTCCAGTTTATTGCTTTTCAGTGTAGACAATTGAAAAAAGAGAATGGTTACATCCGCTCACCAAAATGTAACCAGCCATAAGCACTGCAGGCTTTGTAACATGCCAAGAGCATGCATAACCTCAGAAAAATTCTCAGAGTTGTACTGGCCTGGACTGGGAGGAAGGAGACCAAATTAACAGCCTCTCCAAAATTAGCCAAGAAGCAGATCAAGAAGTCACTGGTTAAGTAAACAACATAATTGTCATTTACTGGCTTTCATACATTAGTAGCTTTACTTCGTATTTTGTAATCAGGAAAATCAAACTCTTCGTTCATCTAGAATAAATGTATATTTATATACGTATATATATATATATATAACTGAATATTTATTGTAGACCAAACAGAAAAATTTTCTTTTTCAAGGAACAATGTTCTACTGTTAAGTACAATAACTCTAGAATGGTTTTACACTCATGAATAAAACAAAGACTTGGAGTCAATCATTTTAGAAGCAAGCAACCTCAACACCGTTAGCACTCGTAGGAGTTCTCTATAGACCACCAAAACTATTTTGGCAAACTGGTAATCCAGACACTCAGGTTGAAGGAAAAGTTCCCTATGTAATGAATATAAGCCGTAAGAGGCAGTGACTCACTGTGATTTTGGGATATTCTGCAGTGCTCCCCAGACTTTTTTACATGTACTTACTTTTCATTTGCAAATTTCTTAAGGTAGCATTTAAAAGACCAAAGTGAAAGTGAGACCAATTGTGGTAAACTTTCCACATACATATAGTTAAAAAAACCCCCAAACATACTTTTCATGGATTTTTGCGAATTATATAAAGTCACAGGACAGGATAAGAAACAGATTTTAATTACTTGTCTGATATGACACAGCAAGTCAGGGACAGAGCTTAGAGATAATCCAGACATATATCCGTGTAGCAAACTATTTACTACTTTTCTTCCAGTTCCTTACATCCCTTCCTGGGTAGGTACAGCCATTTACATGCTTCAACTGCCAATATTTTGCTGATAGCTCAGTTGTGTATCTACACTCACATCTGATCTCTGTCCAGCCAAAACCACATCTGGCATTTCCAACTGGAATAACTCAATATTAAAACATGGACACTCCTAATTTCCATTCCTAACTGTCTTTTCTTCATACAGTGTCACAGTCAATACCACGGTATTCTTTGCAGACATGATAAATACCTCTGCTTGCACTGAAACCCTATCACCTGACATTCTTCTTCCTCCAAATCATTTCTACAGCTGTATTTTTCTTTCTTTTAGAGGCAACGCCCTCCTCTCATTTCATAAAAGTCTCCATATACCATTCACAAGCACAGCATGTTGTAAAACGCAACAGTGCTTTTTCTGATCAAACTCCTATATACCAGCAACCAGCTCCACTTTTTTTCCTGGGATCTGGCCTTTTCTTCAAGGCCCTGCACCGCTCTGTTTCTGAGTGCCTGCTTCATTCACATCTCCTCTGTTTTGGTTGTCATGGCTACAACACCAGCCTCACATCCAGGCTTCCTTTTCCACACTGGAAATTTAGCATCACAGAAACATAAAATCATTAAGGTGGGAAAAGACCTCCAAAATCATCAAGTCCCACATTTGACTGAACACCACCTGGTCAACTAGACCATGGCACAAAGTGCCATATCCAGCCATTTCTTGAACACTTTTGGGAATGATGACTCCACCACATCCAGAAGCAGCCCGTTACAATATCTGACCACCCTTTCAGTGAAGAATTTTTCCTGATGTCAAACTTAAACGTCCCCTGATGCAGCTCGTGGCTATGTCCTCTTGTCCTGTCACAGTTGCCTGGGAGAAGAGACCCCACCCGGCCACAACCTCCTTTCAGGCAGAAGAGAGCAATAAGGGTCCCACTGAGCTTCCTCTTTTCCAGGCTAAGCAATCTCAGCTCCCTCAGCTGCTCCTCATAGGACCTGTGCTCCAGACCCTTCTCCAGCTCTGTTGTCCTTCTCTGGACTTGCTCCAGCTCCTCAATGTCTTTGCTGA
Organism: Pachycephala philippinensis; assembly: GCA_013397055.1. NCBI lineage: Eukaryota > Metazoa > Chordata > Aves > Passeriformes > Pachycephala > Pachycephala philippinensis. The sequence continues at coordinate 524,285 of VWZT01013281.1, forward strand.
AGTGAGGGGCCCAGAACTGGACACAGTTCTCGACATAGCCTTCCTACTCTCCAGCAGCTCAAAACTCCTGCCCAGCTTAGTGCTGTTGGTGAATTTACTGAGCGTGCACACGATACCCTTGCCCAGGGTCTCATAGACTGCCAGCATATTTCTTACAGTGGCCTTGGAATGAAATTTGGAAAATGGATGGAGGGGGTGTGTGTATCTTATTTTCACAGGAATATTTTCAGATCAGTGTGACACAACAGGCAGGCTTCAGGCTATGTTCAAACCACAACACACGTCCATTCAGGCTATAGCATTGTATCTAGTGCAGAACAGCTACTTGGACAGCAACTACCTGCTTCAGGGCTCCTGAAAATTACACATTTCTATGAAATTCTCTGGGAAAAGAGAAGCAGCACCTCCTTCCCTTTTACAGCCTGCAGACTCTGGTAGCTATTGCCATTTTTGAAGCAGGAAGGAAGGTGGGGACACTCCAACATGAGATCTATTGCCTTTTGTTGGGGAAGAATGAACAGAAGAAGTATCTCCAGAGAGCCACAGCTGGTGTTGAATTGTGGATACGGGAAGACACGGCATGGCCAAGATGTCCAGCAACATGTGGGAAGGTGAGGAAGGGATGACATTTCATAAGCAAGAGTGAGACATAGCCCCTTTCTGCTACAGCAGCACAATCCCACAGAAACATCACAGAGCTGAGGCTGCAGAGTTTGCTTCAGCTGTAATCACATGAAGTGATTAATCTTAAGTATCTTCCATGTCTACTTTTTATCTCCAACTCTCTTTCATGTAATGTTACTGGAGCAGATACCACACTTCCCTTTGTGTCTTTGCAGAAAAAATAAACTATATGTGTACAAAACAGCTGCTAAGCTGCAGTCAGTACCTCTAGGGATCAGGCTATTTTATGGCATGAAAGTTTTAGATTACTTAGAAAGTTATCAACCTATACCATTGATTGGAAGTTTCATCACATGCATAGTGTTTTTTATGTTGCTTCTCCTAGATTTTAATAATGTCTCTAGTTTGACTTACAGCCCTTATACCACAAAATATTAATAATTGCAAAAGAGATACGATGAAGGCAAACAAATCGTCATTGATTTGGTAGAGAAAACATGAAACAATAAATCATGCTGAATGTACTTGTTCCATTGTACTTGTCTCTCCATTGCTGCTGTTAATGTGACATCAGCTTTTGGCCTTCACCTTTTAACTGTGTTCAGTGGAGGGAGCAAGAAGAAAGGGACACCCATCCATTGGCATCAGTGGCATTTTTCAATATCATGACAGGTTCTCACTCGCATGGTGGCAGCTGCACTGAAAATAGGTTGGTTTACACCTGTTTTTACTTGAGGGAGAATAACCCCGTGACACCGGACAGAGCACAAGTCACTGCAGGAGTGGCAGCCTGTCCCTCACGTAGGCATGGTTGATGAACCAGAAGAACTGCCTGTAAAGTCCTTAAGGCTGTGGCCCTTAAAAGATGCAGTGGCCAATTAAGTCTAGGGCTTTTTATATATTTTATTTTCTTCAACATTTTTTCAAGGCTAAGCTTTGATGCTTAGGGAAATGGCAAACCAAGTCTTTCCTTATCTATCATATGAAGACATGGAACAATGGCTTTCCAGCCACTTACTGGTTCAGCACATGGGCATGTAAGCACAGAACAAAAATACCTCCCAGTCTTTGGGGAGGTTCAGATGTGGAGCTCTCTTGCTGAGGGTCATCTTCTACCTTGTTGTGAAAGTAATGGGAAATGACAACACTTCCCAAATAAACAGAGACTCCTTTTCTTTTTTAACTTCAGTGTAGCAGACTAAAGGATGAAGCAGAATCCTTATACGTCATGGTTACTTTTCTCTCTATTTTAGTGAAAACCAAAGAACTTTCCATGTTCTGTCAACCCAGGCAGTGAAATACATATGCCACAGGTCCACTGTTGTTTGCACAGTCACACGTGTGTGCTGTTTGAGTCCCACCACATTGCACTTGTGGAATTAATTTTCTGTCCAGGGTTCAGCAGTGTCTTGCTTTGTCTCTCCAAGAAATTTTGCCTATACTTTTTGTAGTCTAAACAAGAGTTTATTCCTTTGGTTTATGTTTTTCACGTCAGGTATATCAAAAATATAAATGTATAATTCATATATCTTCTAAATAATCTAAATCTGCTTTGCTTCTGGTACATCCATTCAAGCCCATTTCTGCCCATCTCACCCTCCAATACTTGAGAAGGTGCTTTCCATTTCCTTTGACCAGATTTGATCAGGAACAGCTGGCATATCTCAGCAGATAACTCATTTTTGAAAGTAAGAGCCTCATCAAATATTTTCTGTTTACATTTACAGAGTTGTTGCTATGTCACTGTTAGTCTTTGAGTTCTGGCCCACTGCAAAGATGACTAAATGAAAGTAAATAGACATGCAATCAAAAAGAAACTGCTTGTTTCTGGACAGCTTCTGTTCTGGAAACAGTAACACCAAACAAAGTCCAAAAGCTGTTTATGGGACATTGTCACTGCATGCCCTGTAGCTCTCTATCCTAGGCACCTAGTGATGGTAATTAGATTTTAGACAATGAATTTCTATCTCATATAATGTAATTTTTTTGTGAGAATGAGACACTGGTGTCCCTAGTTTCTTCCCTGGTGACTCTGCTCTCAGGGATCAGATGTTGTTCCCTTCTCCCTCATGGAAGAGAAGCCATGAATAAATACTGCTAAGATCATTCCTACTTTTACAGACTTCAGTGATCTTTATAAAGAGGTGTCATGGTTTTAAGGACAGTTATGGACATATTTGGAAACAAAAAACAAAACAAAACAAAACAAAACAATGCTACCCAGATAAGCAGCTGGGATTCCATAGGAATCAGGGCTCTCTTATGTGCTCTGAAATTCAAAATTCCACAGCACCAGTTGCTGCTCTTGTTCCCATCAAATTAATTCTTTGAAGGAGCTGTTGGAGTTTGATCAACGTAAAATCTGTGATTTTTCTAATTGTGATTCATTACATCTTCTCTAAATTGATAACTCTAAGAATAAAGACTAACCTTTTCAAACCTCTCATCTGAAAATATTACAAAAATGAGCTATGTCTGAGCTTCACAGAGAATGCCTGCAATATTAACTATACTATTGAACAGACAGATCATTTATAAATCAAAAAGGTTGCTTCCAGATAAGACTTCTTTAAGGAAATGCTTAGCCCTCTTTAAATTAACAATTCAGACTTATTTCTTATTTTAAGACATTAGCAGAAGACCACCTAGATGCCAACATTTGCTTTAGAAATGATACACTACCATTTAACATGGAGAATAGATGCCTATTTATACTCCAATCCTTATAATATTTTACAGGAATATTCTATAAAAAATTAAGCTTCCCAAAATGAAATACATTTAATTGTTATGTGAGGAGTGAATGAAAATGAAATACACTTCATTCCTATGTGAGGAGTGTTTGTGGAAAACTGCAAACCAAAGCCTATTTAATCTAGTGCAATTTATGTGAATGATCTCATAGCCACAAAATAAGTCCATGTTCAAATATTTCTGTGTGAGATATCCAACAAATATGCAAAATGGCATTTGCGCAATGCACACGGATGTTGATGTTACAGAACAGCAGACACTCTGCTTTGAGGTATTTTGGAAAAGAAAATTTACAAACATTTATTTTAGGAGGTCAATAGTGCATTCTCTCTGTTGCCCAAGCTATTTGTGATGCTATTAGGCAGGGTTATTTGCCTACATCTATGCTTATTGAAGATTTTTAAAAGCAAACTTTAGTTTGAATTTTACCTCACCATGGAACAAATTTTTTGTTGTTGTTTTTTAATTTTAGAACGAAGTCTTCTAGTCAGCTATCCCATAATGTCTGCGCAGTGTCATTTTACGGCACTCATGTTCCAGCACTCTAAAGCACTTAGACAGTACTGTTAACTCCAGTGCAACAATTTGCAAACTTAAAGTTAAGTACATATTTTTTGGGACCTGGGCCTAATATTTCCTTTCATTGTTTGTATGTATTGCAAATGCTTTCTGTTTCCTTCTGGATGCAGGATAGCTAATTATGTTTCAGTCCCTGGGCATCCAGCAAGCATAAAACAAAACCACAAGCTTATGGCTGTTTCATACTGCAGTTTTGTCCCAGTGCAGGCTGGCTCAAAGTGCAGCTACAGCCTCCCACTCCAGAGCAGCTTTTCCCCAATATCCAGGGAAAGTAATCTCCCAGCTATGCTAACAGCCATCCAAAAACCTACCATATAATCTAATTGAACTATTGATTCCCAAGCTAGGGCTCCTATTTAGCATTCCAGAGAGAAAGAAATGAGAGAGAAAAAGGTTTTACAGACACAGTAACACAGTACTGCACAAGCCTTCCTTAGCTTCGTTTGCTTTATGTTCATTTATCATAAAGATTATGTAAAAAATGTAGTTACAATGCTAATGACAGAATCCTACTCCTCTCAAATGTGTTCTTTTTATTTCAAACCACAAATTCTTAAGCAGGGAATAGACATTTTTCCTTAATAAGAAAGAGTCTAACGGCAAGGAGGAATAGGAGAATGGAAAGTGCACCATCACAGCATCACCTCACATTACTTATGTGCCTAGACAGCTGGCAGTACTATCAGTATGACAGAATCTTTCTCAGATGATTTTTTCTTTTGTGTGTTTAGTTTGTGGGTGTTTTGTTTTGTTTTAATTTAAGAGGAGAAAAAAAGGAAAATTCCAACAGAAATCTACTTTGACTTTCATTCAGATTGAAAGATCAACAAACTCCCTGGACAATTATTTCCTATGAATATTAATTAAGTTACTACTGCAGTGTGTTTAGTAATCTTTTAGAAATAACACAAGCATTATGGGGACAAGATATAAATGCTAGGAAACTAAAAAAATATTTTTAACATTTGACCAACAATAGAGATTCTATTCTAATAATTCTGCAGAGCTTTTTTACAGAAAGCTATGTATGTTGACAGCAATGTGTGATATTCCTCCATCTTTTTGATAAAGCAGGTCAGGATTATTTATACCAATATCAAAGGTATGTACTTACAAAAGTATTCTGTACTGGTAGCTGATCCCAGAATATTTAATTAATATAACTGAAATAAGAAAATGTCTTCATTTATCTAAATGGCATTATGAGATTTATTCTTCCTTGTCAAAACATTTCCCTCTATCATAACTTTTTTTAAATGAGGGGTTAAAAGCATTTCTCAATTGTTTCTTGGATAGATTTATATATTTGGAGATATTTTAAGACAATAATTTAGCAACTCTAGGAAGGTGAGTTCTTCACAGAATAATTTAAAATCAGCTCCAAAAGAGTTTCTAATCTGATTTTTAAAATGTAGCTTTTGTTAGAAAATAACACTGGGGATTCTTCATATCTATTCATGGCACCTATTTATAGTTTGCAGGTTATAACAAACAACTTCCTATCTGCCAGCTCCTGAAATTTCCCTAAATAGTTAAACATATTGATAGTTAAGAGCTACGGTTTACTCTACTCTCATACTTTTGGTTTCAGGCAACAAAGCTGAAAAACACAACAACTGGCAACAGCCTAAACTAGTATTGTCCCTGCTGGTTTTCTACTGGGATTATAAGAGTGTAAATTTTAATCTTATCTAGGACAGAAAATCTTCAAGGGAAAAATTTCTTTCTACTGGTGAGGTCCATATACATGTAAAGGGAATGGAGTGACATAAAAGCCCTAGAAGAGATTTCCCCAGAGAGGGAATTACTTCCTTGGGGTCCCTTTGCAAGCTGTGATGAAGCAGCAGTTGTGTGAAGACGGCCAAAGAGATCTGTCAGGACAAGTTTTGCAGTGATCGCAGGCAGCACTGCACTTCCAAGGCAATGCAGGAAAGTTACTATAACTGCAAGAGTGGTGATCCTAACTTCTGCAGGCATCACTTCCAGAGCAGCCAAGCTTTGGGTAAAAACAACTGAATTAAATACCATAATGCCATTTCTTCCTAAGAGTCTTAAGAAATCTTAGCCTGCATTTCCAGTGAGGACTGTGTGACAAACTCTGCACAGCTTAAAAGCAATGCTCGCTTCAGCAGAAGAGCTCTTGGGGCAGGAGCAGCCTGAGGGAAGGAACAGCCCCAACACAGTTGCCTCAACACCAGCCCACAGCATCCAGAGGTCCATGATCCATCTGGGGAGAGAATAGCTGAAGAAGCAGTGTGGGAGCACAGACATTGGGCATCAAGGAATCAGTCAAAAGACAGGAGTACATATATTGCTGGAAACATCACTAACTCTGCAGCTATCTGAATATTTACCTCAAACCAAGATCAAACAGGTACTCATGTCTGTTCAGAAAGGAGGGTAGGAACATTACTGGTATTGTTAATGCAAAAAGGGTCTTTTGCTGATGAATTTTCTTCAATGTTTTCTTATGAATAATAATCAGCCCTTGACATTTTGCTTAAGTTCTAAAACTGATGTAGTAATATGTAGATAACTGTTGAGGTCTGGCTCTTGTTCCATCACATTTTGTAGTTATTTACTGATAAACTCTATTCAAATCACTCTTGGCAGCAATTTGGTCTAATGTGATGAATACATCTTCTCTGTGAGAACTGCCCATAACCTGCACCATGAAGAGGACCATGTGCACTCCTTTTAGCATTTTTTCACTGTTAGAAATGGTGAGCCTGTGCCAATGCCCAGGAGCATGTCTAATTTCTCCTGATTTACCCGTGTTGACCAAAGTCTATGGATACTAGAGGAGACTTCAGAAGTAAAGCCCAAGACACCCCAGCAGAAGGTTACCTTTGTTTTCATTCTCTGCAATAGCTAACAAAAATCATGAGATCATCATCTAACTGCTCTTCCATTAACTGTGCATTTCCATTCTTCTTTATTGTAATTATTTTCACCTTGTATTATGGAATGATCAAGAGAATTTCCTTTTCAGCTCTGTCATAAACCTTCTAAAATACATTAATTCTACATCATCCTCTCCATACCTCAAACTTTGAGGACTTCACAATAACTGCCAGCACTATTCCTTTTGGTATTTAAATCATAAAAATATTGAATGTTTTCGGTTGGAAGGGATCTTAAAAATCATTCAGTTCCAACTCCCCTGCCATGGGCAGAGATACCTTACGTGAGACCAGGTAGCTCAAAAAATTAATAAAATATGTAAATCCTGAACAGCTCAATAGAGCCTTGCCCAATTCAATAGAAAGACCTAGAACTTTCATTCAGGAATTCAGCTGAAGTGAAACTGTATCCTGTTCAGTGGAGTACAGAGCAGTTGTCTGTAATGTTTCTCTCATGTTTCAGCAACACAGAAATTTCTTGGCCTAGTCATGTTCCTTTACTACGTTGTTCTACTGAAGTTTATTGAAATGGGTTCTGGCATGAAATGCTTTTGCCCAGATAGGCCATTTAATAGCAAGTGCAGCTTCATCTCATGACTACTGATGAGGTATGGGTTTTGCCAGGCATGCTGAAAAGCATCTTTAAAAACACTTTGCAAAGGACTTAGGCTGCAAGCTCAGACAATGAAAACAAATATTTTAGCCATCTACAGCCCTGTAATTCACTCCTTCCTCATTTACAGGACATTATACCTCGCTGACATACCCAAAATTAAAGATTAAAAAAAAAAAAGAGTTTGAAGTGCAGGTTTTCCTCAGCACAACTGCAACAGTTACACACACTTAGCAGTGGCCCAGCGCCACTATGGTCCACTTAATGAGGACTTTCGTGGTGGCCACCATGTCAGAGGTTCCAGGATCCTTTCTGGAATTTGACTACGTAACCAGCTCCTCCTTCTGAGGCAGCCTCACTCCTCTGCCTGATTTCTGTGCTTGCCCCAGAAGGTGAAACCAAAGATTTTCAGAGTTAATAAAATCTTGGAGATTGCCAGTGACAGAAAGTATTAGTTCCAGTGGTGGTAGCACAGTTCAGTGAACTGTTTCCTATTAAATAGCACATAATTATGTTTCCATTTTATCTTTTTCTCCACAATTGCATAAATTCAGAAAGCCTTTGCAAGTGTAGATTTTTTTGAAAGGAACTGTGCATTTAAGGGGTTAAAATTACAATATTCTATTAAATCCTCTTTTCACAAATTGAAAAGTGTCATAGACTACATGGCAACAATGCTTCTAATCAAACTGGTGAATTCTTTCTAAGCAATCATCTGAATGAGAAGTAGAGAAATTCCAGCTTTTAAAAGGTCTTATATTGTCACACTTATTTATTCTAAAAATTGTTTCTTTTTTTGAAAAAGTGGAAAGTTGAGCTGCCTAACACAATCACATCAATCAACAAACATAGGATTTTGACTGTATCTCCTGCCACAGTCCTAGAACTCAGTCTTTTCTTGCTTATTTTTCTTTTCTTCTTCCAGACTGCTTTGTGACACCTTTAGTATGAAAGCAGACAAATAAAATCTGCCTATTCTTTCCAGTCTTCTGAAACTACCAGAATTATAGGGAAAGAGGATGGTAAAACTTCCAAAGGTTCATTACATTACACTCATTGTCTGTAAGTGTTGTTTTAGTTGCTTCTATTAATTTGGCTTTACAGTGTGCAGAGGCAGACTGGCAACTATAATTTGCCCCTGCAAAATCATTGTTTCAGCACTGAAACAATCCTTTCAGTCACCCATTCAGCAAGCACGGACCATTAAATTCTTAGTCAGAAAAGTTACCTGTCTTTGTGAGATGGCAAAGTAAGTGCAGAGGAAGTTCTTAATAGCAAGAAGACTTTGTTTTCTATATTTGAATTTAAAAGAAACAAATTTTGTTTGCAAGCAGCTCCAGAAGAACAAGGTACATTTTGCCCTACATGCAGGATTCTTGGGCAGTGAATGTTTTCTAATGGAAAAGGAAGTGACATACTTCCATTTATATACGCACACAAAAAGAATGTTCCCTAACAATGTACATATGCTCACAGATCTACAGTATTTTTTAAATCTGATTTCTCTGAGAGTTCATCTCAGAGGGTAGCAAAGCAGTGCTTGAGCTGTAAATAGAGAAGGACCAATGACAGCAGAGAGCCACGAGGCCCTTCCATCCATCAGTCAAGTTGTCACTGCTCCTTCAACACAGGTGAAGAAATGTCAAACAGTATTTGCAGCAAGTTAAGCATCCCTACAAGTGTCAGAGGGAGTGTATTGGCTTCAGACACCTCTTTAAACTTTTTTTCTTCAGGAAGAAAAACCTTGGAAGGCACATAGCTTGTGTGACTTTTTTCCTTTAGATGACTAGTTTCCATCAGGACCTGAGGTAGAGTATGAAGTATTAAGGGACACTTGCGAGACCACAGGCGTCTAACGCAAAGAGGCAGCCAGTGCAGGGTTGTCAGTGAAGATAGCAACCTGGCACGAGAAATAATAGTAGTGAGTAATTGAAGCAAGGAAAAGGTGTGTTAGATGAGACAGCTGAATTGGCATGTGAGTCTCCCACGAGATGCAAAGAGACATTGGTTTGGAGAATCAGACTCTCTTCTGCCATCATTTACAGAGTCTCTTTCTCCTCCTCTTAAACATAAAAGAATCAGACAGGCAATACCACGTCTAGCATCACTTTTACTTAATCCTGGTGATCTGCAGATACTCAAGCCCACTATCCTTAGGGCAGGGGCCGGGTGAGTGAAGGGGGTTTTTAACTCTAGTGCCTAGCTTGGCTAAAATTCTGACAGCAAGTTATTGTTTGCTTCTGGTATTCCTTCTCCTTCGCTATCACATAAAATTTACACCACTACCTTGTTTACAGAAGCAGTTTAACATATTCCAGAAATACATTTTATATATGTATATTTATATATCTATTCCTTTGCACAAATAACCCTCCAGTTTTCCCCCTGGGGAGGTATTCAGCAAGGAAAGTGAGAAAGGGCCCTTTTTTTCCCAGCACCCCTTGTTGCCAGCCCGCAGCACCTCTGTGAGGCTGATCTCCTATCACCACCAGCAACCAGGTGCTGGGACAATCTCCTTTGGGATGCTACCGTTCCTAAATCATTTTCTTCACAGCAATGTGGCATCATGCTGTACACAGAGAGTTAAATTTTTACATTGCCTTCTCAAAGCCAGTTCTTGGTCTAAAAAAACCCAAAATTACATAGATTTCGTGGCAGACAGCATACTTTATAACATGAAAAAAAAAAAGTAAAATTCTGTCCACAAGGGAAAAAAAATGCAAGGGATGAAACCCAGGAGATTATTTTGTGTATGCAGCTATGAGATACTTTTAAAATAAAAAAAAAAGGAAAAAAAGGACTAGCTAGTATATAAACATGACTGAGGGAAAATAAATATTCAGACAGGTTCGGCTGCTTCATTATTTCCCCCGATGCTTTTCAGACATCTTCACTCTCAAGCACTTAAAACACATACCAAAAATATTTGTTACTCCCTTAAGCCATTTTTAGCCTACCTGTCTAGTGCTCAAATACAATTCCTTGCAACTGCAAGCTGTAGTATTGTGTTAATAATTTTCCCCCAATTCCACTGAGGTACCAAGAGAAACTTGAAAGGAAAATCAAAAATTAAAAAGGCAAAGGGATCTTTTAATATATACTGTCAAACAGCTGTGAGGCCTTAATCCTAGAGGCCTTTTTTTATCCTTCTGTAACACCTACTCAAGATTTTTCTCTACAGCAACAAAAAGATGCTAAACCCAAAGAATGGATTTTTGAAATGTGATTTTTTAAAACATGGTTATTTAAGCAAAAGTTCTCTCACTGACTTCTTGACAGTGCCCAGAAATCGTACACAAATTTGATGAGGAAGTGACTTTAGCCTGTTACCACTTAACCCTATCCCCACCACCATTTCCTTGCTGCAGGGCATTTTTGCCCAACATGCAAATTCAGAGTTGTTGCCAACAGATGGTTCAAGCCACATTTTCACTTCATCATCACAGACCCAAGCTGGAAGGATCCTTGACTAAGAAGCACATCACTGATGTTTGTAAAGTCTATATGTTCTTATTCCACTACAAATACAAGCTGAAAGGCAAGGACTCAGTTCTTTAAGCAGGTTAAATACCCCATGTACCCTGAAACAGACAGGGACCAAAAACGCTCAGTTTGCTGAACACAGTGTAGAGATGGAGACTCTGTGTGCCCACTTTAAATCTGCTCTTCTCTGCATAAGCACATGCCCCTCAGCAGCTTGACATAAAGCAGTGCAATCCAGGTAAAATGACAGAAAACAAAAGATGTCCATGGCCTGATTTTGGTTCGTTTTCTCTGTTGTAGTTAAGAGGTGGGTAGAAATGTGTCTCACAGGATATTTCTATTAGCTCTTTTCATTAATTTATCATTAACTCCAGTAAATACCAGTACTTTTCTTGTCTATATAGGGATAGCTAAAAAAAAAAAAATAAACCAAATGGGCATCTAATAAGAGTAATTGAGCTATGTTTGGGCATTTTATGTAAAAATCATAATTAAAAGGTAAATAATGTTTTCACTTAAAAAATAAACTGACTTTAAATTTCAAGTTATGACAATCTCTGTGAAATGTCCAAGAGCAGTGTGAAGGTGTCTCATTAAAACCTTAATACTACAGCGTTTTTTTCAAGCTCAATTTATTGCAGTAGCCTCTGAAGACCAGGGAGAGGGGATATTCTCTTCACTACTACTTATCCAGCTAGAAAACTCAGTGATTAGATAATGAAAAACAGAGCAACCACCTGTAACCTGAAAAAAATCCCAACTTATTTTCTCCTTCCATGCTTAGGGTTAGAACTAGGCATTAATGGATGAGATCTACAATTTCTAAATCCTGGCAGACTGAGTCCCCTAGAAGGTATTACATCAGTTCCTTCATTGGAGAAAATGTTTATTTTGTTAAATATTTTTTTGTGTGTGTGTGAAATGTATATTCATGAAGTTATTTACTTATACATTCAGCGTATTTAAATTAACTGAATTTTTTAATTCACAGGAACTTTTTATATCTATTAACTAAATTTCAATTGCTTCCAAAAGGTGTCCAGAATATAAATCACTAGAATAGTAGAACATTAAAAGCTTGAATCTACTTCAGATAGTAATCTGAATATATGCTTCTTTCTTTATGAATACCTTAAATTATGTGTGTAGGGGTAACCAGCAAGTGTTTCTTTTATTGTAAAGGCAACGTTTTGTAGCAACTCAATAGCAGCTGCAACTTTCAAAATACAAATGCATTGGCTATCAACTGGCACAAACTAACTCTTCTTTCAGAAAGTGGTGGGAAGAAAAGCCTTTTAAAAGTCTATTACTTGAGACAATTTTTTCTGGCTTCAGGCTTTAAATCAGTAATAAAAATGACTATTTAAATTACTTTCATGTCAATCCATCCACCATGATCTGCAGAGAGCTATTTAAGAAGACAGAGACAGACTAAGGAATATCTTCACTTGTGTTACTGTCAAACCTGGTAAAGCTCATATTGATCGTGTCACATTAATACTTCTTAAAACTCATATTTTTGCTGCATTCAGTGTTTCAATGGAGGAAGAGATATACATTATTATGAACACATATGATTGGCTAGAAGAAAGGAAAAACTTTTTTATTTGCAAAATCTTATTAAGGAGATGACACATGACTAAGAGCCTCCATTGTAGTAAAAAGATAGCAGCACCAATTGTCAACAAGCAGAAGAAAAACGAAATATGATTACCCCTTATTTCTCTAATACAGACAGCAAGACAGAAAATAATATGAAAGAAGAAATCTATTCTGTAAATCAATTAAAAACCCAAAAACACCAGTACCATGTACCTTGTACTGTATAAAGTAAAACTTAATTTAAAAACACTAAAAAGAGGCTGTTAAGGTGTCTGTAGAAATAATTTTCGGTGAGATCAAGACTCTGAAATCCTTTCAGAAAGTACTTCAAGGCCCAGAATGAGATGTGCACTGCTACTGCCTTCAGTCTTTCCCCCCATCCTTCCTCCATTTTTTAAAATCCTCTCATAGTAAAGGATCCTTAGAGAATTTTATGGAGTATCCATTGGACAGTGCCACTCATGTGTTACTTAATTTGGAACTACCTAGCACGTACAACACACCCTGCAAAATACCTGCCATCAACAATGAAGAACTGTGTTTGCCTACACTGGATGCTTACACTTGACCAAATTAATAAGAGGACACATAACCTTTGCCTTCCTGTGGAGTGAAAGTGGACATAAACAGTCTTCTCAGAAAGCAGAAACTGCTCTGGTTCTCTTAAGTACCTACAACAGGGTTGTTACTGTGAAAGCACCTAACAAATAAGTTAACCAGCCTTAGTTAATGCAGAGATAGGGTTGCTCCAGTCACTTCCTGGAAACATGAAACCAGTGAAAAAACAAGTAAAATCACTCTTCAGCTATCACAAAAAAACCACTCGTGTCACTATCTGGGCTTCAAACCCCCACATATCCACCCAGGCTGGCTCTGTACCAGCAACGTCCTTATCCTTTCAAAATACATTTGCCAGCAGCACAGAATTCAATCAGATCACAAAGTTGTAGGTCTGTTCTCTTCCCTCTCAAAAGAATAATGTGGAACATCATTAATAACAGGCCAGGGCTGTCAGCAATATGTGGATAGCACCTATTCCAGTGCACTATTGAAAATAATTACAAATACAAAAAATAGCCATGTAGCAACACCTACAGCAATCAGGAATTAATCTTAAACTTGTGCATCCAATAAACCAAACATTTTTGGGCAGACACAAACCAGTTCATTTAAAACAAAAAAAAAAAAAAAAAAAAAACCAAACAAAAAAAAAAAAAAAGGGTAATGTATTCTGGGTTTTACGAGAGCTGCTGCCTCTTCCTACAACCGAGAGGTGACATCAGTGTGAGATCTATTTGGTCTGAAGTCTTAGCTGAGGGTTTTCTCTATTTTTAGCAGCAGTAACAATAGCAAGTGGATGATGAACTGCATGTTTATATTAGACCACAGAACGAACTTGCCACATCTTTCAGTGAATTGCCTAGTCTTTCTTTCATCTGGTGATGCCTTGCCATGTGAATTAGCTCACCTGTATTAACCTAACTCCACCTTAAATGCTTTCTTTTCAAATGAAATCACATATTTCTAGGCACAGAAATGTAGATAGTAGGGGAAAAGTAGAATTTATCACATCAGAGTACCTAAACAGTTAGTTGGGATTTAAGTTTGTAAATCTGACTAAATACATCAATTTTTTTTGACATATCCATTGCTTTATGACAAATTAAAGAAATAGTTCGTACCTTACACGGCTGACATCACCATGTTTCAATATTTACACATCTCCAAGAGTCTCAGAATCACAGATACACATGCAAAGAAGAACCAGCTCGGAGAAAGCTGGCACATTTGGAAAAGATACACACATCTGAAAAGCAGCAAACATGAAGAGAAAAACCACACAAAAATAAAGGAATCCTGAAGGTACTGTTAAAACAAAATAGCAATGGCTAATCTGTGTGTGAAGCCTGGAAATTAAACTCCAGGACAACAGATGAAAATTAGGGGATGGATGGAAAAACCCTTTCAGACCACAGCAACAACTACCCTGACTCTTTGGCCACTGCAGACTGAGGCAGCAAAGCACAGTGCTGCAGTCAGATTACCCTGCCCAAAAATCTTTGCACAGCTACTCATCACCTCCAAACCATACTAGGACATGTGCATGAAGGGGTTGGCAAGGAGAGTGTGTGCTGTACCCTCTGCTTTTTCACTTGAAATAAAGTCAAGTTCCATTTCAGAGAATCAAGCTCTTCTCAACTGATGTATAAAATCTGCTGCTAAGAGAGGGGACTGTCGATAATCAAATTAGACATGAATAGGGGGAGGGACATTTCCTTCTGCTATACCCAGATTTGCCAAATTTAGGTATATTTGTGACATTTGAGACAGTTAAAGCCATCCATCAGCATCTCTGTCACTAGCTTTGGGTTTGCAAAAATGGAAACAAGATGTTGCCTTGGAATGTCGCTTTGTAAAATTCTGCAAATTAAAAAACACCTCACTACAAGTTTCTATATACAATTAGAAGCTACCACTGTAACATGATAAGCAAGATAGGTGCTGTCGCATGAATGGTCATTTAATAAAATGTTAATAGTAGGATCCTGAACTTACTCAGATTAACTTTCCTATTATTTACACAGAACATCATTAGGCTATCAAAACAGACCACACTCTAACCCAGAAAAACAAGCAGTGTGCTGGGGGGTGGAAGGAATCAGTATTCTGGTGTGGTAATAAAGGTTTCTTTCTCCAATGATAATCAACTCTGCATAATTAAAATAGCTCAGACTGTTGAACTAATTTTCAGACTGGAGGTTTCTTCCTGTAGCAACACTTACACACAAAGTTTCTACTGCGACTGAATTTAATCGTGAGCCTAATTACAATTTTAATGAATATCTTCAACACTGCATGTAAACTTGCACTTCACAGTCTTGCTATCAGAGCATTCTTAGAAGCTTTCTGCAGTTAATATAAAGGATTATTCTGAGATGCTCATGGTATGGCAATATTTTTTAAAAGACAGCTTAAACTATACTTGGCCAAATTGAAATAATGTTTAAATTAGGATTGTAATAACTTTAAGTTTTAATATGCATATTTCGGAGTATTTTTACAATACATTTCATTAAAGATGAGAAATTTGTGTCTTTCTAATCAAGTTCTACTTTCAGAATGATCCAAACTCTTAAGTTTCCCTTTTTGTAAATACTTGAGGTTTACTTGAAGATTTTTGCATCAGAGGGCAAAAAACAATACAGGAAATCCTCTGTTCACAGGAGAGAAGACAGATTTAATAGTCAATGCCTAAAAATCGCACCAAAAAAATACCAGTTCTGTCTAATGTGGCTGATTTTTTTATGTAATTCTTGTGCAGTGAACTAAAAATTCTGTAGCAGCCCCACATAAATCAGATGATTTTTAATTAAACATGAAAACACAATTCGCCATGGAATTTCTTCTTCTATATACAGTTTATTTTATTTTACACTCCCCTCGAATTTGCAATGGCCAAACTGAGGGACCATTTGCATTACTGCAGCACAGGTTTCTGGTAAAATAAAAGCAACCTGGTAATCCAGCAGTTTGCAGATGACTTTTCTAGATCCTGAGAGGATGTGATAGGTTCAAGATGACAGGATATGAGCATTCTGTAGCAGTTACTGATGTACCCATCAGTACTGAAGTCATCAATACAGAATAAGCATTTTTGTGTTCCAGGTTGAATTTCTGTTAAGGTTTCTGTGACAAAGCCTATTCAGATGTGCTGAAGGTTTCCACAGTGAAACCATTCCACCATTCCACCTCTATATTTCAATTGAGAAAATGTCTTTCTTATTTGCTTTAGACTTTAAATCTAGCAGAAATATCTTCAATCACAGAGCACTATTCCCTGTTTTTATACAATAGCAGTGTATAATCTCTTCTGGACGTTTATAAAATGATGCTGAAAACTGTTAGCTTTCTTCTCACACTAGTCCTCATGGGAGGCTGTCCTAGAATCCCACTGATTTGCTGGTAAGGAGCCCCCATTCCTTGTTATCTGTTAAGTGTCTGTGCAGGAGGATTCCTCCTCCAGAGCCCATCTTCTCGTCCCCTGCTGCAATGCTTGCAGCTTCTGCATTCCAAGTTCAACACAGAGGGTTCTCTCTCCAGCTCCAGGAACCCCCTGTGCCAGAATTAGGCCTCCAACCAGCTCTGTCTCACATGTGGCCCTAGAAATAGGCTGCAGTGGTACAAAGCAGATGGGGTGCTCTGTTCAGAGGAGTCTCATGAGAAATGCTGCTATTCCCAGCTGCAACTCTGACTGTGGATCTCAGCTCTTTCCACCACGCTCTGGATATCAACAAAGTTGAGAGATCTGCTATTTAAGATAAAGGAGGAAAGCAGTTCAGTACAAAACTGCTTTTTGTTGTTTGTTTTGCTTTTCTTGCTCGGTTCCAATACACATCTATATACACCAGGTTTGTTTTGTTTTTTTTTTTCCCCATGATTTGCATTTAGTTTCATGAAGAAAATTAACGTATTAAAAAAAAAAAGAGTTGCTTTTTAAAATTTAAAATTGTATTGAGTGGTGGAACTCTTTAATCTCTGCATTTCATGGATAAATTCAGCCATGTTTCAGTAGAAACATGACTGCTAGAAGAAAAGAGGTTTTAATTTAATTTACTTTTCTTTACTCTGGAGGACATCACCTCAGTACTGGATCATTTTATCTGTGCTGAGAGGACCAGGCACAGCAAAGGGGAAGACTTTTTTTTCTGTGAGTCTTTTACCTCTAAACATGCTCTAGCAGATAAATATCTCTAAGCTAAGAGATATAAAGGTAAATATAATTTGCCATACTCTCAGTGTGGAGGCCATTTTTCTATTTGAATAAATACCAGTACAATAATACTGTCCAGAATTTGGAAAAAAACAAATAAGAGAAAACAAACCCAAGAATGCTAAATCTTCTCAGGGATTTCCCAATGTTTAACCATGCTTATGCTTGTAACATAGTCCAGAGGTACTCGATGAAGAGGTGATGAGGAATGATGGGCACAGACAGGCAGAGAGCAGTTTCTTGTACCTACAACCTCACACACATAACACAGAAGCATCTACAAGCAAAACTGGGCAATGGAGGTCTTCAGGTGTGATTTAAGGGTTTGTCTAAACTGATTTAGCTGCAAACCAATGCAGAAAGGCGTAGTTGTATCCCCCTTGTTCCTCCCCAGGTATATGTTGCTACCTCTTTCCTCTGCCTGTTCACACACACAACCTCATCTTTCAGTCCAGCTGGCCAGCAGGTCTGGCTGACTCTGCAGCTGTACACTGCAATACAGCAGGTGACTGCAGGACTGGACAGCCCAGCATCAGGGATAAGGATAAAGGCTTCTCTGAAGGCGGCAACATCTGCTCAAACTGCTGGGATAACCTGCACTACTCACAGAAACTTTACTCTGATTTCAGGTTAGTAACTGATTCAGTAATGATATTTTTGTTCTTTAAATTATGCACACTGGGGAAGAATGAGGGAACTAAAAGCACGAAGAAAGCTGGAAACATCTACAAAAAAGAAAAACATAAGGAGGTTCACACAGCACTTCAGATGTACTTGCAAAGAATAGGAGCCAAAAAATGAGAAGATACTTGGGAGGTGGTCTGATTTTTCACATAGCACTGGCTGACTCAGAGCAAAATGTTTAATAGTTTTCAGCTATCTTAGAGAAGTGTAAGTATGAAGCAGTACCAGAAATTCAAGGAGCGCTGCATTCCTTGTAAAAATGAAACACATGAAGTATGTGCTTTTAATCAGGGCACAGAAGAATGTGAAATTACAGAGGGGGTTGTGATCAATCTAAGCCAATTTTAAGTCTAACTAGGAACAGATACAAGATAAGATTGTAACTGAGATCTGATCGTTTTGGAAGAAAAACTGAGTGTTCACTGAAAAATGCAGAATTAACCCTGAACTATGCAATTATAACTTACAACACAACCACAGTTGTCCAATCCACAATAAAGACTAGGGCATTATGAAAAGTAAGCAATTTAAGGATACACCACAGAAGAACAGTAGCATAAGGTTACGGGGGAGTTTCAAAGTTTGCAGCCATTATGGCAATTAATGTAAGCTGCCACAATAGAAAGAAGCAAGAAATTAAATCAAATAGATGAAATTGATTTTATCACTTCACAGTAGTTTGCAGGATGCAGCAACATGGGCTGCTGACAAGAAAACACCACCTCTGTCAGCTCACTACTCCAATACAGGTGAATAGTCTATACCTTGATTTTAACCAAGCAGGACCTTGCTTTCTCATACATCAACCCAGCCCATGCACCAGGGAGTAGTTAGGAACAGGTAATGGAACATAAACGTGTGAAAAATGCAACTTACAGGAATGACTGTTCCCTCTGGGGAGGGAACTAAGCACTAAGCACATGGGTGAGAAAGAAAATGCAATACCAATTGTGGAAAAGAAATAATTGTTACCATGTTAAAAACTCATCCTACATTCAGTCTCATCAAGCAGATAGACCAAAATTATTAAAGAAGAGTTTGAACCAGTCTTCTGTGGACAAAGTTCACCCCAGAAAACAAAACATAGCTAATTCCATGGCCTGTAGAAATGTTTTTCTTACCTATGCCAAAAGAGGAGCCCAAGAGACACATTGTTCTGGGTGTAAAGAGGGAAACAGATAACAGAGTGAGCACACACACTGTGCATCATTTTTAAAAGAGAAGAAATAAAAGAGATAGAGAGATCAAGACCACACTTTATTTACAGCTAAGTTACACAGCAAGGAGCAGGCGTGTAAAATGCAGGCATTTTTGCACCTGATGAACAAAAAGTACTGGTAGAAGTGAAGGAATATAATGTAATTAAATATTTTTCATGTATGATGTGAGAGGTTATAGTAAACAAGGTTTGGTAAAAAAGATCACATCCGTGTGTCACAACAAAAAAAAGCCAACCAGTTTTTCATAGTTCTGGGAATTCCAGTCAATACCCAGTTATATCTGACAACACAGTTGATCATATAATCATAGGTTCTTTAGATTATCTTTTAACTGGAGACAAACAACAGAAAAGTATTATTGGAAACTGTAGACAATTTTTGGCAGAGCTACCAATTAAGACAAAGCAAAATGACAGAAATATAAATCTCACATCAAAATTAGAGAAATATAAATCCCATATAACAAAAAAAAAAAAAAAANAAACTCTTTACCTTAGCAAGGCATTTAAGCAAATTAGGGTAAGGTGAATAATCCATAGGGAAAACTGTTTCATGTATTACTCTTAAATGTAGGGATAAAAATTCTGACACTTCCTTTTATTTCTTCCAAGTCCCTTGCTAGATTTTTCTGGAAGGCATTAAGGAGTACATCTGATTCTGGCTCAGGTTTTTGGGATAGATCACTGGAGGTTTTCTAAATTGGTCGGCAGTAGATTTTGCCAGCATTCATCTCAAACTTCCCTAGCTTTCTCCAGGGTGCAGAGTAAGCTGGATCAGGTTTCATGTTTAAATTAATTTGGAATTGCTTGTTCCAAAAGTGAACTGGAGTTTGCAAGTTTTTCTGCTTTCCTCTGCTGGAGATGAAATACTACTTTCTGCCATTATACTTTTCAGAGTGAGTCTCCAGCCTTTCAGCCTACCTACATGACCAGATCTTTCTTGCCTTCTACCACAATTCATTTGTGTTCCGTTCTAAATTTTTCTTAACCAAGTACAGTTCTATTCCTGTCAGATTTACCCAGCTCTGAGATCCCATCTGCTTGGCTATATATTCTTTAACAGATTCTGTTTGCTATATGCTGACCTAGTTCAAAGTTACATTTGTTCATTGACTGTTCTGTACTCTACCTTTTCCCATGTTTATTTCACAGAAAACTGTATGGGTTTGCAGTCAGATTTTTCACCCAGGGCATTTTTATAGATTAGAAACAGTACAAATTCAAGTAATGATCCCCAGGGACCCCATTTAATACTTTACCTAAATTGAAATAGCTTCACTTACAATCACTTTTTATTCTATATGGGTAACCACTGTGCTATTCATCTAATTTCATATTACTGGATCTCTTAAGTCCTTGAACCTCTTTGCTGTGAGCAGTCTTGTGACAATGCTTGCTGCTTAAATACACCCCATTATACCCCTGTGGTGTACATCTGAAATATACTGTGTGTACAAGTCTAACATTACACGTGTTGGGCCAGCCAATGATTTTCCTTTTGCTTATGCCTGTTTTGTTTATTAGAAAAGGAAAGGATTTCTGCTCTTACAGTGATAACGTTGCTGTTTTTACATGCAGGAAAAATGCAGTGATGAGACTGACTGCCATTTTTTGGCTCTTCTCTCTAACAAGTGGGTTTGTTTGTTCTAATTCGTATACCCAAAAGCATCATCATTACAAAATACATCATAGACAGATCTTAAACTCCTCCTGAGTTGCATCTACTTTTTGAAAGCTTTACCATTCCCCACAAAACTGAGGTGTTTTATTGGGCACTGACGCAGAGCACACTTTGAGGAAGCAGATCTCATACCATATAAAGGCTCCAAAATACAACGATTCCAGTGCAAGCTCAAGTAGAGACAAACTAATCTAGCAGCAAGAAGAAAATCTCCAAACCAAGCAAAAATTTTCATGCTGACTGGAGGGGTGGAAGGGAATCTATAACAAGTCAAGCAGAGAAGCAGGTCTGACGCAGCAGGTTAGTGTAGCTTGCATCTCCAGAGAGAACTCCAAGCTTCCAGAGGCTGCCACTTTTTGATGGGAAGACTACAAGTTACCTGAAACAGCTCAGCCATCTTAATGTTCTTTCTTCATCCAGTTCTTAGAATAAAAGCATAGAACCATTACTGTTGGAAAAAGACATCTGAGATCGAGTCCAACTGTTAACCTAGCTCCACCTTGTTCAGCACTTAACTGTCCCCAAGTGCCACGTCCACACAGCTTCTGAACACTTCCAGGTATGCTAGTTCCACCACTTCCTCGGGCAGCCAGTTTCAATGCCTGACCACCCTTTCAGTGAAGAAATGTTTCCTAATATCTAATCTAAATGTCCTGTGGAACAACTTGAGGCCATTTCCTCTTATCCTGTCACTTCCTACCTGGGAGAAGAGACCAAGCCCCACCTTGCTACAACCCCCTTTCAGGTATTGCACCATTCTGTAATTTTTTTTCTATCTCTATCTGATACACCACCTGATGCATACCACCCATCACCACTTAAAAATCCTTCTGTTCATAGCTGAGATGACAACTGCACTTGATCCAATAGATCAGCCTATCCTGCCCATTTCATTTCTTATCAAATAAGAACCTGTGCATTTTTCCATGTTACTGCCCATGCTTGGAGCAGTGCCCTTAAGCATCTGCAAAATTGCCTCATTATCACATGCTTTGAACTTTGCTTCAGATCTTGTGCTGAGGAGGGGTGGGGAGGAGAGGACAACAAGAGCTAAAAACAGGTCCAGTGCAAGTTACCTCTGCAGAGCTACAGCAAAGAGCTGAGGTAACAAGTAAAGAATAATTTTGCTGCTCTCCAGAAAACTGAGGGATTTTTTTTTTTTTACCAGAATCCATGAAATAATTGTACATTAAGTTTAGCTGTAAAGCCATGACCCTGGAAAAAGGACTTGGCTCTAAAGCAAATGTTTTTCATATTCAGTTTCACTTTCCTGGTATAAAATATTTAAGAAAACATAATTCTACTTAAAATAATTCTATAAAAAAGTCATCACATTCTTGTCTTTTACATGTATCACAGTCAGACATTTCAAAACTGTTTCATCCAGCACAAGGCTTCCACATCCCTTACGTTGTAAGTGATCAGTACTTGTGAAAGCCTACAGAATTTACACTGAAAGGCAAGACAATGAAAAAAATAAACCTTCTTACTGCATTAAAAACCCTCTTCCTCTTATCTGAATGTTTGTACTGTCACCAGCTATTGGAGAATGTGAATGTTTCTACATAAAACAGATTAGTGCTAATGAAGTCCCTAGTAAACCATGTGGAATTTCTGGCCCTTCTGTCTGCTGAGGCTGTGGAAGTACTCTGCTCTTGGTGAGATTTTAGAGACTTGTAATTATTTAAGAAGTGTGAGTGCTTGGTGTTGCAAGTGACATTGTAGTTTTGATGGAAGGACTTTATCAGACATAGAGGTTTTAAATCCTTTCTTAAAGAAGGTCAGTTTCAATTCACCTAATGTCCTCTCAAAGCTCGTTCCACACCCAAGACCTTTTGTCCCCAGACTTTACATTTGCTTCTGCAGCAGGTTTGGGAGGGGAGGGCGGGGGNTATGAGGTTACTAAAGTTTTAGAATATAAGAGGGAGGGGGAGAGGGAGAGGGAGAGGGAGAGGGAGAGGGAGAGGGAGAGGACAAAACATTGCAAGTTGTATAGTTCAGGAAATTGTTTTTGTTAACCAGTAGAATTTATGGAACTATTTCATTTGAATTTTTAAATAAAGGATTTATATAATTCAAGTTTTATATAACCTATGTTTTGGCCTAAATAGGTTTCATAATAATTGCATCCTGAATAGTTAGGGAGGTTGGATCCTTCTTTTTAATCCAGTATTTTTGAAATATGTAAGATAGATATAACAAGCAACCAAATTATGTCCATCTTAATTCTGATCTTTAATGCTGCTGTCCTAAATACACAGAGGTGGAGGATGCTCCAAATGAGGAAGCTTTTCCTTTAGCAGCAGTCCCACTGCTTGGGCCTTTCCCAAAACTGGTACTTACAAATCCTACCATACAGCTGCCCAGATGGGCAAAATCTGTGAAACTCGATATAAGGCATAGGGTGGAGTTGTTTGTTTGTGTTTGTTTGTCTGGTTTTTTTTTTTTTTCTGCTGCACTGCCAAGGAGAATGATTGATTTTCCACGGGGTGGCTGCAGCAGAGCCAGTTTTCTTCTGCTCAATCTGTTTTATGGAGGTCACTGAAACCACCTGATGTCTGATATAAACAGGGAAAGAGAAGAGAACCCTAGGCCAAATACCACCTTCTTTACAATGCAAACAGGAACCAAAAGGATCCTGAGTCCCTCATCTCCTGGTGTCACCACTATCTCCTTTCTGTGAATTAAGAAGTCAGTATATTTAGCAACTGAACTTAACGGAACAAAAGTTTCCTTTTGTTTTCATGAAGAGAGCACGAGTCAGCTATCTCTCAAAAAAAGGCCACAAAGAAACTCCTTCATTCCCAGAGATGTTCCTGAAAAATCAGTCCCCTAATTGACATACAAAGACAAGGAAGCAGATACTGTAGGGAACTGCATAATTTCCTCACACAGAGTGCTCTGCTGGTGATCTTCTTTCCCGTTCCTTGCTTCTCAGAACACACCAATCTGTGTTCTGCCAGACAAAACTGTCCCACACAGCCTCCAGCTATAGCCCTCTGCTTCTTCGGGGCCAGAATGCCCACATCCATTCAGAGAGATTGGTCTCACGGCAGTCTTCTTTATGAAGGTTCTAATTTTTAGAACTGGTGGGAAAATAACAAAACAACAAAAGCAAACCTACTTCACTGAAAGTAATTCTTTGAAAGTAATTAACCTTTTGGAGAATAATCATGCTGCATTTCAGAAGGTCAGGAGTTAAAGGATGACCACTTTAACTTCAGCTCACCAGGCAACACATACTCCCTTTGAGGCCACAGGGTATCGAATCAAGTCTTGGGTCAGATTTAGTGATTTTCCAGCACAGTTCACTTTGGTGCAAAGTGCAGTTTTGTTGGGTTTTTTAGTGCAGTACATCATAGGGTCAAGCACGAAAACATTTGGTAATGTTAACATTTGCTAAGACCATCTTTCAGCATTTCTCATTTGGTCTGCCAAGGCATGTAAGTGGATGCTCAAGTTATAGTTGGGAATGTGTAGCTCATATGTAAGCAATAGAATCTTTGAGTTTCAAGTGAAAACTAAAGATGTATCTCTGTACTGGAATTTTGTGAAGGGTTACTATTTATACATATTTTTCTGTTTAGAGAGTTTTTATCTCTTACAGGGCAAACACACTCAGCATTACTAAATATTACAGACATACTAACTTGTGTTACTTCTGCTTTTTTATTTTGGTTTCTCTTTAGCTTTTCTTCTCTTTTTTTTTTAGGAAAAGAAAACTATGATCTGTTATTTTGTGCTTTTTATACAGTCTCTTTTCTTGTTCTATTTTAAACATATTGGCAATCACAACAACAATCATTCACTGAATCTGTTCCTGGCATTTTACAACCAACAGCTGAGTTGTTGACAGAGTACTGAGAGTTTTTTTTATTGGGGACACTAGGAATTCCTTAAAAAATGAAGCTTTATCCCTGCAGTTCAATTACTTGGGGATTTTTTTTTCAACCTGGTTAACTGCTAGGATACCATTTCCAGGCAGAGTTACTCTACTCGTGTCCCAAAAGGACGCTGTTTCCTGGTGTTAACCACCATAATGTCAATCCCTACATTTATTCATTTGAATCTTAGTTAAACTGAGGTTTATCTCTTCTTGCTCTTGATCAGATTATTAACCCCACCCTCACCTCGACTCAGTCCCATTTATTTCAATGTCTTTATCTTCACAGAAAGGCAATACTTATGAAGTACAAGCGATCTGCAAGTGGTTTAGCAGTAAGGTTATTAGCATACCTAGCACTGACAGTTCTGTTTCCTGCATTATTTTGGATTTTTATTATTTTCTTTCTTTCATTCCATTTTAGCTCTTTAATCAGTCTTCAGCTGTGGAACATTTTCTTCTTTTAAGATTTGCTTGATAGAGTAGCTTTAGAAGAAAATTTTTTTATTAGCATTTCACAGCAATTTTGTTTTATCTTTAGTTTATGGTTCAGTCTAAATTAATCCTTGGTTAAGGCACTGCATGGCTCCATGGGGCATTTGACATGCCTAACATATTAATGGTTCAAAATCACCAGTCATTTCCTTTCTCTCTCCCTTGGTTTATCTCTCTGTGTCATATTTTAAGTAAAAAAGCCTCTTTCAGGATGAAGTCCATGCCTGTGCTAAGAACAGGGTCTCAGGCATCAGAAGCATTTACAGATGTTACACTACATTCCAGGAAGCTCTGTGTGGGAACCGTTTGAAATTAACAGGTTACATTTCATTACTGTTTGATGGATATCCTTGTCTTTTTCCAACAGCTATTTAGCACAACAATTTTATATACAACATTTGTTATTCAGCAGGGCTTATCAGCAAAAATCAAATATTTTAAATTTCAAACTGCATAGCAGACATTTAAGATGAAAATCATTCAGCAGTGACTAGTTTCTGAATTACTTCCTGAAGTTAACTATATATGTAACGAGTTCTGTCTCCACAGTATCACACGCAGACTTATCTCCATGATGAAGATTATTTTAGAGATGGAAAATACAGATTACTTAGATTCAGATATTCGTATCACCTGTCTTCTTTCAGTTTTAAAGGGAGGGGGTGAAAAAAATGGAGTTACATTTTCTCAGATTTTCTTCCCTATTCCAAACAAACAAATATCTTGAAACTCCAATATGTTGTGGAATTTTCCTTTTCACCATTCATAAGGAGAGAGTTGGTGTTCACTGAAACTACATTGGTTTTGGCTTAATTTCCATCCACTGTGTGAGGGGGTTATACTTCGTAGTCTAGAGTAATGATGCCAGCACTTAGAGCACAGGTCCATCTGGTCCTGTCAGTACTCTGTAGCCAACAGCATGAAAACACAGTGTTACTTACCCAGGGACCCTCGAGCCTCCATGTGTTTGCTACCAAGAGACAGGGTCACCTGAATTGATGGTGCACTTCTGTGGGTTTTGCCATTAATTTCTCCAGTCATTATTTAAGTGCATTAAGTACACATTTCTTTATATAGGCATAATGCATAACATACAGAGGCAACACACCGATTTGAAAATTTGAGGCAAGGCATTCCACAGATACTGTGCATCACTTTTACTTAAATTTTAATGTGCTCCATAAAATGAAGAATTAAAGCCTAAAGGTTTACTTAGGATCACTCTGAATTCCTTAAAAGCAAAATATCAAATTGAATTTTTTCATAATCATATTCAAAAATAGAAATTTATCAAATTGTAGGTTCCATTTAGAAAAATATTATTTGAATTTTTTTTTTTTTAATATTCTAATAGTATGGTAATCAACAGACATACTGAGAGGCTATGCAGCATAACCAGACAGTTGTTATTTTGTAATAACACTCTAAAACTTCTTTTAGCTAATAAAAGTTACCCCATGTTGAGCACAGAAGCACTTTTGCTCTACACAGCATTGTACGACTGATGGGCGAGATCTTCACATCTGAAGTAATATGAACAGTGCCTGTGGATATTTTCATGTCATATTAAAGATTTCTTCTTGTGGAAAGTTCTAGCTACAAACATGCAGTAAAAATGTAGCAGTGAAATCTGATAAATGAATGCTCAGGGTACTTCACCAATAAGCAGGTTCCATCCCCAAGTGTGAGAGCCACGTCTGAGGGCAACTTCACTATAAATGAGAGGGCAGGAGAAGGGAAAAGCATTGAAACTGATCTTGCCTTGGGGCTACTCTGAGCACTGGATCAATAGCTATCATTAGCAGAGGTCCCTCAGAGGAAGCTGGCTGCCACAGCACTGACATTTAACCTGTGTCCTGTGGCACCATGAGCACATGTAGAGAACTTCAAGTTTCAAACCGGAAGACAGAAAATGAAAGATTCTTAAGCTAAATAGCAACTCTTTCCTGGAATTTTAGTAGTTGTTGAGGTTCAAGCAAAAGTAACCTCTTGTTACAAGAGATTGGTGAAGTTACAGCTAATTTTAATACTACACCTCACACATTTCAGCTAGTTATGTGTACTTGGAATCACTGGAACAGAGAGCAGTGCACGTCTGCATAAACCTCATTATCACTCGAAGGCATGTCATATTCATTTGATTAATCTCAATTTTCCATTGAATCTCATTTCATTCCAAACGTGTTGTCATTTCAACTAATTTAACTAAAATCCCCCCCGAATAATGATCTTGCCAAGCTTGGTAAACACACTGTTTGTGTTGTTTATATTGCCTGCCTCAACTGACAGCCCTCTCTACAACAATCTGTATTTTTAATATTGTAGCATGATCACAAAACACTGAACATAGAGATAGCATACACATATCCACAGAATTAATAACGAGATCAAAACAATTTTAAAGAACTATTGTCTGCATATAGATACAAAATGCTTTTGTCTCCAAAGGCACTGAAGAAAGTAAAACCAGACTGTTCCTGAATGCTAGATGCCTTCACATATGGCAGCACTGTCTAGAAAACCCTCTGAAGGAATAGATTTCTCATAGTTTCATCATTGTGCAGTTGTCATAATAAAAAACAATCCCCTAACTCCAAGAAGTTTATGGTCTGAATAGACAAAAGGGGAAAAATGTAATGAGCCACAAAAGAAAGCCAGAAATTAGACAGGACAGGGTCTGTCAAATGCTATCCTAATACCACAGTCATCAATACTCAGACAACACTACTACACATATAAGCACTGTACTAACACACATCGTTGCTGATTCTTGTTTAAGGATCTTCTTCCCCCATCCCAGCAACTACGTTTAAGAATGTCATGCTTGAAAGTTCACCAATACTGAAGATGATAATTCTCCCTGTAACTTCATCCCTTTTGTTCTAACAGAATGCCAAACACAAAAAATCTTGACTTCCAAATTTTCTCTCAGAATTTTTTAGACAGTAGTCTTTGCTATAGGAGGCATAACAGAAAGTGTTTGCTGTGACCAAAACAATTATAAAAGCAAACTCTCACTGAAGTCTACAGAGGAAACAGAAGACAGAGTAATTTCAAGCTAATTACAGATCTGTGGTTATCTTCCAATAGGAATGAACTAAAAAGAGGTTTATATGCATTTTGCAATTTATTTCTGTTGAAAAAGTAGCCAAGATGTCTTTGTCATGAAGAAACGAATATAAATTTCCTCATAAATACCATGAAAGTTCATAATCTTGTAAAATTGTCTTCATACCATGCTGTGCCTGATGAAAATTGGGTAATAAAGAGTCCTTAATCTGTCTTCAGAGAGGAGATCCTCCACAGTTAGGATCCTTTTCACCTTCTCCTTGGTTTCCATTCTTCACCTGCACCCACCTTGCAATCATTGAAAACCTCACCTTCAATTTTCAAATCCTTTCTCCTCAGTGCCTTAGAGCCTCACAAGAAACAGGCCCAGAAACTCTTAGTGATCCTGGTAAATCAGTTAGCAAGCTGAAAACCCATTTTTTAATTCCAATATGAGGATGGGTTTGCTTTGATCTATTCTGGTGCACACTAAGATTTTTCCGAGAGCAACAACTACAGAGCTGTCTTCTTGTTCATACAGCTGATGAAATATTCCTTTTTAGCAGTAAATCATAAAAGAAGCCGATGATTCATAACTAGGGTTTTTTAATTCACTCATCCCCATCAGAATTTTTTCATGGTGTAACTTTGTACTTGTGGTGACTGCTAAACAGTTCGGAAAAAAACCAACATAACATTTGAGAAATAACTGCTGCATCCAGTGAGAGATCATTTTAACACAGTCCCTCTCCTCCCCATTTCCCTTTTCCTCCACCCATCCCACTGAAGTTTAATGCCACAGAGGTTAAATGCTTGGAAACAAACAGGGAGTTGCCTTTTGTGCTCACTTAGTAGTACATCCACTTGAGAAGAAGGATCTAACCACACTTCGAGGGGCTCTTAGGTGAAACTGCTCAGACAAATCTTGCTTTCACAAAGCCTTTCTTGTTTCTCAGGCTACATCCTCCATGTACTCAACTCCCACAAATCTCAGGTGGCAAGAGCCTAAATAAAAGCAGCCAAGAACTGGCCTAGAAGCAAAACCAGGAAAAATGGGATTGGTGAACAGTTTGTCATACCTAAGGAAGCAATGCCACTCTGGGAAGAATCCCTGCAATACAAAAAAAAATTATAAATATTTCTTTATGACAGAAGTCTTTTCCTAAGTGGCTTCAAAATTTTGTTCCTGAAATCTTTGAGTATGTTTGAGCCAACATTTCTGAAGCAATAATGAGAAAGCAGTAACAGTAAGTCCCATGACTTGAGGAATTTAAGTTAAAATTCGTATAATGAGATTCATTTGAAATCTACTGGAGCTGACAAAACTGGAAGAGTAAACCCAGCAATTTGGAGTGAAGTCCACTTGAGAGCAGGTATAAGTTATGTGAATTCAAATTTTGAGACTGTGAGAAATAAATACTTTTCATTTTTAAAGTAAACCTGAAAAATATAATGAAGACTAATTTTCTATTTCATCATTTTTAGCCATAAATAATAGTAAACTGCTGATTGTAGGCTACAAGCAAAGAGTACCTTTATCAAGCCATTTGGAGGTAAGAATCTGTAATCTTTCTTTTGTACTCTTCCCCCATCCCTTCTTTTTCTTTTAAATCCTCCCTTTTGGACACACAGAAGAGATTTTCATTGGGTTGAAAAAGAAAGGAAAGCCTTAAAATATAAAAATTAATTTTACTAGAAAGCTAATGAATGCACCATAACCCAGATTTTCTATGGCTATTGCATTAGGGAGAAAGAGTTATGAAACTTCATGCTTTTATAAATTTTGTTGAGCTTGCAATCCTGGCTGAAGGAGAGAGCAAATTCTCAGGTGCTAAACATCAAATTGCTTATTGGAACAGCTGCTGCACTGAGCTGAGTAAGCAGGACATGCAGGTAGTGGCTTTTTCTAGGCTAATCTTTGACCAGCATCAGTACTAACATAAATTAAAAGGAATATCTTACAATTAGAATATTGTTATTGTTATTTCCTTT
This sequence comes from Pachycephala philippinensis, assembly GCA_013397055.1. Lineage (NCBI taxonomy): Eukaryota > Metazoa > Chordata > Aves > Passeriformes > Pachycephala > Pachycephala philippinensis. The sequence goes on from VWZT01013281.1 coordinate 554,616, forward strand.
CCACTAAACGTACAGAAAGAAGTGTTCCTTTTGCATCTCTTACTTTTGGTTCCACTGTTTTTGTCTCACACTGGCTAGGCTCTGGAATAGGAATTTTATGTTTCCTATTCTCTAAGCTGTAAAATCTGGAGGGTTTTTTTGTTGTTGGGTTTGTTTTGTGTTAAGTTTCTGCTTTAGAGGGGTAGGGTGGTTTCCTTGAACAAATATTGCTTGAACGGAGGCACTGGAAAAGCAAATCTTTTTCCCTTTTGAGAAACAGTGAAATGCACTGGGATAAAGACAATACTAGGAAACTGCATACTGGTTTTCTTCTTCCAAAGAAGAAAATTCTTATAATGTCATTGGCTCACTAAACCATCTAAAGTAGAGATCATTTTTCTTTACATTACAAAGAAAATGTTCCCTGATTTTATGGCAGATGGGCAGAAAATGTTAAATATCAGGAAATGATACAGATTAGAATGTGGACTATTCAATATTCAGATTCTTTAACTTCCAGATACAAGTTTGGGTTCTTTTGTTGACTTAGGGTGCATTTAGGGCTGAGCAAGTATTAGTTGCTCTGTGATGGAAACAAGATTAATATTATAGATTAAGATTAACAAGATTAAAATTAATATTATTATTATAATTAATACTATTAACAACCTATTTTGGCTGTAAGGTAGGAAGCAGGGGAATGCTGGTGCACCCTTCCCTGCAGACCCTCTACATTGGCAAGCTCTGCAAGCAGGTAGGAGTGACCAAAGTGAAAGGCATGATCCTGAAGAGCAGGCTCCATCACACTTGCATTAATACCTCTAACCAACCCCCTTCTTACTTTCAGGCTTTATTTCCTTAACCTTTCATTTTACCCTTAGTGTTTCTGCATTTTTTTTTTCCTCCAGTGAAGTAAGGGTTCCGCTCCTGCTGGGAAATAAAAGGTGCCACTCCTGAGATCTCCTGCTCACTTTGAACAACGAATTACCAGGAAAGTCAGCTTCTGTTTCCAGCAGGTTCCAATTCATGTTAGGAGCCTGCAGGAAATGGGCACATTGCAGCATCTGATTAAAGTCTTTCATTGCTTAGATTAATGCAGGGTCAGATGGTGAAAATTCTTTCTGTAATAGAAAGCAAGCTGAAACAAAGCTAAAAAGCCTATTCACTTAAAACTCAAGCACAAGGGGAAAAAAAAAGTAATCCTAATAATTATATGGATGCTTTTGAAAACTCTCCTAAAATGTACTTTTCCCCTCAACTGCTAAAGGGTGTCCATATTCTAACCACAAACCTTCCCATTTCAATAATGAGTGGGAGATAATTACCTGGAGATCAAAAAGCAAGTTCCATACCTTTTCATCACAATTAACAATAAACAAGCATAAAAACACTAGAAGCTTGATTTATGAAAGTCTAGCGATGCATTCTAGGGCACATTCAGGATGTAGTCAGGCCTTCCCTCTTAACAAGCAGAGACAGAACTTTCATATTTTCTGAACCACTACTTCCCACTAATTTTCATCACAATCCTCTAGTCAAGAAGAATCCTGCCAATCACTAGCTTGATCCATAATTCTGATACTTCTTATGGTCTCAGTATATCAGCAGTCACCTTCTGCCTTCTCAGGGTCTCAGATTTCTTGCCCTTTTAACAACCCACTCTGAGATTTAATCTCCCAGGTGCTTCCTGTTTGCAGATTGTGCAGCAATAAACAACATCAGTAAGAATGCACGTTTGCTATGTATTGCTAGTTGTGAATCTGGTAGTAGAGGTCTGAGAGAAGGACGATGATATTTTTGCACATTGTTTTGAAAACTTAATAAAAAACTACAATTATATTTGATTTCAGTACAAAGTAGCTTTACAGACACTTTATTTACAGAGATTTGTAAATACTCCCAAGCTAATTCTCAAAAAACGTTCAGTTATTCTGTTGACCATGGCAAGAGTTGCCCTTGGGCCATTTAACTTCCAAATGAGCTACAGAAAAAACATAGGGGAGTCTGATTAAACATTTCTTGAGCAGACAGTTTTTTTGAATGCCCAGCATACAAGTGCCTGTAAAATAAGTTCCTTGTCAAAATAAGTGTATGCTCACTTTCCTGTAGAATTAATTTATTAAAAGAATATTCCTAGATCAGACGTTGATGTCTCTTTTGCAGCCAAAAGATGCTTGGTGTCTTATAGTTTAAGAAATGCTGACTGAAATGGTGGGAAAATGTTACTTTTTGGAAGTTCACATGAGCTACTTGTTTTCTCTGAGTCTTTGTAAAGCTTAACCTAAGTGTCTCTAAATTACTATGTTTTCCTCCATTTGAATTCTCCGGTCTTTGCTATGTTTTTTAACAAATAGTCTTCCAAGTCCTGGACGCTCTGAGGGCCCTCCAAACATCCTACTGCTGTGTTTTGTTTTACTGGCAGGGCAATTACAGGCAATTTCCCAATCTTGGTGTGGACAAACAGGTGGCAACCTCAAACAGACTCTTAAATAAGCCTCTTATTCTTACTTGTCATTTTTCTTGGTTACTTACTCTCCAAAGTCAGTCCATCTTTGCCTGCAATGTTTTTCTATATGCAAGTAAAACTCAGGTACACAACGTTAAAATTTGTATGTAGTAAAATGGACTCACGTTGTAATTTCCTACATAATCTATCTCCTCTTTTTTGAAGAACACCATCCAACAGTGACTGTTCCTACAGACAGAAGGACCTAAAGCATACCCTTTTACTAGACGTCTTTGTATGAAAAAGAAAAGAACTTTTTTTTGGTCATTTTGTTCCCAAGATATTGGAAAGAAATAAATGCAGAAATGAGAAAAGAAAACAGGGCTGTCTTTCTGAATCTTTCTGCAAGCTGTTGTGACAATGATATGCTGCTATTGCTCAGCATATTCCTCTTGAAATCCAGTCCCCTTTTCCATAACTGATTAAAGTCTCTGCTATGAGAAGGCCATAGACCTCAGCTAAGAATCCAGCCAGGCATCTTCAAAAATTGTCCATACAGCAGCTTAATGCATAAACAGCAGAAGCAGACACTACAGTTATTGACAATAAAAAATTACACAAAAAGATAAAGACTGACAAAGCAATCAGACGGATTGTGTGGCATCCCTCCAGTAGTTATTGGCATAACATAAGAAAAATGGCACTTCTCTTTTGCTCCTAGAAAGTGTGCATGGGTAGGGGGTGAGGTGATGAAGCAGACTATCACCATCAAGAATTTAATACAAGGTATTCATCCTTTTTCTATTTTGTATGAGCATGATTTCACACTGTAATAAAGAGATGAACTGCTGTAGTTCAAACATACGTAAGTCAGCACAGAGGCCAAAACTGAAGATGACTTAGCTAAGCTACAAGGTTGCTGATATGAGCTTGCCTATATAGGAAACCTACTGCAAAGTGAGCTAGAACACAAATTTACAGTATGTTATTCCTTTCGAACAACTATTCCTGTGGTGGTGAAAAGTAGCTTTCTCTACACAGAGCAGACCTTATGCCCTACCAAAGTCTGAGAAGACTACATTGCACTTGTTCTTCTCAAGTGTCTGGATTATGTGTTAGTATAAACCAGCAAATGTACTGTGGAGCCACACCCTAGCTAACCTCATAGGTGTATTCCGTATAAGACATCCTCTGCTTAAACAGAAGACAGAGAAATTAGTTGCAACTCCAGAGTACCCAACTATATAATACAAAAAGGATAAAGTTTAGATTTGTTCAAGCATTATCAATTCATTTAAGCTACTTCATTGTTATATGTCACTTCATTTTTCATTATCAAAACCAAGGGTGTTTAAAAGGTCTACAAGAACTCTTCTCTCAATTTGTTTGTTGCTGTAGTTCAGCAATACTTAGCACCAATGTGTGCTAGCCCTTTGGCACTTTTCTTCATCTTTAACATAATTTATCAAAGGAGGGAGCAAAATACAAGTTGATCAGTCTCTCTGGTTTAATTTAACAAGGCAGGTCATAAAGGCTTTGTTCCTTGACCAGCCATGCCAAAGTGCTGCTTTCACATATTAATGTGACATGACTTGTACAGTCATAATTACTATGACAAGATAAAGGGAATTAGTTAAAACTTAATTAAAACCACATGCCTTACAACTGTGACCCTGTACATATTTAGTAACTTTACTTCTTTGTTTCTGGTTTATCAAAAGGGGAAGGGGTCCACATGAATTTTCCTGGTATTACAAGTGCATCAATTAAGAAAGAAAATTAAACACTGATCATAAATAACCAGATAAGAAACAAACCTGGAACAAGACAAGTACTCTGATTCATGGTTAGTAATGAATTTCTTTGCTGATATCTATGTACTAAAGCAGTAATAAAGGACAAACAGCAATGCCTCTTCTACGGGTATGAGAAAAACTGATCAGCGCAGAGGTAGGGCACAGAGATGGAAATCTGCAGTGACTCTGTCGCATTATTGGTAGCCTTTTCAAAACAGGCATTACTGAACAGCACCATGAAGAATAAAAATAAGGCTTGTCTTTTCACATTACAAATAACGGTGATCAAAAGGAAACAACAGCTTTCTCTGGTTTATCATCACACCATACAGCTCTGTAGAAAGCAGAGGGAAAGCAGATAGACTGTATTGAATTAGGCTAAAAGTTTAACCCTATGAAGTATACTGTAAGTGAGCATAGTCAGCCTAGTAATATGGGCTTTGCTTTAGCAGCTACACTGTTTTCCTACAAAAAATTCATAGGATGCCCTGTAGTCATTTGTTGTCACCTTCTCTTTTCTGTTAGGCACTTCCCCAAGGGCAAGACCATATTATTGTGGTACAACCCATTGGCAGCATCAGAGTAAAACATAATCCTTTCCAGGTTTTGGCTGCAGAATAATCTATCTATTTTTCTACTATTGTAGAAGTCATATGCTGCTTTTAGTGCAGACATTCTCAATATGATCTGAGCTCCATTGTGACAAGTTCCCGTCACTTGGATTTGACTGTTTCAGTCAGCTTTATGGCCTTCTCACTTTCAACAGCTCAGAAAACTTTCCATGTGTCAATGTGTTTCTTAACCCTTGTTCACCAGAAGAAAATAATGGCAACAACCACAGGAAAACAGAAGAAAGCAGGAGTGGGAAAACTCATTGTCCCAATGGGACAATTGGCTCCTTCTTGATTAAGGTAAAGAGGTGGTTCATCTCCAACACTGGTCCTACTGGTACCAAACGAGCTCTGGCTCTTACAGGTTTTGCAGCTGTTTCTAATCCTGCTCTAACATGCTTCTGATGAGCAGTGAAATAGTTAACAGCACATGAATTGACAGTATAACTAAGTATCAGCATTAATAGTGCTGAAATGAATGAGCCTGTCACATCTGTCAGAGCTACTGTTTCAGGCCCTGGCAGGCAGTGCCCACTCCAAGGCTCACAGCTAGGGGCTGGCTTGTGTGAAAAGCATTCCAGCACAGGCAACAGGGTGTCTGCACCAAAGGAGCATCTTGGTTCTGTTGTACCTGCACAACTTCACTACTACAACCCGAAGCTAGAAAGGTGTGTATCCAGGAACAGCGCAAAACTGTCTAAAGATCTAGGAACTTAAGGACATTTATAAGCAAAATTTCTGCAGAAAATTTTCTGGTTTTCTTTGTAAAGGAATGCTGCAAAAGCAGACAGTTCACCAGACTCTCAGACCTCCGACTGAATCTGACCCCAGGTCTGACTGCTTCATAGCTCTTATGTGCTAGATCTGAGCTAGCTAGTTCAGGTGGCACTGGTAACTGAGCTACAGCAACACGGAATGTGACACCACCCACCTCCTGATTTAGTCAGCAGCTCAAGGGTGAGCCTTGGTGTGAGCTGCCATGGTCATGACTTTCTGCAGAAGCCTAAAGAAAGCCTGTAACCCTTTGAAGGTGGACACATAACAATAGCAGCCCAATTATTCTATTCACATTACACGGAACAGAAAACCCTCACAAGAATCAGGAAAGGATGCAACAAGGTTTTGCTTCTGCCCGATATTTTGACATTTTCTCTCAGATTTTTTGGTATATAAGAGCCTTTTATGAACATCTTTTGAAGGGGAATCCATTTTTTTTCTGGCTGCTGGATGAGGGGGAATTATGTGAAATACAGTCATGAGGTTTTGAAGTAGAATTAGCAGCTTGAAACTCCTAAAAGTAAGAATAATAAAAGTGAGAAATAATCCAATCAATAAAGTATAATCCCTCTTCTCCTATCCCGGGTGAGCCACACTGCAGATAATTCAATCAGAGCATATCTACACATCAATTAGACCACATCTATATTAGTATCACATTACTGTTATATAAACAGATTATATGTGCCTGCATACTGTAAAGTATAACACACTCTACATCACTGTAACGCTTCTAAAGCAGATGTTGCTGTATTTTCAGACTGAATCTAGCACAGCCTCATTCTCACAAGAGTTAGACAAGTAGCACTAATAAAAATCCATTTTTTTTTAGATATAACAGACTGAATCTCAGGCAAAGGGAACTGCTGCAATGATTTAAGACATCATTGCCTGCAGTTCTTTACCTCGCCCACCTGGCAGAGGGAACAGCCCCCACAGCAGAGACAACAAAAGCAAACTACAGTTCACAGAGTAGCACAAGCCTGTCTTCATTAGCCATTTAAGCAAATATAGAAGAATGTCAACTGGAGCACCCATAACAAAGATCTGTGTTCCTTGATGCTCCCTCTACTCACTTATAGCAATGAAGTAATGTAAAATTTAGGGCCAGTTACATCTTGTCTCATTTCAGAGAAATCCAGACTTGTGAGTTGGAGCAGGATCAGCCAGCAGAGCACAACTTACCTGGCTAACAGAGCTATGCCAGTGAAAATCCACCATATAAACATGCACTCAACCAATTCAGAATATTTCTTAATTACAACTCAATTAACAGTGAAACTGATATCCTGCAAGTTGCACAAAAACAGAGTGAAAAAAAACTAGGCATGATTTGTCTTTACCTTTTAAGGCAGATGTCGCTTAGTGACTAACAAAATCATCAACATCTTGAACCAAATGCAAATGTTAATAACCTGAAATGCACACTTTTATGCAACCCTGTGACAGCCATTGGGATCTGCACATTTATAAAATAGTGAAACTCTTTTGGCAGCAAATAATCTCCAAATGTGGAAGATGTGAAAATATCTTTTTTTTTGCCCCAGCAGTAACACATGAAGTGTAGCACTAAAGAGAATGTTCCAGATAGCAATACTGTTTGAATGGCAAAAAAATATCAAGACCAGAAAGGAATATTTTGGACTGTAGCAAGGCATGGCTACACTGAAGACTGGTATAAATAAAATTCCAAATTAAATATTGTATTTTTAATCTAAAAAACATTCTATTTTTAAGCCACCTTGTACGGTGTCATTTACTTAGTAAATGCCACAGTAGCAAAGTAGGCATTCACAACAACAAAATCTAGACCTGAAAATATTCAGGGAAAAAAAGTACATCTATGCAGCCCAAACCACAAAAGACACTAAATACTTTCTGCATAGAAACATGACAGTGTCAGTGGATACACAAGAGATGGAAATATGTATATAACCCATATAAACAAGGGAAATCTTTTTGCTTTGAACTTTAAAACCCACCAAGTTTAAACCACTCACTGAAACTACTTACCTGCCGTTTTACAACTAAAATCACTCTGATCTTTGCACTGCTGAAGGCGTTCCTTCTTGCTCAGCCCACCCAAATACAGTCACTCTTTAACCTGTGCAGTGCTGCATCCCCTGTGCTTTCAGCTAGAGAACAATGACAAGACTGCCATATGTGTTATGTAGGTTGTAGCCAGGGCAAAACCTCAGAGTTGTAGGGAGAAACCTCCCTTACACCCAAGTCTAACACGAAAGCACAGGATGTGTCCTACTGGGTCAGACCTACTAGTCAGCCTCTGTCTCCAGCCACATCAGAGACTCCGTTCCTAGCCCGGGAGAGCACACCATGCTGGCCACTGCCTGCAGCTCATTCCTCTCTTTCTCTCCCAGCAGATGCCGTCTTTGGATTAGGGATTTCAGAGGTTCACCCTCTGTCTCTGTTTTTAGCATCTGCCTTGGCCTCGCTGGAATTTTCTCCAAGCCTGTTTTCCACCTGATGATACCATCTGTCTTCTCTCCACAACCTCCCATGGCAACAATTGAATGAGTTCACCATCCATGATGTAAAAAATTCCTTTTTCCCCAGCTTGTATCTGTTGCTACTTTCAGCAAGCATCCCTAGACCAACTGTTGCTGCATTTGTTGAATAATAAACCTTGCAAACATCAGGTGTAACATATTCAGTTTTTACTTCTAGTTGGAAGGTCCTAGTCTTTTTAGTCTGTCCTTGCAATACAACAGCTGTCAGCCCCTCAATAATTTCAGTTGCTCTCTTCCATAATTGTCCTGTGTCCTCCACAGAGCCCAGAATGACCTACTGTGGGTTCTTTAAGGTTTTACATAGCAGTAAAATGATACCCTGTCTTGATCTCAGAGCTGTTTCTGATCATGTCTGACAATTTTTCTCTTTTCTGGCTGACGTTGTGCATTGAACCAATTGCTTCAGAGGATTGAAATTGGTGATAACTCTCAAGTTCTCTTTTCTCTGTTGCAATTACAAGATCAGCAGTATATATATTTAAATTCAGCTTTCTGCAGTTGGGTTACTGTACATTTATCTATAATAAAGTTCATTTGACACATTTTTGTCCCCTCACTCAATTTTGCAAGGTGTTTTAAGAGCTCTTCTGCACCAGTGTGGCATTTGAAAACCTGGAAGTCTGTGAACTTGGAGATTTCATTGCAAACTCGCTTCTCCAGGTCATTAATGAAGGTGTTGAATAGAAACGGTACTAGCACTGACCTCTGGGATTCTCTACTAGTGACTGTTTTCCTTTCTGAAGTGACCTTAAGACTCACCTTTCTGGTTCCTAACATTTAATCAGATTGGAGTCCTCAAAAGGACCTTTCCTCTAGTTTCTTCAGTAATCCCAACTCTCTTCCTCCAGGGCTCTAGCCTGTACCAACAAAAAGTGATGTAAAAATAGTCTCAAGCAAGCAATAATACCTGTGGTTTCTTCACCCAGATCCTTTGTGTACTGGAAGACGCTTTTCTTAAAGGTCTCTCGCTACAATGCTAAAAATTTTTCTGGCCCCTCCTTTCATCTCTTCCTTTTTGTCTCCTAAACAGTTCCACAGCTACTTGTACCAACTCCCATCTTTCCAACTCAAATAGTCTTTTTCCTTATTTCACCACATCATTTGCTTTACTGACTTCCAGTGGATTAGAGGGAATGCATTTCCTGTGTTTAAGAGGTATACTATTTTCTCAAAGAAAAAATAGCTTGCTTAAATCTTCTTCTATATGTTTTCCTTTAAACAAAATGTTTATATCAACATTTTAAAGAGTATTTAGCATAAGAGAAAGCTGGGTAATAATTTCATAACCAACACAAATGTCTAAGAAATTATCTGCCAATTTGTGACTTGGTTACATTTTCTTTACATAAATGATTTACAGATGAAGTACTAAACAGACCCCATTAAAGGGTTTTTTCATCTAGCTAGAAACTTGCTGCTAGGTAATCTGGTACAGCAGCACCCATGTCAGAGGGGAATGATCAAAGTATTGAACTAAAAAATAAAGTAAAAAGGATTGGGTGACAACATTTTGATGTCTCACTGAGGAGAGAGTAAGGCTTGCAAACAACTTTTAACATTTGGTTGTACATTCAAAACTCAATTCCTGTGTAGCACACACCAATCAAGGAAGGAAGGGTTATTTGTTAATACCATCTAAACTATTGGTGTTTTTCTGGTACTTATTAGCACCTACTTGTCTTCAATGAAAAGAGAATATTTTTGATAAATGAAGTCTTTGTTAAAATTTCAACACTTCTGACTACCTCCTTCATGATAAACAGAGGCCAGCCAGTTAAGACAGGGAAGGCTCTCCCCTGCCTACTCAGCTGTGAACAGGTATCTCATAATTTGGGTTAGGATTACCAGTTGCTGGCTGATGGCTGATGATATTCATGAGTCTCATGTGATGTTGATAAGTTCTGTGCTGCCAGCTACAGAAGGTCACATAACTTGACCAATTTACCACAGGGGTATTTCAAGATTCACAATCTATCTGGCCTTATTATAGCTATTTTTATAAAACTGAGGAAGGTCAAACACTTCTAACATAAAAAAAAAAACCAAACTTCTCCCTTAAATGATCAAAGAGTGGAGCCAAAGGCCTACTCTAAGTTAGAAATGAGAAACAGAGAAGGAAAAGAGGTAAAAGGAAGAAGCATGAGAGATTTTGGGACTTCCTTTACAGACCTAAACCTTTGCTATCTGGAGACAAAAGAGATAAGACTGGCTCAAAGTAATCTGACAACTAACTCTCGCTAATAGGGCATTCTGTATACTCTATCCACTCCTTTCTAGAGCCTTCTTTGTTTTCTCAGTAATTTCACTCTGTAGACTGCTATACAGAGGCAGTTTTACACCTTTTCTTTTCTTGCAGTGAAATCAAATGTTCATAGCAAGGCAGATTTTACGTCGTTGTAGTTCTCATACGTTTAGGCTAACACAAAGAGGTAACAATAAGCATTAGCCACTTCCCTTGTGCTTCACTTAGCTAGATTTTGTCAGATTTTGTCTTTTGATTACCATGTCAACGTGACAAGAATCTGAACAGGTCTAACTACTAATGATGAAATATAGAAAGATAGTTATAGATCAAAAAATTAATGTTGAGACTGCTTATTTTTCCACCTCTGCTTTTCCTGAGTTGCAAGGAGGGAAAATCCAGTTCCTGAGAGACTTTTTGTTGTCAGCTGCAACACTGAAAAAAAAGAATATCAGGATTTTGGATCTTGATTTATGCTTTTGGAAAGCATCAGCTGGGGGTTTGTTACACAGATTGAACTGGGGTTGAGGAAAAGATGGGAGTTAGAGGCCAACCTGGAACTAGAATTCCAGGGAGGTTTTCTTACTTAAAACATTCATGTCAGGTTAAATGAAATATGGAGGGGTTTTTATCTATGACAATTCAAGGGACATATTTAGTACCTGGTGAGAACATGGAACTAAGGAGACCTGCTTATGCCCTGAAGTCCAGTGTTGAGATAAATTATCTTGGGTTAATTTTCCTGGAAGAAATAGACATGGTTACTGCCTTTCTTTCTACTGTCTAACACTAAGCAGAGAAGATTCTGATCTTCAATGTCTTAGTCCCCAGCAACAGGCACTATTAAGAATCACTAACCTTTTCTCAAAGATAAAATGGAAAAAAAAAGTCAAAGAACTGAAATTTTAAGGTATTAACTCACACTTTAATATTAACTACCCCTTATTCCTCTGCCCTTTACTTGTAAAGAGATTTTTAAAGGGAAACAGTCCTGGTAATCTTTTAGGTAACATTAAAGATGGGAAGAACTGTCCTTTCAGCAGAGTTGATACAGATGGGAATTGCTGTTAAAGTTCAGTGTCGCTTCCTTGAAAACAAAACCAGACAAACACACACCTAAATGTAAGGCAAACAAACAGCAGAGGCAGAAAATGCAGTTTTCATTGACAACCTCCCTGGTGACAAAGGCAGACACTGCACAAGGGACTACTACTGCTACCATGGAACTTGAGTGACCTACACAAACATCACCCTACTTAAGACATTGCTTTTAGTTGCTTTCTAAATTATGAGTACATGCTAGTGTCACAAGGAGACCTTTTTAGCCATAAAGGTCAAAACAGAAGGCAGAGAAGAAAGGGCAGGGGTACGAGGCTAAACCAGACAGCAATAATAGGAGAACTAAATACCACAGCTAAGGTGCTTCCTCTGGTTCAGACATTTTATATAACCTCAGTAAGGGCTCTTTGGAGTAAGGCATCTCAGTAGTAAGCATTCTTAGTAGCCAGGTGCAGTTATGATGGCTGAGCCCTCTTAGTTCAGTCTGGCCATTGTAGTAAACCCAGTCCTAGTTGGGACGTTGCAGTGAGCTTTTCATCTGCATATCCTGCATCCAGTCCTGTGAACAGGACAGACAGAAACGTACCAAGAGATCACCTTTCTTTTTACCAGAAATGCATGCAATACAACTTGTAGGTCTGTCAGTAAGACCTTCATTTTGGAAAAAATATCATACTGCAGTTAAATGAGATGATATATGTAACTTAAGGATTCCTAAATAAGCAGACTTAAAAAGCTGTACTTACAGATCTTACGTAAAAGCTTGTACTCACTCTGGTGGTTCATATTCAAAAATATTTGCATTAGCAGGTTTTATTATGGATTGAATATTGCCTGTCTTTCTACAATCATCATAAAATCAGTGTAAAACTTAGAAAGCTGGCACAAACTTAACACCATGTTCTAATTAAATAGACAGAAATGCAATTGTGTGCGTGTGACTGATCTAATTTGTCTTGCTGGGTGTTTCTCCAGAACATAGATATGGTATTAATGATCATGCAACCATAGCCACAGTCTCTTTTTCTTGCTTTGGCTTTTGCAAGCAATTTGATATAAAACCTGGATTGGATTTTTCTTACCTCTGACAAGAAGTCTAGGTCTCTGCTAAGCAACGACACATGCAAATTCTCTCTGTCTGATTTAGCATGAGGATTCCTATCAAAATCTCTAAGCAGACTATACAACAACATTCTTCCACTTCTCTCAGATTGCATCATCTTTGCAAAGCCCCATTTTGTGCTACGTTTGCAAAAGGCCACTCACATTTCTGTGACCTACTTCATTACTCTTCCTTCTCTTAAAGACTGTGCTTTCTTTTAGCCCTTGGCAAAGTTTCTCTACTTGGCAACTGAGTTAAAGACACTCTCATCTTGTTCCTGTTGTCTGCCCTAGGTATTGCAAAACCATGCATGGCATTCTTAGGCCCAAGATTCAAGATACATTGGGAATATCTGCCAAGTAACTTACCCATGGAAAGTAAAAATCCCTGATCTTTCGTCATTCTATAGGCTTCCAAGACAACTAAAGCTCTGTCTCCAAGGAGGGAGGCATTTTATTAAAGGTAGGTGCATTGATGAAAGAATTACAACTCCCTGCAGCAGAGCCACAGGATAAGGGTGGGTGGTGTCAGTGCTGCGCCTCTCTCAGGTTGTATGGCAGGATAAATAGACTGATGAGAACTCAGGTGTTCCAGCAGAGCTCGGTCAGCAGGAGGTACACCAGTATATGCCAGGACCCAATTGCCTGGACTGCAACTTTGCAGAGAAGGATCTGGGGCTCCTGGTGGACACCAAGTTGAACAAGAGGCAGCACTGTGCTTTTGCAGGCGAGAACTGTTACATTTCATTCACTACATTAGGAGGAATGCTGCCAGAAGGTGGAGGGAGGTCATCCTTCGACTCTGTTCTGGACTGGAGAGGTCACACCCGAGTGCTGTGTCTATTTCTGAGCTCCTCAGTACAAGAAAGATATGGAGCTGCTGGAGAGAATCAAGTGAAGTAACACAAAGATGATGAAGGCACTGGAGAATTTCTCATATGAGGAAAGGCTAAGACAGATGGACCTCTTTCGTCTATGGAAGAGAAGGCTCAGAGGGGATTTCATCTATATCTACAAATACCTAAAATAAGACTATAAGAAAGAAAGAGGCAGTGGTGAACAGTGACAGGACAAAAGCCAATGGGCAGAAACAGAAGGTTTCCTGAGTATCAGGAAACAGTTTTTTACTGTGAGGGTGACTGAGCACTGGAACAGGTTGCCCAAGTAGGTTGTAGAGTCTCTATTCTTGGAGATATTCAAAAGTTATCTGGACATAACTGTGGGCAGCCTGTTCTAGCTGACTATGCTTTTGCAGGGGTGTTGTTCAAGGTGGTTTTGGATTCTGCATACCTGCAAGTCATGCTTTCCCACCTTTAAAACTGTCCACCCCTTGGTTTGCAGTGACCTCTTCTATGAGCCTATGGTGCAAAGGATATTGCTGCAGTTTTGTAATGCTGTAACCTCTCCTCCCAGCAGGCTTCCAATGCCATGCATTTGTGTCAGGATTTATGCCAAAGGAAGCTGGCAGAACCCCAAGCAGAACCTCACATGGTATTTTAAGGAGTCTCAGAGGTATCGTGTGAAAAACAAACTCTCTCAACTACTGCTTGTTATGGTACCACAGCATTTCTAACCCTAGACAGGCCCAAATTTTAACTTCATTGAGGTAAGGAATTATAATGCCAAGTGCCTCTCCATCTGAAAAGGGCTTATATTGGCACAGTTGATGAAACTGATATATACTAATTTTCTCCTTCATCCTGGCCTCTTCTTTGAATCACTGCTCTTATTTTACATTCCAGACCCTCATTTCTAAACCCATCACCACACCTTCCCATTTCACCCCATGGATGCTCCTGTTCCCATTCTGAGAAATACAGATTTGACATCTATTGCTCCTTCCGAGGACTGAAAAGCAGCAAAGCCCAACTGATACTGAAAATTCTTGCGATTTTGTACTAATTCAGATATTCAATTATCTGCTTATTTGTTTTTTTGTTTGTTTGTTTGTTTGTTTTACAAGACCCTTAAGAGTTGTTATTTTGAGAAAATCTGAACTTCCATTAAATATAAAAAGAGTTTTCTTTTTGGCAGAGAAAAGTTCAAAATGATCTGATTATATTCTACTCTATTCTCAAAATCTGAAAGATTACTACAAATATGTCACCATTGTTAATTTGATTTAACCCAACAAGTCAGGGTGAGGGAGAGGGATGGGAAAGGCCAGTACTTTTCTAGCCAAAGACAGGAATACTGCCTTTTCAGGCTTCTCATCACTTGACTGCTGTTCTGAATTGAACTTCAGACAATGTGTGGCTTCCTTTTCCATGCAGAAACACTGGACTTGGAGAGAGTTATACAAAAGTTTATTTCCTGCAAATCAAGCTCTGCCCACACAGTTCACATTCTACTCCAAGAAATAGGAGAGGATCCAATTGGAATAAGGAAATCTTTGGTTACTAACATTTCCATGAGACTTTGATGCAGTAGATTTTGATTGTAGATAGTAGATTTATTACACAACACAGAATTTTGATGTACCTCTGAGCATGAAATATGATCTTTTGGTGAAGCACCATTGAAAAAGCAGTTTGTGTTCAAGCATTCTTTGGTGAGATTTCACCTGATTCAAAGAATCTGGAGTTTCCCCAAGCTGAATCCCATATTCAGAGGGCAAAATCTTCCTAACCTCTGAAGTAAAAGAGGACAGCAGGATAGCAATGGTGCTTACTGCAGAATTAATTACTTTCCTAGTCTGTGAAGACAGACTTGATAGAAGCATTTTAGAAGTTGAAAGACGCCTAGGGAGACACAGGGGCCAAAGTTTAGGAGTACTAGGCAGAAGAAGCCAGTACAGAACAACTGTGAGCTGGGGTCTTTGCTCCTGTAAAGCTGCAGTCAGAGCTACGAGCCCATAGAAACATTTAACAAGAGCAAAGGTGACCAACAGGAATGGAGAAGAAATATTACAATAGATTGACTTCAGTTTGTGTTTATTTCTTAGTCCTCTATTACTGTTTATTTCTTAGTCATCTCTTACATCTATTACATAGTGTCTCATTACTGTTGACCATTATTTTCTGTTTATATCTTAGTCATCTATACCTTCCTATTATGAGGGATATCAGATGAACAAATGGATCTCTGGTCTCGTACAGTGAATTTTTTTATATTCCTGTGTTGGGGACAGAGAGGTGAAAGGCTCTACAGCTCATTAGTAGTGTCTTGTGATATAAGCACTAACTTTAAGCTGAAAAAACCTTACTCTCTGCAAAGAGAAACCATTTAAATATTAAAACATTTAAACATTTTTGGCCTTTACAGAACTCAAAGAGGCAAGTGTGTCCTTCTTTTCTTGAACTGACAAAACTTTATCTTCTACCTTCTTCTGCTTGTTGCACCTACGAAGCCTGCAGCATCCAGACCGTGCACTTTTGAAACTATAAATGTTAAACAAAATACAAATAGTTTTGAAAAAATGCATTGCAAACCAAATATTACTGCAAGGGCCAAATTCTTTTTAAGTAGAACATCCAACAATAGAAAGCCATTCAAAAAATAATTCCAGTGATCCTTTCAATGACTCTTCTGTAGCATGCTGTTACTGTTTTTCATGCTTCATCCCCTGTGGCCATAATAAAAGCAAGGTATTTAGCTCAAAAACTTATTAATCAAAACTACCACCTCTTTCATTCCAGGAAAAAAAATGAAAAAGCATACAGAAAAAGGAGTTCTCATCTCTGTGGACTAGCTTATATAGAGGAGATCAATCCCTACATCTTCAGGTCCCCTTTTCTGGTGAATTGCACAGTAGTGCAGCAGTGCTAGACACTGCAGCTGGTCAGTTTTTCTTCCTATTCTTCTTAGGAAGAAATTGCAGTCTATTGTTTACAGATATTAGAAGAAAATAAATTAATATTTGTGTTTGGATCACAAAGAACATAACTCCAGGTCCCTAGACAAAAAAAACATTCCCCACTTGGTTAAAGCAGCACGTGTAAGCCCCTACATCTATGGCTGAGAATGACAAAGCTCTCCCCACCTTCCCAGCAGCTGAATCAGAAACCTCCATGCAGGTTCAGATACTGCCAAGTGACAGCAACATAAAATGGCAATGCAGACAAGCATAGATCAGCTTTTTGGACAGGTGGGTTCTGCCCTTTATTTGGCCAACGTTTCCCAGATTCTCACTACTAAGAGATGTCACACGTGTGCAGGTATGATTCCTAGAGGCACACAGGAATGGCGAGGTTTTCAGATATTTTAACATAACGTCATGGGAAATCTATTGCTAGGCACGCTAGTGTCTAATATTTTCCACTTTATAACGCACCAGAAGGTAAAGATGCAGGGGCAGAACTGATTCCTCTCAAGTCATGTTAAGGCTGCTGGCTCTAACATCATCCAAGACTGCCCACAAAAGGGAAATAACAAAGTTTGTGAGAGAACAAACATTCTTGAAGATATGACCAATGGATACATCAGCTTTGTAGCGCAAGAGCATCCCAGGGCACGTAAGAGAAAACTGAGGTGCAGTCACACACATCCACAATTTTTCTTTGATTGTATTATACCTCTCTCCATACAAACAGCAATGATTTGGCCTATGGGAATAAATGGAAGTTATCTTGATGCCTAACTGAGTAGCAGGAGAGCAGCGTGGAGTGAAACATCTAAACAAAGGAAACAATACACAGACATTTGAACCACAACCCCTTAAAAGGAGTCTCACAATGCTTTGATAGCACTGCCTTTGCCCTCTGAAAAAACGTATGTAACAATTTTCTTAATTGTTGGTGTTTTTTTAGGAAAATATTTGAAATTATTAATTTTAAAATGTTGTAGTGAGCATTTCAATTACTATTATCCACTTCCTCCTCTATCATGCTCAGGGACTGATGACAATCAGAGAGCCCAGATGCCAGTCTGTATATTATAGTCTCAGCCAGGGTATTTGGCTCCTTGGCGAGATCCACAGGCAGTTATTCTGGCAGCTCTCAAGTTGTCCCTGCCTAGAAACTGATTAAGGCTGTTGACTGACTGCTCAGACTACCCTGTTCTGGACATCTGGGCTCTTCTCCCCTTCCCTAACTTGTTACAGAACAGCTGTTCTGTTCACATACTGCACTTGTGCAAGTGTGCATCCATTCATTTATTAGCAAGGAATTGAGAAAAGCATGTTTATATGGGTCCCTTTTAAGTCACAAAACATATGGTTATCCCCTAGTCTAGCACGATTTCCCATAAATTGGAGAGAAAGTTTCCAAACAAATAGACGGAGAAATAACCATGGAAAGCCATATCTGAGGGAAGGTCTCTACACACATGTAGGTGTGTAGCAGATGATGCATATTGCCTGTTGGTTTCCTCTGGAATCTGAAGAACACTTGTTTTAACATGTGCCTAAGAAAGTTGCCAGATACTCTGTAAACTCCAGCTCTGACCTTAGCCACCTCTTTGACTTCCTGCGCAGAATTTCCTCTGCATCAAATGGGCCAGAAACACTCCATATGCGGCTGATCTCTCAACAGCATTGGCTTTAAATTGTTTATTATTTCTTGAATGCCATCAAGGTTTCTGAGGTTGTGTGACACAAAGGGAAAATCATCGTCCCTGTCTTGTAAGACTTAATCTAAATAAGACAGAACTCTTAGCACAGAGATTCAAAGTAATACCACACAGCACAAACAGATGAAAAGCCAGGCTCAAAATTTCATCACTCAACTCTGCTGTTATCTAACATTATTGCAGAACATGTGTGCTTTCAGTGAGGCCAGGTGTGCATGTAAAGGTTTTCTCATATTACCCACATCAAGACAGAAAGTGACAAAAATCAGACCTGTTCAACATAATCATTCTGTCCAAAACCTTAGCACAGATGACACAAAATCACCAGGTGCTATACTGGAGGTGGTGGCTAAATGTTTTGAAGAAAGCTTGGACCAAACGCACATGGAAGTTACTGTAAGGTTACACATAGATATCTAGCACTCAGTAACTATTTCTGTGCCTGTTCATGCTCAGTAATGCACACGCTTAAAAGGATAAGAATTTGGAGAAAAATTATTTGTGTTCACAGCCAGGAGAATGCAGTTAGGTAGTTATTGGGGTGCAGATGACACATTGTAGGTTTCCAGCCTAGCCTGCTGCATGGCAATGTGTGTACATACCCACATGCTTTGAGAAGTAACTTCACCCCAGCAAATGGGCACAATGATGTGGAAAGAAGTGAGCAGAATTCCAGGAACAGCTGGAATCACTCAGTTATGACTGCAAGGAAGCTGGAAATGAAAGCAACTGATATGGGAAAGTCATTAAAAGGATTCAAAAGCAAAAACATGGTCCAAATAGTCATTATCCAGAGAAAATGGATTGGATTGGCAGGACAGAATTAATTGAAAAATCTGAATATTGAGATGGATGAAGTATCTGAGCTCTATTTCTGCCAGATGTGCTGTCCTAGACTAGCTTACTGAGAGGATGTTCCCTCTGCAATAGGGCAAGGAGACCTAGTTCAGATGTAAAGCTAAGGATAACCTACCCGGGAATTTTGCTTTTTATGCTTCATGGTATTTCAAATCCTGGTCTAAATTCCCATAAATGAAGAACAAACATGACTACTGACTGCCTACACATGCCCATCTGCTCAGATGGCACAGCTCCCACTAACAATTTAGTTGGGCAGTTTCACTAAAGTCTAGGTGCCAAACCAGCATACGTTTCACAAAGATAAGTCTGTATGACACTGCAAGCACCATTTCCTCTGCAAGATTCCCTTGTCTGGGACAGGTTTGAAGATTAGCCATCTAATGCTTCCCTGTTAGCTTTGTTTCATAGGAAACAAGATAATGCAATCACAGTCTGACTCCTGATCTCTGTGTGCCCTTTTCTTTCATACAAAGTTTGGCAAATCTCAAACAGATTTGCCAGAAGGGCAATGGTTTCAAAGTTATTATTTTTCTACACATTATGTTAAAATGAATGTCCGGTTAGAAGAGACCAGTGTTCAACTGTGTAAACCAAATTCTTACTAGACAAGAGAAGATCTCCACAAGTGATTACTGTCTTACCTGTGGGAAAAACTACTGCCAGAACTTCCCTGGTACTAGATAGAAGGGAATCCGATCATTAGACACAATCTGTAATAAAGAGGACAGCTGCTCACAGAACAACTTGGTTTTGATCACAGTTCTCCTCAAAGTATGCGACCAAACCAAATACCTGAAGGCAAATACTGAAGAATCCCAAAGAGTTTACAAGCATTTCTGGCCACCACTCAAACACTCCATGTGTGTAGTAGAATAAATTGGCAGCACTCTCAGCTTGCACAGGGCAAGCACAGTGCCATCCACCTACACATAGCAAGAGTGCATCAGAGTATCTGTTGGGTTTTTCAGATTTTGCAAGTTCCTCAGTAATTTCCTAATGAATGCTACAGAACTCGGAAAACTCAGCAAGCTCTGTCACACTTATCTGAATGTTCAGTGTCATCCATCAAACACTTGGCCACAGGAGAAAACCCATTCAATGAACAAGTCATGGACTTGTACAGTATTAAAGAAAGGCCTACATGACAGCTTTCCCTGGCTGGTACAGTCCAGTCCAAGTACCTTGAGCCATTTCACTGATAAAGCTACTTGCAGTTTGCTCTCAGTCAAAGACACATTGAACTCGAAGGACCAATGGCAGCAAACTGAGCTGGTTTTCAGTCTCAGCAAATGGCAGTGCAGAGTGGAATGAGGAAATACAGGCTAGTTTCCAACCAGAGTGGTAACAAAAAGTGACCCATGCATATTGGCCAGGAGAGAGGGCAGTTGTTTACTTTTTCAGCTTCAAAAGAAACCCAAATCCACAAAACTCTCAGCATAGACAGGTAAGCTCTACAAAAGCAGCTAGTGTGGTGAGGGATAGGGAGAACTACCACATTTGTGCTCATAGTGTTGATGCAACCACATGAAAATCAGTCCCAGCCGTCCTGGCTAAGAACAAGGAGGAAAAGGACATGAAGAGAACTGGATTAACAGTACTGAGGGAGATGGCCAGCACCCACAGCATGCAATTAATATCATCCTGGCAAGAAGAAGGAACATCATCCTATTTCCTTCCAAATGCACTGTTGCCCCAGATGATTCACCTCTACCAAGAAGTCTGTGGTGAGGAGCAAAATTTAATCTGGATGTCTGAATTGTATTGGTATCAAGAGTATCTGTGTTCTCATCACGACACCTGCCCTAAACTGGAACCCTCCCAAACTAGTATGTTGCTGTCAGAAAAGGCAGACCATTCTTACAATTCAGAATTCATTAAGAGAAATAATTTTTACTGATTTGAAATTGCCGTTTTGTACAATAGTACTTTGATTTCATTGTGGTTTTTGTTTGGCAGGGAAGGGGGCTTAAGCAATAGCAAATATTTTCTTTGGCAAAACTAACTTTAAGATTAGCATTATTGTCACTGATATTCTATCCTGGGGAGAGCATTCCCATTATAAATAGCGTATTTTCCAGGTATATTGGCTCTTTTGACCTTGTTGGATCAAATACAGCATTGTTTCTATTTACAGGTAGTTGATATACTACAGAATAGCTTCACTGGCATTCTGCATGTGAACAGTGTCACTGGCAGTGAGAAACAGACAAATACAAAACAGACCAACAAGTTATCATTTTGATTTTTCTAACACGTTCCTTGTGTTTTCTGAGAACCTTTTACTCTGTTAGATGAAATTGGAGAAGATTTTTGAAGGATCCAATTTTGCTGGCAGTTATTCCTCAAACAAAATCAATAACCAACAATTTTTAATAGCGAAGCTCTTTGAATTGGAATGGCTGCAGTGCATGTGCATAAACTGCAGTAATGTTTATTGTATACCAAGATAGAAAAGCTAGACTTTAGATTGTGTAACTTTCCATAACACAGTTTTCCTGAGAGCTGTTCAGCTCAACAAGCAGCCAAGGAAAGGGAGGGTGAAGGCAGCAGATCTGTTTCTCTCCAGCTTCAGATGCAGATGAGGCCCCACCCAGCAAACCAAACCTTTGGCATTCACATGATCCTCCAGGCTAAGGAAAGAGAAGCCATGAAGCAATATAGCAGCACAAGCCCTCCTCACCCTTCTCTTTCTGGTGCTTGCTTTCTCACAGGAATAAACTGCCCGACATGGTAAACAAGGCTGTCAGGATTATGGTCCTCCGTAACTGTAAAGTAGCCATGCAAACTGGCTTCTAACATGTCAGCTTTTGCTCTGTTTCAACAGGGCAGAAGCTACAGATTTTTCTTATCCATTCTTCACTGTGTCCATTGTTCTGGACACAAACAGGGTAGACTCTTCAACACAGACAGAAACATATTCTCTTTCTGAACCTAATTATCAGTCAAGCAACAGGAAGATTCTCTCATCTGAAATTTAAGAAGCAATCAGAATTCCCTCAAATGACAAGATTTTTACTGCAAGATCAATGTGCAAATAATTTGGTAGAACATCACCATCTGGTGGATACACCCACTGACAATTTGGTTTAAATTTTTTCTTTATCTCCCTTGTAGTTCTTCAGTACACTGAAGGATATTACATCATAACGTCACAGAAAAAAATACATTCAATCCATCCATTGGCAATCCGTAACTTCTTAGGACAAGACACAAATCTGCAAAAAGGAAGAGGGTGCGGAGAATTCCTATCTTCATATACCATCGTAGGTGGCAAACCTGTGAATAGAGTCCAGACAGGTGAGGCTACTCAACAACTCTTCCAGGCTGCCGTGGAAAGATCCTATCCTTTGTGAAAAATAGCATACACCTCCTCCAAAGTCAGAGAGAAAATAGTACTCTGTTACCAGTTGGTTAAACAGCACATTCCACACCAAAGCTGAGATTTCTTTTTCCTTTTACTCTCAGAACTGAGCAATTAGTCTCACTGTTGATAGAAATCGTCTGCTTTGCATAGTCCCTACTCCCCAGCATGTCAGCAAAGTGCAAGATGCTACCCTTTCCACAAGCTCTAACTGGATAGTGGAGAAAAAGGGGAGGAAGAGATGCAAAAAATGTCCATACTGTCTATGAAGGAATTCTGTCACTTGAAAATTGGGTTCCCTAAAAACACCACCTTAGACCTTGCATCTCATCTCACAGAATCACAGAATAGGCAAGGTTGGGAAGGACCACAGTGGGTCATCTGGTTCAACCTCCCTTCTCAAGCAGGGCCATCCCAGAGCACATAACACAAGATTGCATCCAGATGGTTCTTGAATATCTCCAGTGCGGGAGACTCCACAACCTCTCTGGGCAACCTGTTCCAGTGTTTGGTCACCTGCACAGTACAGAAATTCTTCCTCATATTCAGGTGGAATTTCTAGAACTTTCTGTGCATCAGTTTCTGCCCATTGCCTCTTTTCCCATTGCTTGGCAGCAGTGAGCAGAGCCTGGCTCCATCCTCCTGGCACCCTCCCTTCAGATACTGACAGACATTGATTAGGTCCCCTCTCAGTTTTCTCTTTTCAAGGCTGACAAGGCTCCCTCAGCCTTTTCTCATAACAGCGATGCTCCCGCCCCAGACCCCCAGGCTCTTCTCTGCAGAGCTGCCAGCTCAGCCCTTACCCTGTGCTGGTGTTCAGGGTTACTCTTCTCCAGGTACAGGACTCTGCATTTGCCTTCGTTAAATTTCAAACAGTTCTTCTCTGCCCATCTCCCCAACCTGTGTGAAACATGATGCTGAATATGGTATTTTCTGTCTGCTTTATTTTCTTGTTGTTTTGTTTTAACCAGAAGCCCTATCAAAGAAACCATATACATGGCAGGCTAGATAACTTTCTCATAGCATTATAAAAACTCAGGGTTTTTTTCAGGGTTTCCCATTTGTAGGAACTCTCATCCTACAGTTTTGTGTAAGCCCCATAGAAACGAGCCTTGTGTGATCATTTTCTGTGTCTAGGTGTTTGTCTGAATGTCCACCTGCTGCTTTCAACCAAAACCTGAGAAAAGGTAGTGGTCTCTACATCCATTGTGTTGTGGCAAGTTCCATGTAACTATGCTGATATATAAATAATGAGATGGAACTTAGACCATCAGGGAGACTTGCATAGCACAGAGACTGCAGAGAGTGTGGAGCTCAGACTCCCAGAGACAAAAGTGCCCCAGTCACTAAAGAAAAAGTTGGACAAGATATTGAAAGAAAATTAAGGCTTCCATGCTTCCAAACTAAATACTAAACCCCATAGCCTCCCACTGCACTTTACCCAAATGCCTTTATACTCTGTAACTTACACCCTTACTCCATGGATCCCTGAGCCTGACATGTTTAAACACTGCATTATACTGAAAGCAGTAGATGCTTGGCAAAGAAAAAGCATAAAAATCAAACTGATTTCATCAGAAATGCAAGTTGTGCGATTTATATCGTAATATTGCACAATATCAAAGCAGAGGTAAGAGAAACACAAGAAAATCTTTTTGGTGAGATTTTACATAATGAAATAAAACCACACGCAACCACACAGCTGCTTCCTACTGTGGTTGTCAGAAGTTTGTACCATAAAGTTTCCATGAAAGCCTGTGATGAACAATGACAGGGTGAAGTAAGGTCTACAACCTCTCAAATTATTTAAACACTGACAAATAATGGATTTAGAAATAAGAATTTTCAGGCGCTACCAAAAAAAACCCCAAAACACCACCTATTTTAAACCACATAAAACAGTACCGAGAAATGGGTAAGAACTAGCACCAGCACAGAAAATCAGGAGTTAACAGCAAAACACTGATTCTTACTTGTGAGTGTGTGGGAGGTCCCAGGGCAGGATATGACCTGAGGGACAACCCTGTACGCTAAAAGATTGTAAAGCCTCAAGGAGAATCAAAACACCTGAGCAATGTTTGAAATACCTGAAGTTTTATAGTATATTTAAAACAAAAGATCTTCTAAAGACAGCCAAAATGCATTCGCAGAAGATGACAGGAAAACAGGATCAACAGCAGATCAGAGATAAACACATCTTTAAGACACTGTCAATAAAAAGAAGTACGATTTTCATTCATTGTTGTAGCAAAAGCCACTTTGAAAAAAAAAACTGTTTAAAAGCAATTAAGCAATTTTACAGAAATAGTCTGGGATTTTGTGCAAAGCGAGAGAGACTCCACACTTGCCTCATCTCCTAGAAGCATCCCATATTCTTAGATGTGACGTTGCCATGACAACCACAACTTGGTGACCTCGTTATTTCAACCTAATCCTGCTTTGAAATTATAGTTGCTCCACCCTTTTGCCTGGCTAGCCTGATAACATAATCATTGTAAATGAGGATGGAAAAACACAGCAGGATACCATTCCCCTAGTGACATGGGACTAGTCTCACCTTATCAGGGAAACAGAGCAACAATTAAACTGCCCAAATCTAAAAGCCTGAAAGTAGATTTTTATTTTTGTCGTCGTCATTGTTTTGTTTGCTATTCTATTTTGAAAAAAAATCTAATAGCTTGTCAGTGGCAGGGATTCAGTTTTGAATGGGGGCTTTTGGGGAAATTCCTTTTAATTTAATTTAATGTCTTTATCAGGAAATTAAGCAGTAATAAGGGGTAGTTCTTCTTAATTATGCATTTGTTTTGACTAACAGCTGGAGGGAGATTTAAGATATAGACGAAGAGTCAGGACAGAACTTATTTAGCAAATCAGATTTGGATTTTTAAGTTCAAGCTTGCCTTTCTCTATTTAAACTGGTTAAAGCAGTGAGTACTACAAAATCCCAGCTGCAGACATTGTGGAAATACTTACTATGTTTGTTCACATGTCACAGGTACGTTACTGTAATTCCATGCTTATTACACATATGAACAACCATCCTGGTGTTGTTGCAGGTTTTAAGGAAACACTTTGTTGGCTCCTTGGAGAGGTAATTCAGAGTTTTCTATGTACATAGGACATAAGAAAGCTAGGTGAGGAAGAAGGGGAGCAAATAACTTTAAAAGAACATAAATTTGGAGCCGTTGACGTATGATCCAACTGAAGCACCATAGATTTTAGCTCACAAAATCATTTTGGGACTGTTCTTACATACTTGTGTCTCCCTCCATTTTCTGTCAGTCTAATTTCTCCCTTTTTTGGTGTTTGCATGTTTTAACCTGTTTGGGGACATATTTTACCTTGGAGGTTGTGATATTGCATGAGACTTCTTGAAGGAACAGCCTGCACAATGAGGCAACTAAATTTGTAAATAATGGTCATTATTAGAAGAAGATGACAAAAAGGAAGAAAGACAAGCTACTTTGACAGAGAAGTATGAAGAACTATTAGCCTGCTAGGTATGGATACAAGACTCCTGTTGTTATGGTAATTTTCAGAAGAGTAATAAAGATTTCCTCAATCCTAACCTTATGCTCCTCTGCCAGCAAAGGGGCTGAGTCAGCCTCTGAGGATACAAACTCATGATTCTTGAAGGAAACTCTACATTTTAACATTTGGAAAGCTGTAGTGCTAAATTGTTCTTTCCAGCTTTCATGTTGCAATAGAGAAGTTGGGTGATGCCCTCTAAATCAATCACCAAGGACTCCATGCACAAGCAAAGGCACCTGTCAGGCACCCGTGGATTCAGAGACCAGCCAGGAAACCTTTATCCAGAAAGTGCTTTATTAACAGGAGAATCATAAGTCTATTAGAAGTCTGAGATTGCTGGTGAAGTAATAAGGCAAATAAAGTAATGATTTCTGGTAAGGCACAAAAAAATCTTTTGAATCCTGCTGCAGCAGTGTTTGGGGATAATTTTCCTGAATAACCAATACAAAAATCCCAAAGCACTATAGCCATGCATTGCAGGTACAGCATGATGAGCTGAAGACTGAGCTCTTTTCTCTGTGCCTTGAAAATACCTTTGTATTCAAAAGCATCTGCAACAGGCAGGGCTAAACCACCACTTGCCTCTGTTTGAAAACTTGCCACTCCCAGCAGGGAAAATGAAACCACTGACAGCTTACACAGTCACTTTCACATAGGATCAGCACAAGGTGTCTCAGGCACAGAGAACTCAGCTTTTCTCCACAAAACAAACAAAAACCCAAAAAAACCCCAAAAATTAAAAAAAAAAGAAAAAAAAAAAAAGGAAACTGAAAGAAAAAACCCACACAAACAAAACCACAAAGGAAAAAAAGGGAGACAGACCACCAAAACACACAGTTCATTTCCTCCATGAAGGGACCCCTTAACATAGCCTTGGTCTTCCTTAACCTTCAAGTGGGGTACTTTGCTGCCAATATCTAACCATTAAATGATTAGAAGAGACGTGAATGTAATCATTAGACTTTTTTTTCTTGAGTTGTTCAGCAGGGATTAGAAATCAGTCTCCATTAAAATATTTTTCTTAAGCTCTGTTGAATCCCAAGAGCAGAGAATAGACATGAGTAGGAGATGCTTTTACAGCACTGCAGCAAAGGAAGCAGGTTTTCCTTCACTAAAAGGCCAAAGTTCATTTTCTTAGAATAGCAGCATACATTCCAAAATGGTGCCTCACATTTACCAAGAGCTATCAGGGAACAAGTGAACAAGATTTATGTCCAGATTCAAATTTAGTTCTCCTACATACAAGAGTAAAAGGCCAGACCATTCAATACTTAATCAGGTTTGGAGTCTGATTTTTCCAGCCTTGCTTGAGATCACCATATATCTTGTGCAGGCTGATTAATCCCTCTAACTACTGATTCTAACACATGAACAGGAATCTAGAAGCCCCAAATGAAATTCCAAGCAGGAAGTGTACTTTGACAATTGATTTTTGCATCTACAGTCTGACTTCTTAATATATTACAACCTAGTTTGCTGTACTATTTTCAGAAAAAGGAATATATTTTCCTTGTTACGGTTATGGTCCTGGGTTTGAACAGCAGCTAAAATCATTCTGTATTCAAAACAGCCAACATAGTGGGGCGAAAAGAATTACTTACTCTTCCTTGTGCAGTTGAAAGTGAACTGCATAGCAGACCTCTTGCTGAATTTGGGGACACGACTCCTTACTGACACTGCTATGGAATCCGTAGGTATGAGTTTTTACAGACAATACAGAAGTTATTATATACAAATGATTTTCTGCTTCGCACAAATTTAAAACAGAAATAAGAACAAAGCTCTGCTTCTCTCCTAGATCAGTAGTGACACCTAGTGACCAAAGACTGAAGGAACCACGCTCCAGAGGAACCGATTTGCACTGGGCTGGATTACACTACAAAAACTGAAGGGTGTGGCAGGACATAAGCCAAATAAAAGCTGACATTAGCTATGGGGTGATTTAAATTTACACAGAAACGCTACATCTGCTTTAAAGAACAATGTTCTGCAAATCAAAAAGAAAGGAAGGGATGTTTTCATAAGCAGGAAAGAAACCATTTGGACAAGTAGAAAGTAATTACCCACTGAAACCTGGGAGGGCTCTGGGGCAGAGCATTCCTACAAATAATTATGTCCACAGTACAGGAAACAATCCCTAGTTCTAAAAATCTAATTTTTCCATCTCATTCAAAAAGGATAATTATCAGAACAGAGTGCAACTGCTCCTTATTATGCTCCAAGTTCTTGTTGACACAGAAAAGTCTCACCAACATAGCTGCAGTGCAATATGTTATTCCACTTAACCTACACCAGAGCAGATCTCTCTATATCTTGACATACTACTCTATAATAAAAATTACTTGGTTACTGATCATTACCTAGATCAATGACTTGTGATTGCAGGGCAATGCTGAAGAGACTACAGTCTCCTCAAAAAGCTTGTCCTGTATTGTTATATATTTTATATCATATGGCTTGGGAAGTGCTATGCATATGTTCCCCATATAGGTGGCTAGCCCCAGCCTCTAAGCCACCTTCACTTTGTGCCATGCTATCCACACAGTAGCCTTTTCCCAAGTGATGGATAACACAGAAGCTGCAGTAATGCTTATCACTCTTATGGAACCAGGCTTTGCTCCTGGGGGAAAGGATTCCACTTTCTACTTGAAAATCACTCTTTTTTCCCCAGCTTTTCACCAGGTTTAAGATTTGTAAAATGCCCTGCACTGCACTTGAAATACAAGAAGTTTAAAAGATGCCCAGGAATAAAACTAGGAGACATTTCAGAGGAAGACATTAGTCAAAAAAAAAGGGGAAAAAAAAAAAAAAAGAGTTTAAGAAAGAAAAACCTGGGCAAACTCCAAAGTAGAAGAGATTAGCAGAAAATGTACACTCTAGATCAAAAGACAAATGTACAGTTCAAAAGTGGAGCGAATTCTTTATGCAATATATCTCAGACTATACTTAGAGTGGAAGACGTATTTTTTAATCTCATAGGAACAAGTGTCTATTGAAGCTTTCATCAGTCTCCTTCATCTTCACTTTGTGCTCATTTCTTGGAGAAAGTAACTCCAAGTTGCAACACAGTAGAGATGTAGGCTAGTAATGTCCAAACTGGTGAAACCATGCTGATTCTTGCAAGGATGTTGCGTAAAACAGTTAAAATAACAGATGACTAAAGCAGCTGAAAAAGAACTTGGGTGAAAGGAGAGACATCCATGACCAGCAGCAAAGAGATCATGAACCATACAGCCAGAAAACCTATACAGATTCTGGGAGTTTTCAAGATAGATGCACTAGAAAAAGTGTTCAGAAAAACAAAAGAATGCTGCTTGTTCTCTGAATTTCTGAGATAAGGAATAGTGGGGACTGATGCCAGAGAAGGTTTAAGAATTTTGTGTTACCAAAAGAGGACAGCTGCAGCCTTGACCTATAAAAAAAACAACCCACACAATGACTGGCAGTGTCAGAAATTCATGTCTTGTTACACCCAAAAATAATCTGCTCACTACAAGTAATTAGCCCCATATCGCATTAGAATTCACTTGTGCTCCTATCTGTACCACAATCTAGTATGAGATCCCCTCAAAGAAAGAGAAAAAAATTCCAACAGAGACCAATTGATTATCCCAATCAAATAGCCCTGGAAAAGTCCTCAAAACAAGCACAAAGATCAGAGAAAGGGAAAGGTCCCGTGTTTCACTCATTATGTCTTTTCCTCACTGCCAGCAAGATAACTAGAGACCAGCCAGTTACCTTGGCCTGTTTCGTACAGAATATAGGTAAGTTTGAAGAGAAATAAAAGTTTTTGTTGATTCAATCTGCCAGCAAGACAGTGGTTACTTTTAAATGGAGAAGCAGCATAGACTTCTGAACTCAGGAAAGCCTCTCTCTATGTGACTGGTGTTTGATAAGCAGCTTTCACCCTGGCCCAGAGTCTCTGTAGTATAGCTAAGGGATCCATGGGAAGTGAAATAGAGCCATTATTTGACCTTTATGAAATTTCTAAGAGTCAGAATCACTACTGGAAAACCTTTAGGGGTCCACAAAAACGAAAAACAATGACAGCCCTTGCCTTAAATTGACAGGTCTTTAGTTTTGTTCCTGTCTTCAGTGTGGGCTGGCTGTGACCTTACGGAAAGTTCACTGGGACACGTTTGAGGTTAAAATAATCAGCTGTATATTGTAACATCTCTTATTTATACCTAAGGCTGAAGTGAACTTAATTTTAACTTGCATTAAGATATGCAGCCTTCTTTATGTGGTATCTTTCTTTATAAATATTGAAAGAACGGTCAATATCTATTCACAGCATAATTTATGTATTTGCTAATTACTGTAGATTACATCTGAAGTGAGGTGATCACACACTTGTTAGCTCCAATTACAACAGAAAAATCATTAATCGTGGCTTTATAGTACAGAATAGGTATTGTAGGTATTAAATAGATGTTTACCTTATTGCCGTACAACTCCTATGATATCAGTGTGAGTACCTTAAATAACGAGACGTTATAAAAATATCTGGAATACCTTTGCTATTTTTCAGTTTTGTGATCTGAAATGCTGAATTGCAAGAAAAACTAGATGCACACGAACTAGGGTGATGAGGGAGAAAGATTGTCTTGATGTTTCATAAAATGAAATGTACATAGTTCAATAAGAAAGCCCTTTACCTCCATGTAAAAATTCAACTTTTCCCCAAATGAAACAGAGCATTAAGATTCAAGAACATAACCTTGTAATCAGATCTATTTTTTTTTTGCATCAACCCTTAGATTCTTTCCTATGTAGTTTTTTGCCTAATGATCTTATCATTAAGCTCAACAAAATTGAGTGTAATGTACTGAAAATACACTCAGCTGATATTGAACTTGTTGATGAGGAGTGTAGGCCTGTTAAAATTGACAAAACTGACAAGTTCTCTACTCCCTCTTATTTTATTGCTCTTTGGTTCAACATGTAGCTTTGCAAGCAAAAAACCTTTATTGCTTGCTAGTTGAAAAGAAAGGTCATACTCAGGAATACATTTCATTAGTCATGATTCAGACTCTTTTATCAGTTTTCTTCTTTGATGTAAATTCCAATTTGTTAATGGTATGTAGGTACAAAGGCAAAAATAGAAGTATTTTGTGGAGTTCTAGAGACTATCACTGACAAACTAAGGTTATAACTCTATTTTTATATCAGGGAGGTGATATTTTCTTAAAAATATTTTCTTGGAGATACAGGAGCAGCAGAGACATCAGCAAAAATTTATGCTTTGGTTTTAGTAGTGTAATCATTGCTAGACTGAGTGCTAAATGCATGGGTTGCTGCCAGATTGTTTTTGCTGAAAAGCCACTGGAAGATCTAGTTCACCACATGACCCCAAACCAGCTGCACTAATGCAGCAGAGGGTAGACGTGCAGAACTGTGAACAAAAAGCCAGGAAAAAGAATGGTACGTTGCCTAAATCCAGAATTTCAAGACTATATTTCTAAGCAGCAAACTTCTACCAAGCAAATCTGCTAACTTTAATTCCCGTGACCACCTCAACACTTTATGGAACTAGACTGAGAACCACATCTATCCGAAAAGATATTTGGTGATCTGTTTCAAAAATAGGCCTGTACGTAATCATAAAAGCATAAGTGAGGGAAGTAAATTTGGGCAGAAATGACTGAATAGATCAGCGGAAGGAAGTGTTCAAAACAATTTAACAACCAACAGAACTGCCAAAATTATCCTGCCCTTCCTGATGCTGTTTCCAGGGCCAAATCAAGTTATATCCAACACAGTCTGTGCCAACCCTCAGAAAAAATTTGAAAGCACTTCACTCATTTTAAAAAATGTTAAATATTAATAATCCAATAAATAGGCCACAAAACCACAATATAACTAATACATAAATATCTACAAATTAATTTAGGCTCCTAGTGTAAAATATCCAAGGCTTTGCCATTTATTACATATTACACAAGTCAAAAGAGTATTTTACCACTCGCGAAACAAAGAACCTCAAAATGAACAAAGCTGGTTTGTACATTATGGTTATAGTGGTGATGTTAAATCCAGTTCATATACCCTTTTTCATATCTGATTTCCCTCAGCCCTTTTCCAGTCCAGCCAGAATCAGGACTATACACTTTATCTCCCAACTAGAATCTTTGCATTTGCTCTAAAAGGAGTCACAGATTGATTCTTCACTCGAAGTCATCAGCACAGTGCATGTGAAAAGCTTCAAAAGAGAAATTCTTTAGCAGCCCAAAGTTTTCTTTAGCAGCATGTTTCCAGCCCCACTCCAACCAGATCTCCAGTTCTGATGGATTGATTCTGCCCAGCTTCAAAGAGGGACTTTCAAGACTCACACTAGTACCTTGTTTCTGACAAAATCTGAATATTTAATATTTCCTTACAGAAAAGCAGGATACCAAGATCTCTCAGATAATTAGGGATTTGCTCACAGACCCTCTCTTAGCATTGAAACAGTCTTTAATTTTGTATGGGCAAAAGAAGAATTGTCAGAATTTTTCAGACCTTTAGAATAACTTACCATGTGCCTCAGAGAATCCTGGATGGATCCTGTGAATTACACTGACACTACCACTTTTGACTAAACTGTGCCTGCAAATCCACCAGAAAGGTTTCAGAATGAACTGCTACCAGTTTACCAGTCGCTCTGCTTTCCACAGAATTAAAACAAAGCACCTGGGCCTAGTTAGCCACTAACAAACAAACCTTGAACGAGGTCTAAGTCTGCTTTCCATTAATATAATTTGTAAGTAATATTTTTGCCTGCAGGAAACATTACAAAGAAACCACAAAGTTGCCTCCAATTTCAAATTAGGAGCTACTTCTGCATTCAGTTGAAATAGTTTCACATGACTGACGTGTAGTCAGATGAGCTGTAGTCATGCTGTCTACTGATACCTGAAGATGAGTGAACCTTTTTCCTCCTCTTCTTGCTTTGCAAAGCACAGGCATCTCCTTCCAGCTGTAGTTTAGACTGCTGTAATCCACTCCTTCCTTGCTCCTAAAGCAGATTACAACAGGCTACTCTTCTCCACTCAAAACTCCAGCTTCTATGGTTCCTCTCCTCAATAACTCTCATGTGCAACAAAAGGTACTTGTGCTATTCACATCTGCTGTGGCCTTGGATTTGTTTGGATTCATAAAAATTCTGATTCTGTGGATAACAGCCAATTATGTCAATATGATCCACTCAAGTAGCTGAGAAAAGAGGGAGTTCTCTGACTTGCAACCCTCAGATTTAAATACTTCTAGATCAAGGATAAATTTGGCTCCTGATCGTTCACTTTGTTCTGTTTTTGGAGAGGTAGAATACCTGACGAACTCTAAAATGTAGACTTTTGTATGTCTGCGTTTGTACTGTTTTGGTCCTACCTCATTTCCCAGGTATTTTAGAAAAATTCTAGTTCTTGAATTTTTTATAATTCATGTCCGTCCAAACTACATTCAAGTACATTGAGAGAAATATGTGATTTAAAAAAATAAATAGAGAAGACTTAAATAAAAAGTATTATTAAAGAGCAGAGGCAGACGAAAAACTGAAATTAACACCATATTTTTCAAAATAACACAGTATTTTCCATTTAACTGTTTTGTGTTCTTTTTTCTTATTTTTTAAATTCCCATTTCAAGAAAAAGGATGACGAATAAAGATTTGTTCCGGAGAAGTGCACCCACAATAACACTACATTTAATTTTATCCTTCTTGTTCTCCTAAAACTTTTTATTTTCTTTAGTCTTTTCTTATTTTTGACAGCTGGGGGAAGGGGAGACACTGACAACCACACACAAAATGGGAAGTCCTCCTTGTGCTATTTGTACACTGTGGAACATAAGTGCCTCCTCACACTGCAGCTGTGTGGCAGACAAGCAATGCAATTGTTTAATGCAATTTAGTCAAGAATAGCGAAAGAAGGAAAAAACTGACTTAGGAAAAACCAGAGACAGATTCCAACTTTGCTCATTAAGGTTTAAAGAAAAGTGCTTTATATGCCTGAATGACTGCCTTGGCGCGGTATACTCCTTTCCAAGTCCTGAATTTTATGCCTTTTTTTTCTTTCTAAAGCTGATTTCAATTTTGGACAGCATCCACCTAGAAGTACTTGTATGTTTTTAATTTCTCCTTTGACTACAGAACTTAAACAAACAGGTTTGGCTGGGTGGATTTAATCAGAAACAGATAAAAAGTTTTGAAAAGGAAAAGTAGGTATGCCAAGTGCACCAAAGTCAACTTTCATTCATTTACTCTTCTTTTATTTCTGTTATTGGATAGTTTAGCACTCAGGTTTCTCAAAGACCTGAAGTAAAAAGAAATAATGAGCACCAAAGATATTGAACTTATATATCAAATTTTTTCCACAAATCTTAAATTAGAAGAGAGTCAAATGGAGTTTGTTGTCTGTTGCAAATGAACTGGATAAAGTTGTAAATGAGTCCAAGGTAAATGGGAGATAAGTAAAGTATCAAAGATTTCAAGAAAAGGAGTTTGACTGTTCTGGTATTATCTAAGAGTCTTTAAATGGCCTAAATGGTTCTTTATTCTTTACTACCACAAGACAGGACTGATTTATTACAACAGTGGTAACACCACTTTAGAATTTCAATCTATTGCAACAGAACAAGGTAAGTTGTTTGAAAAAAATTGAACTCTCTCTGCAGATAAAAACCTTGGGATCTTTAGATTTGATATTGGGTTCTCCTAGTTTCTAAAATCCTGGGTTCTTGGTCTTACCATTGAAATAAAACTCCTTGACCAGACTCAACTGACATGAAAAGTAGGATAGAGCTTGCAATAAAAATGACTTATGAACTCAGTAAGTCCATCTCAGTAAAAAAACCTTAGCCATGTAAAAATTAAGGGCATGTTATACTTCTACTTAAATTCAACTCAGAATATGTGCATTAAACAAACATATAAAACTTTCCATTTTGGGGGTCCTCATTTAAATGTATCTGTGCCTAAAATTGGTCATTAAGTGTGTTAGAAATTGAAGCCCCATTGAATTCCTAGCTTTGTCATTGTCAACTGGCACTCTGCTGTTGACTTTTGTAGAATCAGGATTTCGTCCAAGACACTACAATCTAAAACAACTTCTGAGAAGTTTCAGCTGCTGTATTTATCACAAGAGGGTTTTATCTCGAAATTATAAGAAGTGAGATTGTACAATTTACATTATTTTTCACTGCTAATAACTTTTATTATTGTGTATATCTATAACTGTTGAATCAAACAACAATTATAGAAGTAGGGACTCCAGGCTTGCAGACTGTCACATTTTTGTATAAGAGACTCAGAGTTCACATTACATTCACTAGAAAAAGACAGAAAGAAAATAAAAAGTAACAAAACCCTCTGCTCCTTCCAGTGTACTTAGAACAAGGGAGTAACTTCCTCCCCATCATCCAACTAGTAACCACCAAATAAAAGTAAATAGCCTCCAACAATTTTCCAGGAGTCAAAAGCATCAATTATTCCACAACCAGATGTCTAATCCTTTTTCTCAACTTGTAACAATTTCTACAATACAATTATGTGTTAGTCAGACACAACAATACAAAACCTCAGGCATAGCATGGAAAAATGGGAAGGAGAATGTGGCATAACTACTGAATACATTATAGCAGAAACTTTACATCCAAAATCTTGCCTGTATTTCACCCACATCCCTGTAGAGACATCAGTAGGTGTAATAGAATATATTATCTTCCCTTGTAAACCTTTCCTGCGCTATTCAGTATTGAACAGAAATTGTCCCTTTTTAAAATGTAGTGACAATAGAAGGACTACAGAAAACCTACTAACTGAAATATGTGCATGCTGTATGAACTGTCCCCTAAACCAGAGAGGAGGAAATTAAGGTACAGCTGGAGAGTCCAGTTTCAGTAAAGAAGTCATAGCTCAAATACTGTGTGTAACAGAAATTCTCAGGCATGATCACAAAAATATCAGCTAATGCAACTATTTGCATGTTTCAGATTGCTGTGTTGTAATTTTCACACATCAAAGAAAGTAGAGGCAATGACAACAGATGATCAGCAGGTAAGAGACAGTGTCCTCGACTTCCTCTTTGTTTTAGTTTACAGGAATTCTTACAGTAAAATGATTAAAAAAGAAATCTGATGATTCTGAACAGAGATGCCTATAGGTTTTTGTGTAGTATGGGGCACAGCATATCTCTGGTTACTGACTACAGAAATTGCCAGTGATTTCTCCTTTTTTTGTGAGTTCTCAGTATATTTCTACTGATTTATGTGTTAAATCAAAATTTTTCCAATCTTCCCTCAGAAATAGTTTGTGGATAAGTATTTATGTCCATGTTTCCCTTTACACTGCTACACACTTACACACGAACATGTAACAGTTCACATACAGATGTTTACTTTGCTCAGCCATCTGTTCCATGTGAAACAAAAGAGATCATAGAAAATGAACTCCCACTGTAACTCTCTGAATACATAAACAAACAACCGGGTTCTCAACAAAAAGTCTGTTGGTTTTCACAGTGTGTTGGAAAAGATTGCACTTTATGGATGACTCAGAAAGTCAGATCCCTGGTCTGAACAGTGTGGAATATTGGTAAGATAATAATTAAAAAATCATGAGTGATCATGGGATAAGGGAGCATACAGATCACTCCAGAATTTTTATTTGCAGGATGGTGTTCTGTGTCTTTTTTTCTTTATAGTTATATGTGCTTGGGTTTTTTCTTTTCAGACAAACCCACAACTAAGAACTGGATTGGACTTAAGCAGATGCAGTGAAGGGTGATAAACTGAGAGAAATGGATTTAATGAGAGACTTGAAGAGGGCATGTGGTGGGCAGTGCCAAAATATAAGAGTCTGTTTTCAGCTGCAGGGATGGGTTGGCCCATAAAGACTGAGTCACAAAGCAGCTGTCAGGTAAGAGGCACGTGCAGAGGGGGTATGAAATGGGAATAATAAAGTCTGGAAGAGGTATACATGATAGTATGCAAAACAATAACAAGAAAGAGTTCTAATTTGGGAAGGCCATTAAGAAGTATTTGAATTTAAGGCAATGAGAGAAAAGGGAGAGAACCGTAAGAGAGTGGAGTTTGTAGTGGAATCTGTTAAGAAGAAAGTTCAGTTACTTGGTGTGACTGGAAGACAGTAGTGGAAAGGGAGAAGAAGGTACAGCTGCTATAGTACTGTCAGAGAACTGGTTCTTGTGAACATGAAGAGATTTTGTCTACCTGGAAAAAGTTGTTACCCATTCCTGCCTCTTGATCATATATCTGCATGGAAACCATATCTTTGTTTCCTGGTGGCCAGAGCTATCCAAGGCTGTTCCAAACTTCAGTCCTGAAAGTTTTAGAACACCCTCAACTTAAAAACTGAGCAGGTATAAATAGTTTACCTAGGGTATGATGTGACCCCCAAATAAATGAACGTAAGTAGGTTCAAATCTCACTGAAGGCAACAGTAACACCTTGAGCCAAGCAGGTTCACTATAACTACTGACTCTCTTTACACTGACATACATCAAGTCAAATTTCCTCACACACCAGCCCAGTTCTCACTACATATTTCACTTGGCTCTTACTACATTAGCTCATGTACTCCTGCGTTGGAATGGATATAGCCGTACCATAATACCTGACTTCAGGATGAAAATTTTCCATTTTACACTCTCTGAAACTAAACAACCAGACAAAGCATGAAATTTCGTGCAATTGAGCCAATCAAATTCATGTCCTGCAGCCAGGCTTCAAACCAGAATTGTACCCAGGGACTAAAATCCAGGCCTAGAAGAGATAATGTAATACAACCTTGCCTCTTATTTTACATGTTAAGAAAACTAAAGAAGCAACAAAATCCCAATAACAACAGTACTTAAACCTGGAGTTTCTGTGGAGGTATTCCTACCTTAAGTTTCCAAATATGGATATCTACCCCAGACAACAGCCTGTCTGATCTCTCTGTGTATAAAGTGGCAAGTAGTCACTAAACGAGGAAATTCTGTTTGTTTCTTTTTTTTTAATTTGTCAAGGGACACTGTCTGGTATTACAGCAATATTTTTTTTAATGTGAAATTATGATTTTGAAAAATAAATTCATGAAATATTTGCACTATGAAACAAAGAGTAAAAACACTTTAGCTGTAATAATACATTCAAAAATATTTTGACATATTTGATGCACACACGAGTTTGGAAAATAAGAGTAAAAGTTGACACTAATAAGACAATAATTTATAAATATGTTAAAACTTCTCGCGTATATAGCCATTTAGATACATTCTTAGATCTCCAAAGAAGGGCTAGCCAAACATGATCAGACCCAGGAAGCAGCTCAGTGATGCTATTACAGTATAAATCTATGAAAGCTGACTCATCTTATGTTGACACAGCAGCTGTACCACAGGAAGCAAGCTAAGTTAGCCCAGGAGGGTTAACCTACACCAGACTGCAGTAAGAGTTACGTTACAGCAGCTCATTTACATCTGGCTCATGAGCCCCTGCACTGCCCTGCCCTGCCCTTCCCAACACCGAAAAACAGAAATAGCCAAGACAAAGAACGAGCTTTTGAATACCTTGAGATTTATATTCAGTCCTATTGCTTGTGGGTGAGTTTTCTATCTGATCTCCTGCACTATAAAAAGTGTTCATCTTTAACATGTGAAGCTTTCAGTTTTTAGAATGGCTGTGTTTTACCACAGTGAACAAGGCTTTGTGGAGCAAGACCAGTGAAGTAGGACATCCAAGCCAAAGCAACTTAGATTCGTTCAAGCTCATGTTAAAGGGAAACGGCAACACCTCTCCTCTAGTCCTTTTATTAGGTCACATTATTGACAATGTGCTTTTTCTACTGATGTCTTAGGCATAAAATGATAATGTTACACCACATATCCAAAGTAAAAAGCATAGACACTCTTTAAGAGGAGAAAAGGTACATCCACAGCTGTTCTTACTGGGCACTGCTCTTGGTACAGTGTATAACAGCTGATCTAATGGCATAAAAAACTCGAATAGATTGTACTTCAAATACTCATCCTAGCTGATTGCCTTACTCCTGCACTTCAACATATATACACACACCTTAGACATTAATCACCAGGAGTTTACACACAGATTAGTCATAAACACCCTTATTTTAGAAACACTGGTTCAGTCACTGCCATCTTGCTTTCAGTTTACCTCATTCAAAATAAAGCCACTCTCCCTGCTAGCTTTGATTTGATATAAAACCCTTTCAGACTCATTTCTGTTGTTCTTGATGCATTCTGTTCTAGTCTCTACCTGGATATAACCACACAAATTAATGCTGATGCTGTACTCAGCACAGTGACAGCATTAATAGAGCACTATTTTGTTGTCCACAATAAGCTCCCTCTTGTGCCTCTGGTGTTCTGTAATTAGGCCCCTTCAGACACACAGTTTAGTTATTATGGTTCATCAGCTTATAATGCATTATTCTAAATAGCTGCATTTTCATTCTTTTTTTTTTTCCTTTTCCTTTTTTGCTCTTAAATTTAAAAAAAAAACTCAGATAATGGAAGTGAAAAGAATTACTCACCCTTCATCTCGATCTAACATAATGTTTATGGGCGTCAGGGAGAGCAGGAAGATGTTCTTGTGAAGAGAGGAACTTGAACAGCTTTATAGGACAACAACCTAGGAAGAAATGACAAGCCAATACCCACATTTACTGTTTGTAAATCTGAGCATTGATTCTGCTTTCACAAGTGGCTTTCATCAAATGCAAATCAGAAGCCTGGCATCTGCTTGAGTAACCAGGCAGCCCTGTCCCCCTTTCAAGGGAACAAAAGCCATACAATCAAAGGGTTTTAAGAGGATGGCAAACTTATTGTAAGCTAGAAAAGGTTAAAAGTCTGCCAGGGCTTAAATATACCTCTCAGAACTCCCAAGTATGGAAGCACTTCTGACCTTTATGAATTCGTTCTTTTTCTGTGAAATGTTTCTGTATGTTTGAAACATGATAAAAAGTGACCAAACAGGAGAGAGACAAACTAGTCACATTTCTTAATTCCCAACTGATTTTGAAAGCTTCAGAAAGCAAACTCATACAGTTTTATTTGTTCTCAGACTCCAAAAATCCTTCTCTGACCAACAGCACTCTGGCTGTCGTGCAGGACCTACCTGTGCTCCCCTGCATAAGTGACAGATCCTCTTCTGTAAAGATGGGTAACAACTTTCACTCCAGACATGCTAATTCCTCTCAGAAATCTTCACTAAGAGTGGCACACCCTGGAAAATGGCTGAATCACATCTGGGTAGAGAAAAACATATTTTTAATAATATTTTGATATCTTAAAATAATATTTTAATAATATATAACCCTTCCAGATGCATTTCTGTTGTTCTTCTTTGAATTAACTGAAAATTCACAACTTATACTTGCTTCAGTTAAAAGCACCCTTTCCCTGCAACAAAGAAAACCAGATTACTATTTCTACTGAAAATCTCTGAAAAACCTCTGATACTAACTTGAGCTTTGTATTTATTGTGAAAATAAAGCCTTTTGCTGTATGATAAAAGCATAAAATAGAATTTTTAAAATAATATATTAAGGCTTAATGAATTCATCAGAGTGTGTCTTTCTAGTAGTCCTATTTCTCATTCATTTGGGAATAATCACAAAGCTTATCCCAATGATTATGAAGTTAGAAACCAACATTCAAAGACTTGTAATA
This sequence comes from Pachycephala philippinensis, assembly GCA_013397055.1. Classification (NCBI taxonomy): domain Eukaryota; kingdom Metazoa; phylum Chordata; class Aves; order Passeriformes; genus Pachycephala; species Pachycephala philippinensis. Next base: position 595,082 of record VWZT01013281.1, read on the forward strand.
AGCCTGAAGTGTCCGTTTGGTAATTTTTCAGCTTTTTGTTTAGTGATTGGTTCTAGGTTCCAAAATAGAATACCATCTCACACACAAGTTTAAGCTTCATAAGAACAGGATTTGTCAATGCTTTTAATAACTAGATAGATAATAATTCACTCCAAGTAATGTCTGAAGGACCCTGCTGCTGTGAGGATTCTTTATGATTATAAACAGTTTAATTTAAAACAGGTCTTGGTTCTAATGTTTTGAACACAGTCTAACAGAGCAACCTCTGCTTTCTTCTGAAGGAATCATAACTCTCTCAGGTGTTTAGAGACAACTATAAAGCAAAGGCTGGCAATTCTCTAAGGCAACATCAGAACAAAAAACTAGCAATAGGAAGGAGGTTTGGATTTTTAATATGTAGCAGGAACTACGTAAATCAGATTATGAAACTCAGTGTCATAAAATGTCATGGAGCCCAAAAATATAAATAGAACTGAAATTAAATCATGTGAGCTAAACGAGAAATCTATGGATACCTATTGGACCTGGTGGTACAAGTGTAACCTCCAGGTCAGTTTGACGTACTAAAACCCACCAGGCTTACCCTATACTTTGTCTCTTAACTCTGTTTTCAACACCTCATGTTGGCAGATATCTTTGTTGCATTACCCAAAGAATAAGCGTGAATTAAACAGCCTTCTCTCTGAAGCATAGAATCTGGAGTTCAAGTAATGCAGATACTAGTGATGAAAATGAAAAACAACAAAAACAACCACCAAACACAAACCAAAACAGGAGCAATGATTTAAAAATGAAGGACTCAGGAAGAGGATCCCAAGTAGGAAACAGATTCTGTTATCATTGCAAATATAGCAGGTAAAAGATTACTTCAAGGAGGAAATATCACATAGAAACAAGGCATGAGTGGTAACTCTGGACTAAACATCTTGCATTCTGGCCATCACATCTCAAAGACTATTCCCTATTTCCTGTCAACAAGGATTTGTCCCAAACTCAAACTCCTTACAGAGAGCAAGAGGGCTACAGAAAACAAAGTGGAAAAATAAAATGATCTCAGACTACAACAAATTAACTAAAGGAAAAGGTCAGAGCATCGAAAGTGGAATAGCAAGGGAACTGGTGAGGGATGTAAAAGAGAGCATTCCTGACAGCAACCCCAGTAGCTGATGGATGATGCCAAGTGATGGTTTGCCCAGGAACAGAGACATCACTGTCAAAAGGAAGGTACTGAGCTGAATTCAACATCTGATATTCAGCTGGCACTTCCATCCAACCCACTAAGAAAGTTCTTAAGGCAACACAATCAGGAAAAGAAAAATGCAAGTTACATTGTGCTGTTTTTCAATACACTATCTTGTGTTCAGAGATGGTCTGCACCCACGGGAAGGTTTTCTCCACAAAGACCTTTGTGTTAAGTAATGTCACAAGACCTTTCTCCTCCTAAAAGCAACATCTGGATTTAGTATATCAGTTCAAATCAGACCCAGAAAAAATAAGAAATTCTGTGCTGAGTCATGCTCAGAACAATGTTTACCTTCTCCCTGATTCCTTTCAGCTGCAGATATTAGACAATGTTTCCCGAGAAAGAATGCAAATAAAATACTTCATTATTAGTCCTGCAAATAAATCAGTTTCACAATATCAGCCTTGCATAACTTGTTTTCATCTAATTCAGTCATTTGCATAGTAATTGGTCTTCCCAGACCCTTTGACAGAACGACAAAATGTAAGAACAAGTGTTAGGGTGGCATGCTATGTTTGCTTCAGATAGCTATTCTAGAATGTCTGAAGTCATGCACAATGCACAATAAAGATGATAAATTTTACCAATGTTATCCAAAATGATGATGGCCTAATGTTAAGTACAGTATCCTTTTTTATTATGCTTACACAGGATAGACCCATGTAATATGAGCATGATACAGTGATAAAAATTAAATAATATAGACTTTAAACTACTATATCATTGTTTTCCACGTAATCCTACAATTTTAGCCAGATCCCACTGTATTATTATCAGATAATGCATGCTGATTGTTTCTTGAAATATGAGTCAGAATTTTTTGAATTGTTATTTTCTACATCTTATTAAATCAATGGGATACTGGTGTCTAAACAGTGTGAACTCCCTTTCATAGGCCAGCACACAGGATAACACAGATTAAAGGTTAGAATCTTCCTAGTCTCTTTTATACTTTTAATGTTGTCTCTTTCTTTAAAATCAGAGCAGTGACAGTCCTAACTGTAAGATTTTCAAAGACATTTCGAACAAAAACATCAAATACTGAAATTGCTTTAACTTCTCACATTCTCTTCCATCATCGCATTCACTTCTTTCTCCTCCCATACACACAAACACATACAAACACGTTCTCAAACAGACCAAAAAAGCACTGAAAATTACAAAGAGTCAACATTTTTTAAATGTGAAAATACAGAAATATACTCTCATAAATGTGAAGCTACCATGGCTTGAAGTCTAAACATTCAACACATAATTTGTAACTTTAATCAACACATCTCATTTTGCTAATGCATACTGACTGGCTGCCTGAGTGCTAATGAGCGTCCCTGAATGCTAATGGCTCTGTGAAACTAGATGGCCTCTGAGCATCACATGGATTATCTGAAACTTATTTGCATCTCAGATTCCCAGCACCATTCAGCTTCACCTCTCTTTGACCTTGACATTTTATAAACCAGGGAGAACAGTTGTGTTATGAAAGAAAAGCCAAAACTGAACCAAAAAAATGCAGGCAGGCATATATCCATCTAGAATACATTAGAAACAATTTAATGAGTTGAATATTCTCACACCAGAATATGGTCTCTGTAAGTCATTATACATCTTATCTCCCCTTTCTTTGAACTCTTACAAGACATATGCTTAGGAATACACAGTGTGCAACCAGGAAATAGTAAGACAAGTATTGTGAGAAGAGTTAAAACCTTTTAGAACCAATTGATTTGCCAGCAATTAAACATATTAAATATATTATACATTACTGCATACATTAACTGTGAGGTAATATAATAATATACATATCCTAAATTCAGCACAGTTAGAGAAAAAGACAAGGTTTCAGGTGCAAAAGACCTCCTTCAAATCTTATACCATGTATTAAAATAGTATATTCCCTCTTCTCCGATATATAACATTTATTTGGTGATGTGTCCTGTAACTTTGCAAAAGCCCCACCATCCTGTTCCAGTGAGTAGACATTGCATCGATGCCCTGCTTTAAAGGGAAACCTATACTCAAGGTATTATTTCACTGTTCTGCATGCCATAGCACACTATAAAAAGTCAGAAACATTTTCCCTGAAACCTTTGTTTCTTTTTAAATTTTGTTTCATGTTGTAATTTCCTTTTTCTGTGAAGAAATCCATAGATACAAATATATACACGGGCACACATTAATTTACATATTTTCAGGAAAAGAAAATTTCTTCTCTGGAAAGAGACATGAAAACAATAATTGAAGAATATGATGCATATATATTATTTTAAAATAAACTGTCTTTTTACTTTTTACTACCCTCAGAGTAAGCAGACACATAACATTCACGTGATAATCAGATCTGTTTCCCAGCTTGAAATACAGGGGAAGCACCTGATGTGTTGTTAAAGTCAAAACCTGGGAGAGGCCATTAGATCATCTGGTTTGATCTCTGCAATGTACAGTCCATTTGACCACCAAATTCAATATGGGCTCCTCAAGATGTGGTTGACTCAAACACACCTCCCAAAAAGGTGCATGACTTTGATCTGGGAACTTCAAATCTTGGGTTATCCACACCTTCTCTGCGTGTTTGGTTTGCAGTGGCTTAATCACTTCTCCTTTTAAATTTACTATTATAGAAGCTTTTGATACGTGGAGAAAAATAAAACTAAAGGCCTGTAGGCTTCTGTATCTGCTTTTCCATCCATTTGAACACACTACCATTGGTTACCTTATCCAGCATGTCCTTTTTCTTTTAATATTTACATTTTCTCCCATGAGCTCTTCTGAATTTTGTCTACTATTTCAAGATTTATTAAAAATTACCAGCATGCCAGATGTCCTTTTAGTTCTTTAAAGACTGTTTGGTACAAATTATCTGCAACTCTAAAAGTGTTATCCTTTAATGACTATCTATGCCCTGAAAAGCACTTTCTTATCCTCATGGAATGCAAACACATGCCTTTCCAAGTATAGAACAGAAAGTCCTACTGAGTATTTCTACATCTTCTTTATAATTATTAAGTATTAATTTATCTCCAGTGGGTAATGGATCTATAGCACCTCTAATATTTCTCTGACTCCTCATTATGATTAGCTTTTGGTTTCTCCCCTATTGTCCTTGGATTCCTTATGAGTTTTCTAGATTTTTTATCTTCCAAATGATGTACATTACCATTTATTTACCAAGACTACTTTTATGTAACTATATAAAATGACATGTCCTACAACAAGACAACTGACATCATGAAACTGTCTCTAAAGACAGCTACATAAAAATTAGGTTTGGATAAGACTGAAGACAAGTTTTTCACAGAGAACGCTCAGGGGATCATGGATTCTTCTGGGAGAGTTCAAACTGGTGTCTAAAACAAATTATATCACTGCACAATCAGGAAGCCTAAGACCCCTGCATTAAAAAAGGTTAAATCATAACCTTTGTAAAACACAAGTTAGTACTAAAAATGTGGTGAAACAAGTAGATTTGACATTGCAAGGAACTTCAGCCCATCCTAACAAGGATGAGTGTGATGTTTGTTACAGTCATACATGGTAGGTACCAACGTCTGCCACAATCACATCAAGAATATATAAAGAAAAAACTGTAATGTAAGAAAAAAGTAACATTTTAGCAGACAAAAGCCTATGTGAGTAATTTTATTGGAGAAGTTAATTGTTCTGGGTGCATGCCTAACACTTTGCATAACGAATTCTCAAATACAGAACTTTATATTACAAGTTAGACAAAAAAAATGAATAAAAATAAAAGCATCATAATGTATAAACTGGTGGTATCAGTAATAATCAAACAAACACAACAGCATCTTGGACGGAAAAGATTTATTCAGAAGATTCCCATTAATACTACTGGGAATTTATTAGAGTAAAGCTTCTAAGCAACAATGGTAGAATAATATTCCATAATAAACCACATCAGGTGATGTTAATTTTCGGAGTCCAAAATGGTTGCATTTCTATTCTTTGCTTTCTTACGTTAACAAAAACAAAAACAAAAACAAACAAACAAAAAAAAAAAAAAAAAAAATTAAGGACCTGAAGAAATTTAACCTAAAAATGTAAACTTTGATTAATTTTATGACTTTCAAATAATTTGCTACTATCTTAATATGACATGTACAAAAATAGTCCTATCAGATATTTAAAGAATTTTGTGAAGTTTTAATAAGCCTGACAATTTTCAGCAGCTTGTCATCTAATGCCATAGTGTAGTCCTCACTGTTTCCCACTTCCCTGTCAGCTGCCTGAGTTTTGCTCCCATCACACAGGAACCCACACTGTAGGCTGGCTTTTGCAACCAGTTAGGAGTTGCTGTGGTGGGTTATATAAGGTGAATAAAAGACCTTGCCAGATACTTAATTTTCCGCTGCTTCTGACAACACTCCCAAGGCAGGCAAAAGTCAATTCTTCATGCTGTGTTACCTGTGCTGTGTTATTCCAGAACAGGGACGCCTGAAAGAATCCCACTAGGACAGTGAAACTGTTCCAGGCAGAGCCCACAGGGACATGAGGCAATACGCTCTTCTCATGCCTACTATTCCAGGCTTTCTTCAGACCTCTATTTAACTTCAGCTCAATTCAGATTCAAGTTTGGAGTTTTTCCCTACATGGGTACAGCAGCTAACAATTTTAAATGTTAAAAGAGGAAAAGAATTAGGGAAGTCAGTGGTATATCATCAGGTTATTCAGCTGTTGTGGGAATGTGGGAGAAGAGTGGCAATGATTGCTTGTTGGAGTTTAATCTGTGCCTTGATCAACCTTTGCCTTTGCCACTAACATTTCTGCCACTTCCTGGCTCAAGCAGCCAACATCAAACACTACCTACTGGAAGTATTTGAAGCAACATGAACAGGGGTACTCCGTACCTGAACTGCAAAGAAATTCTCAATTTCAGTAAGTGACCCTGTATTGATTATCATGGAAAGCAGTTATTATTATAAATACTGTGTTATTCACAAAATAGAGCAGCAGCAATGACTTAAAATGCACTTATGCCTGCATTCTGGCATATGGACCATGTCAGTTTGACCTGCATCACCTTCCGTGGGCCACATCTGGAGCTAGATCAGGAAACTGATGCAGGCTGAATGAAACTGAAGAAATAAACAAATGCAATGCTAAAGCTAGATCAGGCCCCAGAATTCTCCTTTTGCCATATTTATAGCAAGGGTACATGTTGCATCAGAGCTAACTTTCAAAACTCCTCAAAAAATCAACCTTTCCTCAGTTTTCCATTTTCTTTAAATAAACCATATATTCTGTGTGTTTTATATGTAGGAAAGGTATTTTGAGAGTTTTCTATTCTTTAAATATTTTTTTCTTTATTTTCTAAGAACATTTTTCCTAAATAGGCAACCCCCAGGGATGAGTAAATGCAGAGAGTTTCTGAGCTAACTTCTGGAGCTTTGAGGCTGTTATGTACTGCTCATTACAGTAGCCATGTAAATGCTGGTTTATGGTCTATTGAAACATTTGTCTCGTTCTCATGAAAACACATGAAGACCAGCTACACCTTGTGTGGCTGACAAAATGAAGCTTATCCTTTTATAATTAATCTTATTATCTCTAATAATGGCTTTAAAAGCTGCTGCAAAAATATCTTAAAATAACTCCATACAGCACATTTTATCCCAGTTTAACACACCCTTCTACTAGGGAAAAGAAATCCTATTAATTCGTGATAACTTTGTGATATACGGAACAAGGTGTTGTCTTTATTCAAACCCTTCTCCTTTTCCACTTAAGACCTAAAGAGGAATGGAGAACACGGGCAAATCTGCAATGCAGTAATCCACTAGTACACCAAGCACTTCTGTGAAATGTTACCCCAAAACACAAACTTTACATTTGCTGTGTGAAGTTGTCACAGACTTCCTGAGCATTGATGCCATGTCTGCACCCCAAGTGTCAGTGTGTTACAGGTACACCATAACTAAAACTATTTCTTTGGCTGTTTAGTCTGTAAAACATGAAAGCTTTTTTGCTACCAACTGCATCATTTTGTGCACATTTATTCTGCAGAGTAGTAAGCTTATTGTTTAAATGAATCTTTGGGAGACTTTCATCTTTTTTTTTGATTTTGACCTAACATTTTAATTTCCAATCAGGTCTTATTAAAACAACAGGAAAATTATTGGCGAATTTCTTTATTTTAGCACTTTATTTAAGTTAATTTATATTTATATAAATTTATGTAAATTATTATAATTTCCCATAAATTCACTAATATAAAAAATATCGAGATGTAATCTCTTTTTGACAAAATTTGAAAGTTTTAAGATCACATTTCCACTTCTCAAAATCTTTTCATTGCATTCCTAATTTGTAACCTAAATTACCTAAAATGATAACAGAGTTACTTCTTACCAGGAATGAAAGGGGACAAGTTGATCTCTTTTACATACAAACAAGTCAATTTCTTTTCTATACAAACAAACAAAAAATCCAGATCCAAATAAAATTCTCTCAGCTACAGTTCTTAGAGACAAGTAATTTTGCCGGTTTTCAGCAGGTATTTTTCCCCTGCCTCCCTCCAAGGAAACAAGGAGATCATTAATTCTACAGTCAGCAGCTGAAACCAGTTAAGTCTGACTTCAGACCTTACTGATCACATCCCTTGTGCTCAGTAAACCCCAGAGTACAAAAGATATATCACTTTTCCTTTCTTACTAGGAATCAGCATTCAGGCCAGAGCATTATTCCTAATACAAACATGCATTTTTAGTTAGACCATGTACCTCTGTGAGTATTTTGATACAAAATGCATGGCCCTATAAGGAAGGGAAGACAGAACATAGAGGCAGTAATGAAAGCTACACATTATTTTTACCAATATGACTTTGTACATTCACATTAAAGTGCCATGGATTTAACCAGTCGCACCTCACAGCATCGCAGAATTACAAAACAGGAACAACCTTCGCTGTAATTTAATTTAAAAGAAGCATGGAAAAAAAAGCTTTAGAAAATATTGGTTCTCCTGACCAAGATCAAACTACAAACTGGAAAAAGCAGTCTTGCTTCTCTGAAACAGTTAAACACTAAACAACTGCTAATCTAGAGACTTTACAGCACACTAATTCACCAGCTCTCAGAGTCTGATTAAGAATGATTTTAAGGACAGCCACTCAAACTGTAGGGTCTGCGATCATTTTGGGCTAACAGTGTAGACAGAGGACAAGAAAGAGAGGGAAGAAAGCAAGAACATCCCTAATAAATAATATTCAGAAGGGATCGACCATGCAATGTGTTGTCATGATGAATCAAACTCATCTATCATACAGTCACTCTGCAGCTTTCTATAAAGATTTTTATAAAGAATGCATCTTTTGACTTGCAGTTTATTTAAGACTATGCATTTCTGTGGATCCAAGCTTGACATTGATTTCTCAGCAACCTATGTGATACGGAAAGCCACTTCAGCTACCATATTGTAAAACGATATTTTGTCACATGGTATTTTACAAAATTCTCATGGAAGAATGTGTGATAGCTCTTTAAAATGCAAGATTCACCACAGGGGAAACAGCGGTTAGCTCTGCAAAGGAAAGAATGTCACATGGCTGAACACATTCTCTCATTATTCCCAGAAGCTAAAAGAGTAGCTAGAGGCAGAAAACTGACAATAATTATATTGCCTAGAAACTGGCAGCATACATAGATCTACTGTATTAAGCCTTTACTCATTGATTTACTTTCCAAAGCTCATTTCAGCATTAGCCCAGAAGTAACACTGTGCAAGGCACTGCTCTTCAGTTTAAGGGAAATTTGGGTAAATTTTTCTTCCACATACTGTGATAATTAACATTTTGTATGGCTGCTCTCTCTATCCTGTGGCAACTTGAATTGCCATGATTTTTGACTGCAATTTTCTTCCTTAGTAGATTGTCAGTAATACATGAAACAGAAAGCAGGCATGCTTAAAGGAAGAGTAATTCAGCCCTTGTTGAAATTGTTATATTTGCAGCAAAAGCCTGAAGTTATGGCAAGACAGCTATTCAGTCCTGAATGTCTGTTTATGTCAAATCAGAAGAGCACAGTGCAATCAATCTAGACCCAGCAGGACCTTTTACTGAACCAATTTTGACTTAACACTGGAAAATCAAAGGTGGAACTAAGAAGGAAAAATAAAGGTTGGTGATGTTACAGAAAAAGCATTAGCATAGTACTGTCAGAATGGCACATACATGTTCCTGAAATTACCTCAAAGGCCAGTAAATTTAAAGAAAATAACTTCCCTTTATTTAGGCAGCAGATGCAGCCTGCATTACTGCTGTTCCTTCAGACACTCACTGCAGAACATCACTCACTGCTGGGTCCCCGGATGGAGCAGAGAAGAAGACAAGCCCAAGTGGCAGTCAAGGGGAAAAAAAGAAGTGTAAAAAAAAGTGTTCCAATGTTTATGAAATCAGCATTTCTATTTTGCTGCAATTGCTAGAGTAAACAGCATACCTTTGGTACACACAGATTACAAGTGCAATTAGAAGTCTGGAAAGATGTTCTACCAAAACAACTTATTACTTATGATGATTCTATTATTCTCAGATCTTTGTACGTATTTTCATGCATTTACTTTATTTTGGATGTCTGATTATTAATATGGTACCATATCAACGACACTTTAAAGTCAGAAAGAATATTAAGGATATTAAGACTTCTATAGCAACATCTACTGCATATAGTACATCACCAAGTGAAATGTGCAATTTTTGGAGTGATGAGTGTTTTTTCTTCTATAAGTTTCAGGCGATACTGTCTCCTTAAAATAATGTTAACAGGTTTGCATATTGCTCATTGCACAGGTATTTAGAGTTATTTGACCTCATAATCAAGACGAAAAAAAAAATTCAAGTCATTTCTGTACCAGATATTTTCATCATATTTTCATGAATAGAGGGTGATAATAGCATTGTCTCTTTAATTAACCTACCCTACTAAACAGTTTAAAAAAAACCTTGCTCTTGCATCAATTAAACTAACTTTTATAGACCATTCACTGATAAACTCTACTGTTTCAAAGTTTCCTAATATACTGTCAATTAAATACTTGGTTGGGTATTACATGCATGTTGCCTGCAGGTTGTGAGGAATAAGAGAATCTCGTAAATATTTTGGTTTACTTTTCTTAAAATATGTTATCCTAATTAAATATTTCAAGAAATTATTTTCTCCTTATCATATATGGAAAACTTTTTAAATTAATTGATTAGGGAACAAGATTATTTTGGGTTGTGCATGTACAGACTCCCAGCAAAGCCAGTCAAAGCTACTACTTTCTAGCCCGGTAAAATACAATGTCTCAACATGATCCTTGGCAACTTACACCTCTCACTCCGTAAGTACAAAAGTATTGTTTATACTTAAGTGAAGGGTAGTAGTGAAGAATTTAGGTGAAGAATCAGGATCCCCTTGTTCCTCTCACTTGTTCTGTGACCATGTGCTAGACAGGCACAACCTTGTTCAGATCCTAAACAACCACCTTCTCTTGGTGCCTGAATGGTGCCTATTAGTTCTGGCTAAAATTCCTCCGTTCCTATTACTATGCTTGTTGAAATGTCTTAAAAAATAAAGCTGTCTACCACAAGGAAAACAAAAAGCCATTCCTTTCTTAAGAAAATTGAAGGAAAGTTCACAAGTGGAGGGGTAGAGGGTGAGGAGAAATTCTTGTGGTGTAATATGCTTGAATCCTTTTTGTCTAGGGAGATTCTACGGGTTTTACTCCATTAATCCCTCCTACCAAAAAAAGCCACCCCCTAATATCCACTCTTACCCATTCTTTCCTCTCTCATCCTATAGTCAGGTTCCTTAGTCCTAACTCTGCATAGCCAAAAAGAAAACAAACCAATGAGAAGACAAGTGGGTTTAGAATCAGTGAAATAAAAGCCCTATGTCATGAAATGCTAAGGCAACCATCTGCAATCTTCACTGGATTATGCTGACAGCACTGAGCAGCAAAGACAATTATGTACATTCAGAGAACACGAGGAACCCCCTACTAAACAAAACATACTGATCGTCCTGCCTCTTGAACAATGTCAGTGATGTTGGTGATAGAGGAAAAGGTTTGCATAAACAGTGGCAGAAGTACAAAGTATTAAAAAGGAATGAGGAGAGTTGGAACACACATTGATAGATATTCAAGACAGAGATTACACAGCATTTTGCCACTGGGTGAATGTAAGAAAAATATTTCTTTTATCTGGTGTGACTAAATGATTTTTCTTAAGTTGGTTGTAATTTGGCACAATAAAGCTATGATATGCAAACAAAAATGTTTATTCAGTGGTTTTGTTCTTCTGTTTTGTACTTAGCGGATTGTAAATGCACACTATCTTAATATTTCATGCAATCCTTGGATTGCCAACATTCAGATAAAGTGTATTTTCAAAGACACAGTGGACTGGAAGGGAATTTGCATCCTATGTTTTGACATTAATCAGTCTTCCTCCTATTCCATGAAGGGGGAAGCCACATCCTAAAGATGATTAATCTTTTGAAATAAAGAAGAAAAACTTTTTTTTTTCAACTGCTTCTGAATCAGTAACTAGCTCAAAAGACAAGTTTCAGCATTTCTTGGTAAAACAGATGAGAATTTTTCCATCTGTTTCTTATAGAAAACCAAATTTGGTTTAGTCACAATTACATTTCCTATTAAGTATTTGCAATTTTTCTGCCTTTTCCTCATTCCCTTCTTTTTTAAAGAGGAAGGACAAGGTGTACACCAAAGTTTCATCAGGCATACTTTCTTACTGTTTTCTGCATTTCATATACGTTTACACACCATAAACATTATGTAGAAGTAAAGGAAGAAGACAAGTTTTTCCCCATCTGAAAGAACAACTTTTGAAAGCTGTTTGATAGTTTAATGTAATATACATAAAAATAAAAAATCTTTAATTTCACCAAATGCACTTACAATCTATTTACGACTTTCAGTCAGCTTGAATCTCCTCATTACAGACTTAGCTATAAAAAAAAAAAGGAAAATTTCATTCCATTAGTGCTAAAATAATCTAAACTGGCTAGTAATTTTGCCTTAAATCAAGCCTTTCAGACATTACAAAGTATTAAATTACCTTTTCTTTTCCCTAAATGAGCTTTTAAAAAGCATCTGATCCTACTCATGACTTATCTTTCTCTCTTTCTTAAAAGAGACTGCATTTTAATTCCTCTGAAAAGAGAACTTGCTTTGGTAGATCAAGCTAACCACTGCACATAATTGCAGAAAAGAGATGTCCAAACCAGAATATCCACTGCTCATTTGCGCTAAACAATCAAATCTTCAAAATAAAACTTGAAACTTTTTGTGTCAATTTGTGTGCATGGATTCATCTCCCTTTTGAAGTATTTCAGTACACATAGGATTCTGCCATTATGTTAAAAATATTTAGAGAATAGCTGCTAATATGAAAATTAGCGGTTTTATTTTTGTAAAGATACCAGAACCACTCTGCTAAAGAATTTGATTAAATCCTTGTCAAAGACTTCTGTCTTAGGCTTGGACTTCTAAGAAACCTTTGCAGAAAGCTTCTTGCTTTGACTTTTGTATAGAAAACCAGTGAACCTTCAGTCATGAATTATTGCTCCGAAATATAGTACATTCATCCTACTGTGTGTAAATTATCCCTGATCATGCTTTGTTTGCCTCCCTACATACTTTCACTGCCACAATATATAAATTCATGTCCTGGGTGGTTTTAATTGACAAATAAATGCCTGTAGAGTGACATCTGATAATTAGCAGATTAAATCCGGTTTCCTTATGCTGTGGGGCAGTTTGTGGCCATGTCTGGGGGATTGGAACTAGATAGTCTTTAAGGTTCCTTCCAACCCAAACCATTGTACTTAAAGCTCATTTTAGTCACCAGTAACTAAACAAGTAACAAGTACCCCTAGAGAAATCCCATGGATTATGGCTCTAGAAGGTAAGGGGAGACCAAGAGAGCTGGTCAGTATTCAAGCATCACTTCGGGTGTATTCCAGTGAGCAAGAAATCAAGCAAAGTGGGCAGGAGATCTGCATGGATGAGCAGAGAGCTTCTAGCAAATCTCAAACAGAACAAAGAAATGTATGGGATGTGGAAAAGGATGGGCCAGAAGGGGGAACTATAGGAACGTTGAATGCAGTGATCCAATGAGGAAGGCCAAGAACCACTCGGAATTGAGATTGGCAAGGGATATCAATAAGGGCTTCTACCCGTACATCAGCAGCAAAAGGAAGTCTAGGGAAAATATGGGGCTGCTGCAGAATCAGATGGGTGTCCTGCTGATGGAAGACACAGAGAAGGTGGAATTATTGAATGCCTTCTTTGTCTCAGTCTTTACTGCTGAGGCTGGCCCTCAGGAGTCCCTGTCCTGAGGGTAAGAGAGGAATACTGGAGAAAGGAAGACTTCCGCTTAGTCATAGACAGTTGGATTAGAGATCAGCTAGACAGACTCAACACTCATAAATACATGGGCCCTGATGGGATGCACCCATGGGTGCTGAGGGAGCTGGCAGATGTTGTTAGGATACTTTCCATCATCTTTGAAAAATCATGGAGAATGGGAGAGGTGCTTGATGACTGGAGGAATGCCAATGTTACTCCCATCTTCAAAAAGGAAAAGGGGGACCTGGAAAACTACCATCCAGTAAGCCTCACCTCCATCCGAAAGAATAAAGTCTTAGAGGGCAATTTAAGGCTCACAGAACAGGCTGTAGTTTACATTTACCTCTGTCTGACAAGGCTGTGCATGGCAGGGGCAAGAAAATGTTGCTGCCTTTCTTTCAGGGTATTAATAATAGGAAAGATCGTTAAAAAAATTACCAACAAACTAACAGAGCAACTCCTGGCTTTAAGGACTAGAGGCAGGGAACTTAGATACACTTCACCTGTGACAGAAGTGAAACAGTTCCCTTCACAACTGTAAGCCATCATTCAAAACATCAGCAACAGAAGAAATATTTCTGGAGAAATGCAAGAAAATCTGCTAAATAATGGATTTTTCTACTACTGCAGTTTTTCTTCTTTTTT
>VWZT01013281.1:609365-629396 GCA_013397055.1 Pachycephala philippinensis
CTATTTCCTGACCTTAGAAAAACCAGTTCAACCCGTGTCTTTGTTGAGGACAAGACACACTACCCAAATACAGTGCTGCTTACTCAAGGGGCAGAGCAGACACACTGTTAGGATCAGATACTGCATGGCCAGCAATAAGATACTGCAGCAATGGGAATAACACAGAAATTTCATAGAGCAGTCTGCAAGTCTCAGTGGTGTAAAAGTTCTCCCACAGATATCTTCAACATGTCTGTGCTCCCAGCTCTGAAGGGTCTGCCGACACACCAAAGGCTACTGCCACCATTCTTGGACACAGAGCAGGTTTCCTTTAAAAAAAGGAAAACAGTAATGATTTCACATTGGACGTGATGCTTCGTCACATCAGAACTTCTGTTTCCTCAGCAGAAAGAGCCAGAAACACATTTCCAAACTGATGGTTCCCCCTCCCTGTGCTACTCCGCTGAGCACTCCACAGGGCAAGAACGAAACCACAGGAAGGAAGACACTTACAGGGACAGCATTGAAGAGACACCCGAAAGCCACCAATCATAGGGTTTATGCTGAAGTGGTTGAGCAGAATCAGCAAGAAGAACCTCAAGTAGTTTAAAGACTGGAAAGACACTAATTACAAAATAATTGCAGTTTCTCAAGGGCCAGAGCTGGTTCATAGCTGTGTCTCCTGCCTTAGCTCAGAGTTGATCTCTGTCTGTTTTAGTTGACAGTCTAGAGGCAATGAAGATATTGTGCTCCCCTTTATGTGGCACTTATTTTTAACCTGTGTTTTTCATATCTGCACTTTTTTTTTCCTTCAGAGAAAGTGAAAAAGAAGTGAGCCCTTCCTATGTAAACTGTTTGAAATCAGAGAAATGGGTAGTGTGAGTGGGAATTCCCCACTTTCAAGTTAAAACCTGAAAAAAGCTTCAGTGATGCCAATTTCTTTTGCTTTTTTTCTTCCTCTATAATGTGTGTCTAACATGCTGCATTTTTAGTCCTTACTGCAGCCAGCTACAAATCATGTGGCTGACAGTTAAATGGCCATTCTGAAGATGTTGTCTGATGTTGCTGAGGCTTTGGTATGCCCCAGGACGTAGGTCACTGTTAGTGCACAGCCTTTCTCATATTCTTTGCTCCCATGATGCATTTATATGATGGTGCTTTAATGTGACACTCTTTCAAAATAGAAGTTGAGAGATGTAAAATCTGTTTCCTACATAAATTATTTTTAATCTGTAATTTCCATGGCTTGACATCTGCCATCAAATGAATACATCTTGTTGTTTTATTCTCAAGAGAAAGGCAGATTGTTGCTATCTCTACTGCCAGCACTCATCTCATCATCTTTAAACAGCCTTATTCCTGGTTTCCAGAGGTGCAAAAGAGACTCGTAAGGAGCAGAGTGTTGTGGGAGTTTTACATAAAAAAAACATTGGAATGAAGAAAGCTCCTAAGATTAGCAATGAAATAAATGAAATAAATAAAATAAACGAAGGCCAACCGCTGTGGGTTTATTAAAAGAAAAATAAAATAAAATAGGAAAAACAAGGTAGTAGAACTAGGAGGGGGAGTAGCCCTCTCCTTGGCCAGAGACGAGAGGACCTCGTGATGAGAGGCGCTCACCAGAGGAGGACCACTTCTTAAGGTTACAGTGCCTTTTAAACCCTCTCTGGGATCCTCCCATCGGTACAGTCTATTGGTGGCATTTTCCCGCTCCTCGGATGTTAATTAGCCCGTTGTTAGGGGCATCCTTCTCCCCTCATGGGGCATCGAGTGATTGGCTCAAGGCTTAGGCTGCAGGGGGACCTGTGGTTGGTTGTTGAGGTTGTCTCTCTTCCTGGGCTCTCTATGACAGTCTCTGGAAAATTCTCGAATGAAATTATATTAAACCCCCCCACCTCGTGTAGTCCCCTTTAACTGAGAACAAGAACTTATATAACCGAACAAAAACCTTTTTAATTTTCCTAACTATCCCGTACAACCCGAGCAACTCCCCGAAAATGCCTAAACTGGAAAAAAACATTTATAACAGCAAGGCTTGCCCCTCATGTCACATGTGGTACCATCACAAAATACTTACAAATTTAACAATCTCCATCTAGAAGACAGGACAGTATTTCACCCCTCTCTAATCCCACTGAAAAAGCTGATCCAAAACCTCATAGATCTAATGACTGGAACCTTATTCTAATTTCTAGGTTGACCCTGTCTGGTTAGTAGGGAGTTAAAAATGCAAAAAAAAAAAAGAACTAGTGTAGTACACCACAGCCAAAGTCCATCTGTCTTAGCATTTCCAACAGTGAGCAGTATAAACCATTTGGGGAAAGATTTTTAGAATCAAGCATTAGAAGAGCAAGGAAGAGATAAAGTTGTGACAGAAACACGCATGCTAACTTGAGACACTAATTTCCAACTGCAACCAAAATAAAAATTAACTGAATAAACATATTTTCTTTGGTCCTGTTCCTTTCTGAACACTCTGAGCCTCTGAGAGGCATTTCAGATAAGAAGATTACAGGTGGTTTGTTATCAATTTTTTTTTAACTGTTTTTAAGTAGAGTAAATAGCTCAGGCTGAACCTTGACCTATGATGCCTGCACTTTCGCCATTTCTGGGTTAATTTAAAACTAGTCTGTATTCCAGTTGGAAACATCTGGCTCGATTGGGAGACAATGGATGTCACTAAACCATATTCAGGGTCTATAAGGACTTCAGGAATTTGTATAGGTAGAAGTATATGTTTCTGAAGATGTTTGACTTTGGCATGCCTAAAATTAGAGCCACTGGCTAAAAAGAATCACAGATGTGACATTAACACTGCTAGAATCTGATTTGAAACTTGTAAGATCAACTTTTTCTATCTTACACCTTCACTTGACAAAAAACATCCTATTAGCCAAAAATTTACAAGTGAAATGTTTAATTTTCCAACACTAATTTTTCAGTGAATGGAAGACAAGTTGGCTTTTGAATACTGGCTCCAAACAGCTCCACAGATGGGGCTTTGACAGGGTAAAATTGATGGTGAGTAGCAACAAACTGGACATTTTGTAGTTTCATTTTCACTGCACTTGCCATGAAACATTTTATAACTTCAGGTTATTAAGTTAGAAGCAGTGGGGAACATTCAGTTTTCAGGGCACTGAGAACTCAAAATGCCAGTTCCATGACCAATGCAAGCACTGAAGCATTGATGGCTATATTCAGAGTCTTACCCCATGTGATATTTCATACTGGTTATGACAAGTTACCTGAATGTCTTCTGAAAAATGGAAAGAACTGAAAGAAGACTGAATTTCATCTCTTACACTCCTTAAAATAAAAAAGGGATGAGAGAAGCAGAGGTACCTGGGCAACAGCAAGAGACACAGTGGGAGGCTAATATTGAAATTAGCCTGGAAATACCCAAGAACAAAGAGGGTGGTAAAAGACTGTGGTGGAAAATTGTAGACGTGGACCTGACTTTCAGCTGCAGAATGACAACTTTGTTTTCTATTTTCCACATCCCTCCCCGCTAGCCAATTAACTTTATAGGTCACAATGTCCCAGTCTTGGGCATTATCTTCTCTGTAAATTATTGTAAGAGAGATTTGGTAATTGTAACTTCTTGGATTAACAGAAGATGCTGACAGTGAAAAGAACCACATTTTTAATTTCTGCAGCGGTGTTCCTGGTACAAGCAGATGGATTTAGAATGCAAACCTATTTGTTTCCCTAGGTTCAGTGAAACCACATTATATGTGCTAATCCAAATCACAATTTATGCCAGCAATAAATACTTGATAGTCTTTTGATACTAATTTTGTGTGGTTGGAGAAGACTCCCATCAAAATGGTGGGCTGTTCTGAAAAACAGTCAGTTTAATTCATGACACACTGTGGGAGGTCTGCATCACCACAAGGAGAATCATAGAATGGCCTGGGTTACAAGGGGCATTAAAGATCACAAAGTTCTAACCCCCTGCCATGGGCAGGGACACCCACCACTAGATCAGAGCTTCATCCAATCTGGCCTTGAACACTTCCAGGGATGGGGCCTTCACAGCTCCTCTGGGTGACCTGCTTCAGTATTTCATCGCCCTCAGAATAAAGAATTTCCTCTTAATACCAAAACCTGCTCTTAAAGTTTGAAACCATTCCCCTTGCCCTATCATTACATGCTCTTGTAAATAGTCTCTCTACACCTTTCTTGTAGACTCCCTTTAGGTACTGGAAGGGCACAATTAGGTCACTCCAAAGCCTTCCCTTTTCCCTCTGAATGTGACCATACAACCACTTTCTTATCCACCTAACAGTCTTGCAGAGGGATTTTTCCTGAGGTTAGCAATACAAGATAACCTCGTTTGTTCAGAAAATACAAATCAGGCATTAAAATTTCATCTTTCCTGATAAAACAGGCGCATTTTTTCTATCACCTGGCTGATAATTCCAACTGTATTGGACATGGACCAAGTTAGTTGATATTTTTAATGACTGCATAAAGAACACACAGAGTATTGGTTCCCTGAACACAGAAAGAACGAAGAAACAGAAGAAAATACTTTGCTAATATTCATGCTTGTTTTACCTAATTCTTAACTCAAATTCACCTCTCTCAAGTGTTTTTTCCCCTCTTGGACGTAAACCCATGATTTCCTTCTTTACCTAGAACATTGGTCCTTCAGTATGATGTCGATGCCTCTACAAGAAACTCTGCAAATTACTGCTAGTACAAGCCTAGCTTTGCTTTGCTATTCAACATGAAAACAGGGGCATTGCACAGCTCCACTTCTTGCCATATACTGGTGTTCTGGGCTTGTATTCTTACCTTCAGTTTGAAGAGTAACTCCTTCTTTCTCATGTCCATGTTTGTTCTTATTTCACCCATCCATTTTACCCCAGTCTTCAGTATCACCATCACCTTCCCGTACTGTTCCCACCTGTTCTCCATCAGAATAGACTGTGCTCTAAAGCTCTAGCATAAGTTCACCCACATCCGAGACCCTCTCTTGTTAACACTTCCACTTTGCTCAGCAATCCAAAGAAACCTATAATCACAGTGGCTGGAATCATGCCTCACATAAAGGGTTTTTGATTGAGATCTCCAAAAAATGAATAGAACAAAGAATAATAAGTTTAACAATGAGTAAGTGGAACAAAACTACTTAAGATCAATCCCTCTTTTTTCCTGCTGAACTTCAAAATTACCCTGTAAATGCCACCCTCAGCGAAAAAGTATTACAGGAAAAAAAACCCTAGCATTAGGAATTTTCTTAATTATGACATGTTTAGCTGCAGTCAGAGTCTCTGCATGAAATCCACACAATGTAGCTGTACACAAAGGAGTTGCTCTGTCTTCATCTGTTCCCTGTTGACTATGGTTGAGGTGAAATCAATGCATTAAATGATGGAATGTAACTCAAATTTGCTATAGCTTTTAGAAAGTCTTAATCCTGAAGCTGTTTACCCAAGTAATTTTGTTGTAGCAGATATATGTAACAGCAGATGCACCTAATATCTTTTTCCTGAATAGAAAGTATTGACTTCAACCATTTAACAATTGTGAAACGAAAAGTTAGAAAAACAGGAGGTGTATCCCCTTATCTGAAACCCAGTGGTTTTGGCAAATTACTAAGTAAAAGCTCAAGAGTTAAGGAGAAAATGTTAATTTAAATACTCAGCCCCCACTGGAAATGAACAGTGGACACTTCAAGACTGGCAATTCCTGTTTTGTTCCAATTTGAAACAGTATTTCAAAAGGTATCAGATCCTCATGAGACAATTAACTCATTGTCTGAAAATTCAACTCTTACTCTCTGAAAGATACTGTTATCCACCTCCGTTACTTTGAATCCCCCTATTTGTTTAGCCCTGGTGACCAGGGGCTACAGAAGCCTGGGCACGCTGCAGTGCTGCCCAGGTGCCTGCTGTACCCAGTGCACAGCAAGCAGCCCACAGCTGGGGAATTGTCCTTGCCCCTTCAAACAGTATTTCATACCACCTTCTGACTGTACAGGCAAACACCACTTGGCCCTTCCTAATGGCCACCAACAAAAAATGCTTAAGTGCATACATGACTGCATGCCAGCTAATCAGTTCCCACATCATCAATAACCTGTCCTCCCCACCCCATTTATCCTGCACATGATGCCCATGTCTTTTTCTACAGCACTCAAGACATTTATATGCTAAGCATGACTTACGCTCCTCTCTACCAGCACACTGAAGACAAACCCCCTCTGCAGCAGGAACATGGTGCACGCCTGCCATCGCATCAGATCAGCCTTCAACCCACCCCCTGGCAAGGTGGCAAAAGCAGAGGCACCAGGGGACAGAGGGGCAGGAAAACCAGTAGGCATAGTGGAGGAGGAAACCATTAGAAGCACAGCACCTCAACCTCCTACACTGCCTGACACTTCTCTGAGCAAGTTTGGTCTGAGAGACTGTATTCCACAGGGGAAAAACAAAGCTGAGACTGGGGAAGGGGGAGGATAGATGTTTTTACACGTCTGTGTGGCCTCATATTGCTAATAGCATGGTTTCCCTACATGCTAACTATACAGATGGTGTAAAGGCTTGCAGGGTAACACTTCAGTAGAAGAGAGGCCTGAATCTGCAAACAGGAAGTTTTTGGGGGGCTGTAAGGAAAAAGAAAATACGTTATTCACAGAATTTTGTCATATTAAAGCTATTTATCAGGTAATGTGGATAAAGTAGGTCATTAACCCCTGTTTGATTAGTGCAACTGTGTATGCATGAGGCACTTAGGGCATACATAGCTATGCCCTGCTGCGCAGGACATGATTCACTGATTTTGAAACTAAAAGCTGGCAGTTTAGGAGTCTGGTCATTGCTCTCAAGGAGGGTGGAAGAAAAATCTGAACATCTGGGTATATAAGAAGGATCTCAACAACTGGAAAAAAATATCTTCCTGGGGCCCCAAGACCTTTTCTTTCAGATGATATTTGTATACGGCCTTAAATAAAAAAGCTAACCATCACACTAACTCATGTTGATCCAGAATTTGCTCATAGGCCCTGTCTCACTGAGATGTAAGAATACATTATAGAAAGAGTAATTGGTTTGCTCAAAATTAAAATCAACAATGTATTTTTAAATTCCAGTTGTGATAGTCATGAAAAATTAATGCCTGTTGTACTGGAGAGAAAATATTACAACATACTACCAAATACACAGGCAGGCGATGTCCAAACTACCAGGCTGAGGCAGTCTTTGACACAGCACTTCTTTCACAAATCACCAAATATGACTGGTGGTAACAAAGGGATATGACTTTGGCTTGTGGTCACAATTTTACGTTAAGTTCAATGAACAAAAGAGGTATTTTGAGCTTCTATTATTGCACCCATGGAGATAACTGTGTTTCATTCAAATGTTCTGATGCATCAGTAGATCTCAAAGCACTATAAAATGGTCTCATATATATTTGGGATATGAGCCACAGATACAGAGCTGTATTCAAAGTCTTCCACCAGACCAGTAGCCAGAGCAGAAGCAGAAACGGGGGGCTTCAATCTTAAGGTTTTACTATGCTCTCCATTTGTAAGAACATCCTTAGAAAGTGCTTAAGAGGAAGTTCATACAAGGAAAATACTAAGATTAGTGGCATAGTTCATATCTACAGGAAGCATTGGATAATGAATATTAAACTATAGAAATGACAGTTGTGTGGCTTGCTACTTTTTGTTCCTTCCTAAATAGCTTTTAAAAAAAATATTATCCATTCCTTCATTTCACAAGCAAAGGAGTTGAAACTTTAATACTCAAAACCCCATAGTAATTAATTTTTATGTCTCCAAATTCCACCTCTTTGTTAATACCAGTTCAGTCTGAACAGTTACTGGCTCTTTTGCTTTGGTGAGGAAATTCTTATACCCTTATGTGCAGTACAGCAGTTAAATAACCTGTTTCTCTTCCTACGGTGTGCAAGCCCTTAAAGCTATGTTACAGAATATTGATTGTCTTTGCACTTGCTGATAACAAGCCAAGAGCAATGGTACACCCTGCTGTGGGACTCCCTTCACAGCGTTGACTTCCTTTTTTTTGTTGGTTTTTTTTTGTGTGTGCGGATCTGTGTATTGGTGGTGGTGGGGTTTGTCGGGTTGTGTTGCTATTTTTTGGTTTGCTCTGCTTGAAGCTGATGGAATGGTTTCTGGAACTGGTATACAGAGTAGGCTGCATGTGCTTGGTGTAGGAAAGGCCAGAAAGGTGGGACTGTGGGAGCTAAAACAAGAAATGGGGATGAGCCTCTCAGTAGAGGCCATGCTTAAAATCCTTGCTGATAAAAAATATTCCTTAGCAGTAGGGAAATCTCCAATTCAGTGGAAGTCTCTGCCCTCTGCTGGCATTCCCGAAGATCAGCCTTGTTGAGCCGTGGGAGTCTGTGATCATACCCCAAGAGCCCTCACAGACCGTGTTGAGACCGGCCGTATTTATAGAGCAAATCCTTTAGAACATGGTGTTTCAGGAAGTGCAAGAATAACAGCATCTGACAGAGATCTAAATCTCAAGTGACATTTGCTATTGACTTCTGCAATGCCTTTCAGATGTCTGCCTACTTCTCACCTTGTTCAACACTGCAAGGGTTAGTCTGAAGCATCTCCACATGCTATTACAGTCCCCATCTGTCTTCTTCCAGGGAGCCAATACGAGGAAGAAGAAAGATAATAAATGTTACTTTCTGTTGTGGTAGTAGTTTTCATTCCACTATTAAAAAAATCCCCATGCTTGTTTAGCATAATTATTTCAACAGAAGACTTTAAAGGGCAATTTTGGGTTACTGTAGAACTGCACCTGCTAAATGACTCGGCTATGATTGTATTTGGAAACTTTTCCATTTTCCTTGGATGCAGGGCATGATTCTAAATCTTTGTTTTGTGGCAGTTTTTATTAGATAATTGGTAGAAAACTAATTTTCTCATGAAAATATAACCAAACAAAATTAAACCCACCGGTAAAATATGTGAATTTCACTTCCCAGTGAACTCTGAAAACACTTTGGACTCAGTCCTGCAATGAACCAAAAGTTCTGCAAAGCAAGGGGACTGTACACGGGTCAGGCTCTGCAAGACAGCAGCCACAGTCCAGACAGCAGCACAAGTTCCCACCCACTTAGCACCTGGAATGTCAAAAACAGGCCCTTGCGCAGTGTTCAGAGGTCTTTGGATTTATAACAATACTACTGCTTTTCTACTGTACAAGCCTCTTTTATGTGTGCTTTATTAAAATCTGCTTTCTCCAAATCTGTAGGGAAAAACCCTATTCAGACAGAGAAAGCCTGTCCCGGCTGCCCTGGCCTTCTGACAAAGTTACATTTCGTCTCTGCACCTTTGTATCAGATGCTATGTACAAGAGCCATCCCATTCTGGGGAGACTGGAACTGTGTGTAGGCCTGGACCATGCAATTGCATCATCTTCTCCAATGTGCGTTGGCTTGGGTCTAGAAATGTTTTTTTTCAAACAATATTACACCTGTGAAACCCAGAATGCTGAGGACAAGTGAGGGGCAGTGTAAGCAGGACTGATCTGACATGATTTGTGTTTTATTTCTCCCCAGACCTCCTTAGTAAACAGTAGTATGTACCTTTGAAGGAAGGTTGCATAGAAAAACGCCCTACTAAACAGGCTCTGGGCACGTGAATTTTTTAGTATGACAACATCTGCACAGTCCTAAGTAAAAAACATAAATTCAGCTGCTTAATATATATATTGCATTCCCTTAATTAGGAGATAAGCTTCTAACTTCTGCAGTATTACAGTGTTGTTAATCGTGCCATATAAATAGCAAAACATGAGAAATTCAGAGGTTCTCATCAACACTAGAGTGGAAATTCATCATGTACTTTATGTCTATAATAAGCACTAAGACATCCCTGCCGGATGGGGGGGTTGGACTAGATGATCTTCAGAGGTCCCTTCCAGCCCAAACCATGCCATAATTCTGTGAAAGTCTTCACAACAGGTCTACAGTCTCCAGCCATAGTGTGTGGGCACTGCAGGGAGTTCATCCATATGGAACACATCCACACAAAGACACTTCTCACTGCAGCACCACCAGATCTCTGGGCCAGCTGAAGGAGCCAGGCAACCCAGATGTTTGCAGTGTCAGGGTGGCTTTTTCTCCTAGACAATTAACTGAAATAAAGTTTGGAGAGGTACAGGATGAAACTGGTCACAAAAAGCCTCTTTAACATCAAAGTCCTCAGGTTAAATCTCTTAGCTTTAGCAGCAAGCTTAGCAGACACTTGCCTCATTGTCACACACTCACCTCTATTTTCACTCTCCAGCTTCAATAATGTCATTTTTGTGTCTTCCTGCTCATACCTGCAAACTGATGAAAGTTAATCCAGAAATCTTCCATTCACAATTATGCTTTAACACTATCCACTGTTTTAGCTAGCTTGGCAAAGGGAAGCCTTCAATCATGTTAGTTTGTAGTATGATAGCTACCCCCTTTTCCAGAGTTATTGAGTAGCACCCTAGGTTTCATTCCCTACCAGTGCCTTGCAGTTTTTGTCTGTACTCTGAGCTTGTAGAAACTGTTGGTGCAGCAGCATCATTGTGAGCTTTACACTTAAAATCAAAAGCAGATATACAAATTGACAGTCCTGAAATGGTTTGACAGGACAGAATAATTCCCCTCCACCTTTGCATCCAGCAAAACAAAACAAGGAAAGAGACATTCATACCAAAACAGGCAATCGTTCCATGTTAAAATTAACATGGGCACATGTGAGCTTTTCCAGCGGAAAGACGGGAAAGGTTTCCTGACTCATGGCACTAAATCTTTCCCCAACACATCCCTGAAGTTAATAAAAACAAAAAAGTTCAGAGGGAGAACATACACACAACTTTGCATATTTAATTGCTTTCAAGATGTTCCCAAAAATCCGACAGTACTGATTCCATGTAAGTCTATGCTCGGAACAGGTAATGACTGCACTCTGTATCTGAACTGTGTTTCCACGTTAACATGGCTGGATTTAAGAAATCATTTGCCCCAGCTGAAGGCCTGCCTCTGTGCATGGCTAGTAGATATTTGGCAGACATGTAGTTTATGCACCATGATCAGAATTAAGTAAGTAAAAAATTTAAAGTCCTTTACCATAACTGAACTGTATGTTCAATTAAACCAATTAAAATGTTATCAATATATTGGGATTACAGTAATGGAGACAACCCAGTACATAAAACAATATACATTTATTTAGCACAAAAAGTTCAATTTTCAAATAGAAGTGCATTTTTTCTACTTTATGGCACTTTGCTTTTTGAAAAAGTCAAGAACCATCACAACTAAGAGAAAGACACACTATTCATTTAACAGACTGACAGTTTTATCCTAAAACTGTAGGCCTGAGAGCAGCTTATGAAGTGTAAGGCAAATTAGGAATTCCTTCTCAAGTAAGTAATCTCTATGCAGTTTCATTAACTCAAGTAGAACGTTCACAAGCAAAGTGTTACACAACTAGGATATGATATATGACTGCGGTGTTCCCTATGGCTGCAGCCAACATAATATGCAGGGGTGAGGTTATATTCTCAGACAGAAAAAGACAGAACACTGAAAGAGTTACAGTAAGTTGCCGGAAACACTTACTGACAGAGAAAAAAATCCAACCATTATGTATGCAATCACATGACATAGTTAAGCACAATTCCCAGAAATTTCACAGAAAACAGGTAAGTTGCCATATAATGCTCAGGACTAGGACATCTACAGACTTCAAAGCCTGCAACTTTCATTTAGAGACAAGTTGATATTATTTGGTAAACAAATGCCGATAGCTCACAACTGATAGCACAGAAATATTACTTGAAATCTGGTTCCATTAATGGAATAACTACAAACACTGGATACAGACCATTCAAATTGTACTGATGGACAGATTTTCCACAGCTTCTCCTTTGCTGAAGTTTCATCATTTTAAGTGACTGACATCAAAGATGTGCTGCTGAAACTAGTTCAGTCTTCCCACCTGTAGTTATCACCTGAATTAGACTGCCAGAGCTTGGTCGATCCTTTCCTGTTATCCAGCTATAAAAGGTTCTGTTTTAAAACAAATGGATAAAACAGGGTGAGAAAGAACAAAAAAATAACTACTATCAGGTATATTGACAAGAATAAAAAAATGCAAGCCTGTTACTTTTCCTGCTGCTCTCTCTAGTGATTTCTGTGTGATGTGATCACGGGATTCAAACCCTCAGACCTGGACAGAGGGCCCAAAGAAATCCGAGGGGCTTTAGAGCACACAGGATTTCCAAAAACATCTCAAAGGAAAAAGTCAGGAGCTTAAAATGTCAGAATGGCTAGGTTTTTTCCCAGTTAAAAAAATAATTTGAAAAGGGGAAGGAGGGGCTACTTAAGTTACCTTTCTAGCATATATATAAAAGAAATACAGTTTTATGGCTACAATAGAATTGCTAAACCCATTACTCTGCCAACAGGCCATTATAACATTTCAATATCTAACTGTGAAAGTGGTCTCAGTGGGAGGAAAAAAGCCTTAAGACATCCAAAATAGTGCTGAGTAAGATGGATACATTTTAGGTAGCAGACCAAGACACTCCTTATCAAAACACAATATAAACTCCTTCCTCAAAATATAAAAGAGGAAGTGAAGGATATTTTACAGGTCCTTCAGCCCTTCCAATAGTGCAGACATAGCAATTGCCATGTTGGAACAACCCACTATCCAAGAGCTACCAGGGCACAAAATGCAAGTGTCATATTGGAAAGGATTTCCTGCACCCTTCCCAAGATGCAGATGTTGCCAACAGATGCTGATGTTGATCAGACAGTGAGATTTTCAGTTTTCAAAGCTGGGGTTAAATTTTAGGAAATTAGAAACAAAACAATCAACTGAATTCTCCTATAAATTACTTAGAAGTTAAACTTAAAAAATGAATTTGCAACACTGCAACATCTGGCTAACCCATCTCTCGAGCACAATAAATTAAGGATCTTTTCTGAACATTTTCAGGCCAGCTAAATTCAATTAATGGGGCCTGTTTTAAAGAGCCTCATCAGATAACTGCAGAGGCTTCAACTAAACAGCTGCAACTGCAAATTTCCATCTGGCATCCACCTTAAAAAAATTCACAAAAAAGGAAATTTGATATTAGAAGTAAACTACTCTCTGAACAATTAGCAATAGGTAAATTCAATTTCACTGTCAGTTCTCAAAGACTTAAAATGTGTAAGAGTTCACCCTCAGCAGAAACTCCGATACTCCCCATCACACAGCAGAATGCACTACTCCTGCTGCACCCTCTCTAACCCTGAGGAATGAGAACAGTAAGGCAGATAATCTCAGCCTGCCAATACATGAGCTACAGCTGAAGCTTCAGCATTTTGCAACATCATTCAGGACAAGTTTTTGTAGATAAAAAAAAACCTTACTAAATTTTTCTAAACAAGAGCAGGAATGTTGCCAGTTGAGACAACCAAACTAACATGCCATAAACTGGGCAGTAAAGAGTGTTTAAAAGAAAAAGAATCCCACCCAAGTTTACATGCCTATTTGCAGTTTATCTTTAAGCCAGGTGTTTCCTGCACCTGCTGTCTGCAATTTAATTTGTCTACAGGCTTTAGGAAATTCTCTAGCTTCCAACTGCTTAAAGCTATCTTCCTTGCTGAAGTAACTCATGTAGAGAAGCTGAAGTTGATGGAGTTAGGCTAATTTTCTCCAGTTAGGAAGCCTGTGCAATTAAACCCAATGTGATTTAGCAAGATACACAATAAGATGATGGAGGAAAAAAATCCACCCAAATCCAATACAGTTGTTTAAAAAGAACAGGCACTGAGATGCAGCAGCAAGAGGGACAGTGAGGAACTGCTTAGTTATCCCACAGATACTCACTCTGCAATGAATTCTAAGGGTGTCCAGGAGCTGACATCTGCATCAGGCATCGCTTTCCTGTTTGCTGGTGTATCTAAGGTAACCCTGTGATCAAAAAAGATAAGCAAGCCTTTTATTTATATATCGTGTTTCTGATGAGCACCACCTGCTTCAATTCACTGCCGTAACATGTGCTTGACTTTTACACCACGTGGTATGGATTTCCCTTGCATCTTCCCCATATGTTAACAGAACATAGTCATTAGTTCCAATGTATATCAAAGGCTCCAACATAGAACCCCCCAGCTTCCTGGCTCGCCGAGGAACTGCCCATTGGGCCCATCACTTAGCTTGCAGCTCCCTTCCCACCTCTCTCATCCAGATGGGGAATGGCAGCAATAAACAGCACATATGCACTACATCCATGCTTTCAGGAGACTAAGTGCACAAACATAGGAAGTTTTGACTTTGACAATATGTATTTATGCTACATACAATGACATGAAAGGGTTAACTTTCCACAACTCCCTCACTGAGATGCTGTTAACAATCCAAGGTATATTCACCCTCTTAAAAATTCACTTAAGAACAGAGTTTTGCATGAGACCTACACAAGAGCAGCATGCACAAGAATCCAGTGATCTTGGCGTCTGCCTGCCTGTAAAGCTCTGTAGAAGGTGGTGTCAATTATCTAAACACATTTAATGCCATTCCTGTCTGACCTGAAGGAGTGTGTGTTAAAAGTGCGTGTGAGGAAATTAAAAGTAGGGAGAATTCAGGTAGTGTACCAAATTCCTGTACAGAACTTTCTGGTCTTAAATTTTGGGTCCTGAACTAGACATGGACCTGGCAAGAAAATTACTTTTAATTTTTGCAGCAGAATTGATAAAATTAAACATAGTGAAGACTTACTAGGCCATCCACTTTTTACTAGCTTTCCTGATTAAAATGAAAGCAGGCAAATGAAAGCAAGCTAAAATTTCTTGGTTTACAGATCCTCAAAGTGACCTGATTTTACCAGTCAAGCATAGATATGCAACACCTTATGAAGAAGCATCTTTAATCAAGTGAAAACCTGTCACATAATCCTTTGCCTTACTATTATCACACACCTAAGCCTAAAACTGTGCTGAAGAGTTAATCTCATTTTTACAGTTCTGTCTATACTGAAATTAAGAAATCACACACTAATGCATGGCTACACCTAAACTGGTTAAAAGTAAATAAAATTTTAATCCTAACATCCACTACTATTTTGCAACGACAAAGAACATAATCATTTTTAGGGTGACTTGTGTAACACTTTGGTCATCCAGTCAAGATGCCTCCTTTCTCTGTGATTAGGTCTGAGAGGCTATGTGCTGTGAAAAGGACACTGCAAGCATATCTGAGTGGCTGAGGGTTACAGCAGTAACTAAATAAAACAACACAGGCAGAGACAACTAAGCAACCACTTACGGCAGAATGGCAACTGCAGCAGAACCAGATGGCAGGCCACTGCTGGCACCAGCCAAACTCTGACAAAGCTGATGCACTGCTCCTTTGGCCATGCCATAGGCAATCATCCCTAAAAGTTAAAAACAGGCAAATCAGAGAACAATCAGAACAGCTCTCAGTATCAGCAGCAACATGACAGAAACTAAAGACTGTTTGATGAATATTAAGACCACTTACCACAGCCAGAAGAGAATCAGACTTTTAAAACATACATATTAAAAGAATAAATGATAATAATAAAAGGGCTTTAGTAGACATCCAGGAACTATCACAGAACTCAGCTAACTTAGCATTACAGAAATAACCAGCTTACCAAGTCAAGCATGTTTAGTCAACGTATCCAAATGTATCCTGAAGGATGTGACCTACAGGGCTAAGCTTACAAATTTAACAGAATAAGAGTGAAGATGCTCACAGACTTTAATAAGGCACTCTTCTATTAATTTTAATCATATAACTAAGGTATTTGTGAGTTTGAACCCAAACAGATACAGTTCACTTCCCTCTCAGATCTGGAATTCACTTGGTCAGCATCCCAGCTACCAAAAAACCCAACCCTCATGGTAGAAAATTAATAAATAATGTGCAGGGAAAGCAAGCTTCATCCTAAAAACTGTTGCTTTCTAGGCAGACAGCATTTAGCAGTGTAAGAGCAGCAGGAACCAGAGCATAAAGCACACTGCTCAGGTACAAGATCTGGACAATCAGGGTGCTAGAGGTCTCAGATGTCTCAAGGCATGCATCTGTGAAGAGGTCCAGACACAGATTAAGTACCTAAGAAAACATGAATGTATTTTGTCTGCAACTGAATGTCTTTCTTCCTACCCATCTATACAGCTATCCAGCCCCATTCCAATGTTCCTGAAGAAGTATTTTGAATATAATAGAAATACTTCTACAACATAATTAGACATATTGTATAAAATCCATTTCTATTAGGAGGAATAATGGACAGCACTAGCTAACTTATTTTATTGTTATGATAAAAATATTCACATGTGTATCATATTCCTCTCTCATCTTGCCTAAAATAAACATCCTGAATCTTCTTAGAAACCTTTTCATGCCTGATACATTTCTCAGACATCATTCTCACACTGCTTCTGTCGCTGTTCATGTAATTTTCAGTGTTCTTCAGTTTGCATTATGTGAGGCAACATTTTCTCACAGGAAAAGAAGAATCTCATTAACAGCAAACAAGAGAAAGATTATTTCTTCCAGAACAGCCGGTCATAACAAGGCTAGTAAGGCATATTTGCAAAAGTTGAGTAACAACTCTTTCCCAATTCTTCCTGATGTTAATGAGTTGCATCTGTTTGCCCAAAGCACTGCTGTGACTTTTAGAACAATCCAGACTAGCTGAAACCAGCTAGCTCAAAACAGGAAGGCTCATCACTTTGATTCCTGTGTTGTGGTCCCTACCTCCCAAACCACCCAAAAAACCATGAAAGTTTGCCAGAATTCACATTTTTTTCATTTGTATATAGTCAGTCAGCAGTTCACTGTAAATTATTAATCTGCTTATTCTCACAAAAGAAACCTTTTATTTTTGACTACAACAGATGCCACTATAAATACAGAAGATTAATCATTAACTAGAAAATATATAGAGTATTTTTGCCCGAACAGTTTTAGGCAATGCTTTCAAGAATATTCATAAATTGTATATGTTTTAAGATCTTAGTATCTGTGTCTTAAAAATATCATTGAAATGACATTCATAGGAAATAGGAGTATTTGTCTCCAACTTTCCTCTTGCTGCCTGTGGGCTTGTGCGTCAGTGCCTGTTCTCTTTTTTTTTTAATTTTAAATTGCTGCCAGATTTCTTCCTCCATGCAGACCAACACGGTTGAGGAGCAAGATTAAAAATCCAATAAAGTTCCTATTAAATAGCTAGCGGAGCACGAAGCCAACAGTCAACAAGCTTATCTATGCCTGAAGCAAAGGTAGACTGGAACCAGAACATGAACAGGGCAAGCATGTTTATCAGAATCAGCTGAGTCATCACCAGTAGAAAGACTGGTCAATTAAGGACTGTCTTTCAGAACACTAATAGGAAATTTAACTTTGTCTAAACATTGTACTTACATTGCTGCGTGCTTCTAGTCTTCATTATTTTCCAAACTTTTTTCTGTATCATTTACTAGCCAAGTAAATTTCACCAATGCATGTCAAATATTGCTTAACTACTGATTCTATGTATTTGCACTACATCTTTGAGAGATTCAATATTGCTATTTGTAAAATTATACTTTCCTTAAACGTTTCAGCAGCAGCGTCCCATTTGTGCTAGATGTCAAGAACTGGGGTGTGAAGCCATTGCTTCACAAACAAGAATGCTCAGATAAACAACCATCTCTAACTGCTGGTGTCCCTGCAGCTGTCATGCTTTGCATTTTACCTGGGGTTCCAGATAAAGCAGCTTGGGCTCCTGTGAGAGTCAAGAGGCCACCTTCTTTCAGATGTTTTGTGGCAAGGTGGCTGGAAATAGTCGATGTCCAAACGCTCTGCTTCCACATCAGATCACAGTTTTTGTATAAAGCTGTTTAGGAAGAGAATTAGTGAAATTAGCCAAAAGAAAACTTTTAACTCTGATTTCCTCAGTTACACAGAGTGCAACAGCACTATGAAAACATGCTTTCTACCATTTTCTAATTCCACATTGTAAAATATCCATTTATGTCTTTTGTATCTCCTTTCTCTTTAAGCGTGTAAGATCCAAACCAGAAGGGGGAAGAAAAGGACACATATTACCAAATTTACTCCAGACAGAAAAGGCTATTTTTCTTCTTGTATCTCTACAGTAGTGGGCAAAGTATAAAATTTCGTTCTGAATATTGCAAGGTTTAAAAGCCTTTTTTAAGGGTTTTTTGGAAGGGTTTTTTATGTAGCATGACTAGGCAGTGCCTTACAATACTGTATTGCACAGTAACAGCTCAGAGAACTGCAGGAGGCAACTGAGGTTTTATGCATAAAGCAATGACTTAGGAAACAACATCAATATTTCTACCCAGCACTGTCTTTCATAACTTGCCTGACACAGGTTATCTCAGCAAAAGTCAGCTCATAAATAATAACACTGAGCTCCTTCAGAAAGCACATCAAAACTTTTCGATAAAAATTAGTGCATCAACAAACATTACTGAAGGAACTAAGTGCTGTGCAAATTTAACAGACAGCAAAAATTCAGAGAAGCACTAAGAAGCACTGTAACTAAGCTATTTTGTACTTTTATGCTTTTGTCCTCTTCTGGACTCAGGAAGAAAGACTTTTAAGGACTTCTCTCAGATATCATTCATGTTTTCACCAGCATGTCTGTACCAAAGGCTTACACTTGGCTTTGGCGCTGCCTCCAGCCCATCCTCCTGCTACACACAAGATCGCATCCACCTTTTCTTCACCAAGAAGTTTTCCAACTTCTGCTGTCACCTTCAACACACACAACAAGAACATATTGAAAACACTGAACTGATAAGGTAAAAGGGTAACCACCACAAATGCCTTAAAGTTACTTTTTCCTACTTACATATTTGAGTAACAAAAAACAAAGCGATTTAAACAGCTAGAGAAAATTAATATTTATCATCTATGAACTCAAAACAACTGTGTTGAAAAATAACTATAGATGAAAGTCAAACGAATAAAAGCCATAGAGTGTGTGATGTCACTGGAAATAAGTGATCATCAGGGCTGAAACACCTGACCCTTTACCTCTATTGTTAACAAAGATTATTATTGACTTGCTTTTGACAGGTTCTCTTCTGAGTATGGCGTTGTTTAAGACAGGAAATGAAACTCCAGGTCTGACCAGGACTACTGGTGTCACTTTTGATGACAGTGCAAGAAAAACAACTAAAGATTAGCCTTCTTATTGTTTCTGTCTAGACCACAACCATCAGTTTGAGTCTGGCTGCTAAATTTGAGCTTGTATACTTTCAGATATCTATCATTTGATCTCTTTCAAATGTAAGACCTCACAGCTGGTAATGAATTTCTCGGCTACAAATTTTCTCTGTCAAAGTAAATAGCAAACAATCCATCTCTCAACAAGAGAAGAAGAACCAATAGCTTTTAAAGAAACATACTGAAAATTGTATTACAAACATTCTGTATTACTCTTCCAAAGCTTTAGGGGTTATGTAGATACAAAGAAAACATATAGGCTAGATATTCAGTATATCAGTAACAGAAATTGGTTTGAAACTTAAAATGTAAAAAATAAATCCTATCTATTGAGAATAAAGCAAAGTATTTTTTTAGGCTGGCTTAGATTCTCCCATATTCACCTTTGTGGAAACCAGTGCACTCCTCTAGGGATCCCTTGGGGTTTAAGTTCATATGCTTTGAGCATGCCATCTACCTATACACAACACATTTGTAAGTCAGGGTATTTGAAAGAAGTGTTGCATTTTAAGATGGCCTTACACATCTTCATTACAACTCACCTGGTTCACTCTGTGACTTTTAAAAGTCAAGACAAAAACAAAGCAAAACTGCCTTATGTGCTGAGCCTCCAATATCCCGCTCTTTCTGCGAATTTAGTTAAAAGGAATGACAACAAATTAAAAGGAAGCGACGAGCAGAAGCTGAAGGACCTTAAGGTTCACGGTACGGTCGCACGACCGCCACCGACCGCGCTCCTGCTTCCTGCATGGAGCCGGACCCATCCCTGCAGCCACCTAGCTCACCGCGGGCGGCAGCGAAAGGGATGCACACAC
>VWZT01013281.1:630013-655226 GCA_013397055.1 Pachycephala philippinensis
GCGCTGCCCGCCCGGGGCCGTGCGGAGCCGGGGGGAGGTGGAGGGGGAGAAGTAGAAATACTTCGGCTGAGCCACGGCAGGGGGCCGTGTTACCAGTCCCCGCGGCTACTGCTGCTGTTAATTAATTAATTAGTGGTTCTGAAGGTCTCTGTAGGGCTCGGGTAGCAGTAACCATAGAAGTGCGGGCAATTACGGCCGGTTTTTTTTAGCGCTCATGGATCGCACCTGTAACTTGAATTACGCCGCCTGAGTGCCCTGGGCTACGGCACGGCTGGCCAGGCCACCCCGGCTGCGAGGGGCTTTGTGCGCCCCGCTGTAATTCAGAAGATTCCAGACCCATCATTTCTGTCCCTCAGATAACTCTGCCTGCAGTGACATTTAGAGGCGGGGTGGGAGCAAGCGCCGGGAAGCTCAGCACGGCTGAGGCAACAGCAGAATCCTCCAGCCAAATTACTCTGTTTTAATGCTTTGTCCCTTGCACACAGCTATTTACCCACTTTCTTTAATAATCTAGGAAACTGGATTCTTCTCGAAATTTTCTTCACATGAGGTTACAGTAAAAAACTTGATGTCATTTGAGCAGGACAATTAAACCCCTGAGGAAATATTAGACAGGCCATAGAGATAGGATTACTTGCTGCAGAAAGAAGCATCACCGCGCTACAATGTAATGAAGCCGTTATTTGCAACCAGGATGTTGTTCCAGCAAAATGTATTTTTTGCCTTGATTTTTAACCATACAGATTAACTGCTGGACCTTCAAAATACAAAGAGAAGTATTTTGAAATGCCTGGTATTCGGCTGTGGATTTTGGAGCGTGATGAAAAGTGGGAAATACGACTGACTGCTGCAGACAGGGCTTGGAGATGATCCCTTGAAAGCACTAGGATGCCTGGCTGCTTTAAAAAGACGTTATTTGCCTTGGCTTCTCTAATAAGTTTTGTGTCTTTTATCTTGATTGTTGTTGCAATGGGGACCCCAAAGTGGATGACTGGAAAGATCCTTTGCAAAACAGGAGCTGATTTGGTCAATGCCACAGATCCAGAGCTGGTCAAGTTCATTGGAGAAATTTACTATGGACTCTTTCGGGGCGGCAAAATACGCCAGTGTGGCTTGGGTGGGCGGCGTTCCAAATTCACAAGTAAGTACAGTTTTTGTTGAATATTTAGTCTAATGTCTAGTTGAAATTTAGCACCTTTTTTTTTTGTTTACAGAACTTGTAGAATGCAAATTATTATTATTAAATAAATATGCAGTCTTTATGGTTTGGTGTTTGAGTGTGAATATAAAATTTCCATCATTTCAGGAGTGCCTTTTGCTACAGTTACGTTCTGTAAGCCTGGAATCAAGATGGGGAAAAAGATCCCTAGAGCTAGATGGAGAGTTTCCTTTTAGCCTTGTGAAGGGGGTGAAAGTCATTCAGAGATGACCCTGTAAATCATACTTTCCTCTTGACTTTTTCCTATGCCAAGTTTTGCTCTGCCATCTCTCTGCCTCTGTCCTTGCCTTCTCTGTTGAACTCTTCTGAGGTTTTTTCCCTTTAAGAAGCAGAGATTTATTTAGCTGGCCACATTTCTGTATTTCTCTGGCTGTCATAATGCAAATGTCTACCATAAGCACATACCACTAACTGTATTAATATGTTGAAGAAATTCTTACCTTCTTTTCTATTAAGTTTGGAGACAAAAAATTGCTGAACTCTTAACAAATGTAGAAACTCTTCTAAATGTATTCCTTTTAACATAAAAGATTTTCTTGAGGTCTTGAAAGCACTGAGCTGTACGCTGGATAATTTCCAAATTTCACTCATCCTGTTTTGTAGCAAAAATGGTAATTTGCATTGAAGATTTTCAGTTCACTGTACAGATTTACTGCAACTTAAACCAATATGAGCTGAAGCTGCTCCAGTCTCACCCTCTGCCTAGCCCACAGCAATGCTGTCCTGTCCCATCCTTTGCAACGGCTCTGGTAGTTGTGATGAGGTAGTTCGGAAGTCAAACTGGCCAAAAATTTAACCTACAAAAATAAATAATTGTTTTCCCATAGGATCGTGTCTGACTACACAACTGCACAAGCACACCTATAAAAACTTGAAGGCAGGTGTGACTGTGGGACTTGGGAGGGAATGGAGAAAAGAACCAGAGCAACCTTAACTTAGATCAGCATGACCAGTTGTTAAACTGGATCAGTTTGGACTGGTCACTTTTACAGTAACCAAATTATTGCTCAAGCTCTGATTGTAGCTGCAACTTCATGACATGGACATAGCAGTAATGTTCATCCAGTCCCAGTTCTTTCACCCATCCTGTCAGAGACAATGAGGAAAAAGATAGCCAATCTCCTTTAAAACTCTGTACAACTTTCTGGACTATTTAATAAACTTTGTGATTTTTTCCTGCGTTACCTGAGAAGAAGGCATAATGTTCCATAGTCACTCTGGAGCACATTGATATGCATTTGGAGGACATGAGCCTGCACTCCTTAGACAAACAGAGCTCTCACTGAAGCTAGTAAGAATTCTCCATTAGAACTGTGAAACTGGGTCATTAAGTTCAGTAGGCACAAATATGCATTTTGGTCAACAAGTGTTCCAGAGATTTTCCCTTTTAAATATTTTAATAACTCTATTGAGTTTGATATTTTCACAATACTGGTTTCAAACAACAATATACAAAGCTGTTACTTTTGCACAATGGTGAGCAGGACTGCGCGTTCTGGGTTTGATGTGACGTTTTTCTGGTTTGAATGTCCCCCTTAATCTCTAAGCATTCTGAATTTACTGGGGAGCAAGAAGTGTGAGACTTTTCTAGGGGAATGTAATAATATAAATGGGACTTCACTGGCACCATAGATCAAGATAATGCTAACACCTTATATGGTGCAGTATTGCAGTACCTCTGACACTTCAGAATTCCAAATTGCAATAATTTACTGTTATTGGTACATCCCTCTTCACTCTGTTAGCATTCACTAGAGTAGACCTATGGCCAGCACACTCTCTTTTAGCTGGGACAGTGACAGCATGACTCAATTGCCATAATAGGTGTCCAGTGCTCTTCTGTACTCCTCAAGATGTATCATCTGGCCTCCAGCTGCTGCATCTGGAAGTGTCCCATATATGGTGCAAACATGTGTGTTAGACCCATGGGGTTGTTAGGATGGCCCTAAGGCAACTAAGCTGGCATAAGATGCTTATGTTTTGACAACTGAGTCAAGACCTGAGAACAAGCGGGGGAAGCTGCGCCTTTTGCCTGTGCCTAGCAAATACTGCTGGATCATTCCAGGAGTCTCCATGGCAATATCCTTCCCATGGATTCTTATTTCAGCACACTAAGCCAGACTCACGGGGCAGGTTTTTGGGACTTGGCTGTGAGACTCAGTAAAGAAACCAAATAATCCCTACAAGTGCCCTAAAATCTCTGACGGTTTGCAAGGAGGCTTAATTCCATGTGCTTTGTTGTTACACTGCCAGCTGTTTTCCAGTAAGAAAGCAACCTAGTGTTTGGATTCCCACTTCTAATATATATTTCTGATTCTTATTTACTCCCCTTGTTTCATCTTGTCAGTCTCCTGTAGCTCCTCTGTACACCAGGCCCAACTACAACCCCAGAATGAGCTGATGAAAGGGTAGATCTGTTGAATCACAACATTTTTGTATGGGATTTCAACAATATGATTTTTTTCTACAGAATCTACTATAATTCTGTCATGTCATGATCAAATTGTATGCCTGATGTTCACGGTGACATCTACCAGCTATTGCTGCCTACTTTTTAGGTGGCTTGTTTGGACTTTGGGACTTTTTGTCAGCAGTGCAGCACAGGAAGGAATTTATTTATTTGTTTATAATATAGTATACCTTCTTTGTAGTAATGTTTTAGTAATTCGGCAGTAAGTTCTTCAAAACACGTATGAGTGTGACGTGCTATGCTGAAGGTCTCTTCTTGATCACCTTGTATTTTAGGGTTCCTCTCAATCAGCCTCTCTCATTCCTGTCAGTCAACATGTCACCTACAATTCCCTGCTCACGTTTCTTCTGATTGTGTTACTGAAGGGCTGCAGGATAAACTAAACACTCAGGTGTACATTTCCTGCTGCTGGCCAATCTGGCCCTCCAACAAAGTACCTGTTACTGTGAAGCCTGAAGCAAGAAAATTACTGTTCTCTAGAGACAAGTGAGCAACAGGCTGCTGAGGGAGAGCTTGTGCCTGTAGCAAAACGTGGGAGCACTTCATCTAAAGCTCACCTGACTGCAATACTTTACAAGCTTCCGACATCTGCAGCTAAAACACTGCCAGATGCCCAGAAAAGCATTAAGGGGCCATAGAAACCACGAAGGGAATCTTAAAGGAAAACCTGTGGGATTAGGACGTATGAAATCAGGGCAGATCTCACTGGAGCCAGCAGTAAAGAGAGGAATAGAAAAAAAGAACATGAGAAAATAAACACAGAAAAAAGTGATACTATTTTAGGCAGCAAGGGACCAAACAAGGAAACTGAGGCTATCAGACTTCAAATGGATGAGATTAAAAGCATGAGACAGGAATGAGAAGCTCAAAACCAGGAGTTTGGTACAGAGAACAGAGGTGAAAAAGAGACAGGAAAGTATGCTGCAGACAATACAGCAGCAGAGATAAAGACATTAACACCACTAGATAAATAAACAGGACTTAAGCCTGAATCCTTAATCACAGATCCTGTGTAGAGGATTATTCCTGTAGCAGGATATCCTTGGTTTGTCTGATGCACTGAAAAATAAAGCATCATGAAATGAGATGTGTGTTACTAGCTGAATTCGACATCTCTGTAAAAAATAGTCTTGCTTGAATATAAACTGAATTTGAAGCAGAAGCACAGTGTGATGTTTACCATCATCAAGAAAAGCTATACACTGAATACACCATTTATTTTTCCTTGACAGTTTTCCCACACATGGTGAGAAAGTTGAACACAGGCCTGCATGTGATGATCATAATGTTCCTCTGTGTGGCCATTTTCTTTTCTCTGGTCAGTTTTGGATTCTGCATTCTTAACGCAATAAAAGTTCCTTACCGGGCTATTAACGGTCCAGCAGGAGCATGCCTTTGGAACTTCCTTGCAGGTAAAGTCATTTACCAGTGTTTTTCTCTAGTCACATTCATAGAAAATGATACAAGTTCCTTCTCTTGCCTTAGTATATACCTCTTTGACTTAAATATTTGTGAATACAATGAAGTTCGCAGTGAATTCACACCTATCAAAACAGAACTTCCAGGTGGCATCTCGGCTTATTGCGTCTAGTCAACATTTAACAGGAGCTACGAATGCCAGCCTTTAGGCTTTATGTCACTGATAAAAGTACGTTTGGCCATACAATAAAGCCTAAGTATTTTGAAGGTGTTTAAGCCATGCCTTTGTCTATCCCTACTCTGTAGAGTGCTCACTGATGTATTCAATAAGTCTTTTGAAGCACAATCAAAATGTCTGTCTTGTTTTGATTTGATAACGGTGAATACTTACTTCATTTTGTTTCAGGTGGATTCGTAGTACTTGCAGTCACCAGCTTCATGGCTGCTGTGAAACTTCATCAGCTAACAGAAAGAATTGCCAATTTTCGGGAAAATGTCTTTCGGTTCGTTATCTTAGAAGAACGCTTTGAAGACTGTTTTTGGATTTGTGTGGCAAGTGCCACAGCACATGCAGCGAATTTGCTGCTAATAGCCATTAGTGGGATTCATTTCCCTAAAATTAAGACTAAAACAGAAGAAGTGAATGTTACGGCAGAAGATATCATGTACTAACAAATCTACACAAAACTATTTGGTCAAGTGAACTGTTGTGATAGGAACAGCTTCTTGGCTCTTCAGCCTTTTTTTTTGGATAGATGATTTACATAGAAACCTGAGTAAAGATGTCAGTCTACAATACCAGCAACTAACATGTCTGTGAAAAAATAAAAAAACCCAAATGCTATAAATATCATTATTCTCAAAATGGACTGATATCTGCTGTGAATATATGCTGTTTCTCTGTTTTTAGAAAATTTGCACTTAGGGATATTTTAGAAAACTAAGGTAAAATATTATTTCCTCAAACCAAGTGTTTTCTTTATTTAGAAAGAAAATATGTTTATCACAAATCTTTGAAACTGTAAGGTTATTTCAAAACAGAAAGAATGTACATTTGGCATTCACTTTCACAGAATTATTTCGAGCATGTTGAGAGGGACTTATAAGATGTTTGATGATATTGTACAGCATTGAAAAAGAAAACTTCACCATATGTGAGGCTAAAGTTAAGGGGCAGCAAAGGCTAAGCGTGTGTGAAATGTTTTTAAAACATAAATTATCCAATACCACAAGGCAAAGAAGTGAGAAATGTAAAGTATATGGGATGCTGTTAGTCTATGAAGAAAAAATTATTAGCTGCTAGATGAACATTTCATTGCAGCTTCTGGAAGTAAAGTAAAGAGATTAAAGGTAATAGTGCTTTTAGATAACCTGCAAAATAATAATCTGACAGATTAATTGTCTTCATAACTGTGTTAATTGTTAAGTCTATCTGAAATCAAGTAAAGTGATGTATGATGAAACAGTATTGAAATGAATAGAACTGGCTAAATGGATGGAAAAGTTACTTTCTTAGGAAGTACCATGATTTTGACAGGGATTCAACCAGTTCATGGGTCACTAGGAGTGAATATTTTTGAGAAAAGCATATGGAATATACCACTAAGAATGGGTACAGTGGTCTCTACCATCTCTGGGTTTGGTTTTACAAGGTTAGCAGGATTATGAGTGAAGCAGAAATTTGTGAGGGTGCCTCTGCAATAGGCTGTCTCGGTTTGAGACAAATTGGGAGGAAGTCCTGAGATGAACATCCTCTAATAGAAGACAGGTTTCAGCAGCCCCTCCACCACCAGGTTCGGAAAGAAATTCCTTGGAGGAAAGTGAAAAAAAAAGCTGTTTATTTAACAAGCAAAGTGCACGCAGGCATGGGGGAAAAAAAAGAAAAAAAAAAGAATAATGTTAAATAATAAACCTCTCGCTATGGAGAAGAGACCTGGTAGATTCAGAGCCCTTTCTGTAGGTGCGGCTCTGCTCTCTCTGGAGCTGGGATGCGGCGTGGGCCCCTCCGGGCCGCGGTGTGGGACCTCCCAGTGATGGTGTTCCGGACTGCAGCTGAACAGTTCCAGGAGAAGAAAAGCCACAGTCCCAGGAAAACTTNACCTCTTCCTCTTGGACCCACCTTAAAGGCACAGAAAGGCACAGGATTCATGTCTGACATAGAGCAGGTGATAGGGGATACAGCATCACAAAGTCACCCCAAGACATAGGCCCTAATAACCTGTCTTCTTCAAGACACCATGAGCCACTTTTTTTTTCAGGAGCACCAAAATTATTTTAAAAAATTTAAGAGATAGATGGAAAATTATGATGAGTCTAGACAACTCATTTCTCAATGAAATAAAACAATTAAAATTTTAGCGCAAAGGAGACTCAATAAAGCAGAAGTGATTCCTATTTTATACCACCCTCTTACTCCACTGTTCTTCTGATTTTATTGGTGCTTTCACTCAGATTGTACCCTGGGCCACAACTCCAGAAAGATGGTGCAATACCCAGTACATGGACAGGCAGCAAACAAACCCAGTCTATGAAGGTGTCTTAGATGGTAACAACACAGTACTGCCTAGGAAACTGTCCACAGAAACCTCTGTGGTACCACCACCTTCCCCTCCCAGAAAATTCTGAGTGGCTTTGAAATAGAAAAACTTGAAGTGCAGCATAATTACACAAGTAGAATATGTAATGCTTGTCATTTGTAATTGTTCTATGAACATATATAATTTAGACGTAGCTAATGTACAGAAAGAACTATATTGTGACATGTAACTTAGCTTTTACTAAATATAATTCTCTTCAGGAGGTGAGAAGGAAGCAGATTCTTAAATCCTCCATATTGAGAGATTGCTTTGAAAATGCTCCTCAGTAGTGTTAATATGCATGTATTGCAACACATTTTCATACTGATAATGAACTGATTGATGGCCCCAAATTTCCACCCCTTCCAAAAATACTATTGAATAAGAATTATGGGACTATTTAGGTAAGAACAAGATGAAAGATTTGTTGGAGTGGATTCCTAGATAGGTCACAGTAGCTCTGAAAGAACCTGTAGAATGCACTGTTTAGATGAAGTTAAATGGGGATGGCTGGGCTGATCAGCGTTTTTAATTTCTTAATTTGAATCAATTCAACAGTGGAGCATACTCTGCAGTAAAATTCCGAAAGAAGTTTTCTCTTACAGCAGATGTATGAAGCATCATTGTGGGATACTGTAGCTGCACGAGTTGAATGACCAAATAACATTATCACCCAATGACTGTGTTGTGACCTGTGAGAAAATCGTATTTTCAGTTCAGAGTGAACAGAACTATGGCCATGCATGAGCTAAACTTAATGAAACGAATGTAAGGCTAAATTAACTTTTCAGCTGCACAGGTTGTCTGAGCTTAAGCACTGCTAAGATACGCTGATAGGTCAATGCATGGAATATTTGCCCTGGGAAATTTGTCTGGAGAAAAAAAGGTTAAATGCAGTCATACATATTTGAAATGTACAATTACAAAGCACACCCTTGGGTTAACAATAGGTAAGTTTATCACTTAGACCTTTTCAGCTTTCCCTTGTACCTCATAAACTAATTTCAAAAATGTGCGATTTTATTTACTTTATTTACACATTTTTATTATGCTTCACATAGTGTATCTGATCATATGCATGCGCAACATGTGGAAAAGAATACTTCTCTGGGGGCACTTCTTACATTGGAAGATTTGAAATCCCAGTTGAGAACATTTATGAGCAATATCTGCCCAGAACTCTGAAGACATTATGGGTCTAATTCTATCTTTCCATAAAATTAAAGACAACTTCATATATCCCAAAAATACCCACTTAATTTGAGTGTGCAGAATAATATATAGAAGCACCATGTAAGTAGAGAAGCTATGGAGTTCAAAGAACTAAGGAACTGTTCATTGTATCCAACAGCCTTGCCAAAATAAATGAAGCTAAAAATTAATTACCACTTTGATTCTTTAAATAATATTATGGTTTAATGTTAAAAAAATGTGGGTTTACAAGATAAATCAAATTGGGTGCAATTTGCCTCAGTCATTGTTTCTGAGTGCTTCTGTCTTTAATAAAACATGTTATTATGTACCATCTAGTTCATGGAAAAAGTTGTTAGGCGGGAAATGCAATGGACTCCCAGAGAACGGGCCCAGCTCCTTCTACATCATGTTCTGCTG
The DNA here is from genome assembly GCA_013397055.1 of Pachycephala philippinensis. Classification (NCBI taxonomy): domain Eukaryota; kingdom Metazoa; phylum Chordata; class Aves; order Passeriformes; genus Pachycephala; species Pachycephala philippinensis. The sequence continues at coordinate 639,309 of VWZT01013281.1, forward strand.
GTCTAACAGTGTAACTCCACTTAAAGATTTATGGAAAAGCAAACATACATAGTGTCATAAGGTGTCTTATTCTCATGTATAAAAATGAATTACTTAAAATCTATGCTTCACACTTCGGGGGCAGGGAAAGAAAAAAAAAATATCTGGATCACCTGAAATTAAAGTCCAGTGCATGTTCAATGCTCTTCAGACTGACAATACAGTAACTGTCAGCAAACTCCAACCAGTTCTTTTCCATGCAGTGCTTTTGCTGAGCATATATCTACTTCAGACATTACAGCGATGATCTTGTATTTTGTTGTGAGTTTTCCTGACAAAATATAACCACAGTCATTCTCATTGATCTTTTTTTATTTTCACTTACCAGATTTTTATTTCTAATTTCAGTCTGAAATTGTTACCGCTTTCTCGTGGAAAATAACGTGCGTTTGCACTAAAGCTTTATTTTTCCTTAATAATTTACATTTTAATCTTCAATATGCAAATTAAGTATGCAGTATGCAGAGCAGAGCTGCTTAAGTCTGTGATAAACCCCCGAGAGAAGTACGACCACCTATCTAGTACATGGCACGAGAGGGCAAAAATCCACTGTGAAGCCGAGCCGCCCCTCGTACGAATCCTGGTACACCACTGTGAAATCCCCGCTCCCCTGCCCCATGCTCCCGGCCTGGGAGCGCTCCGCCGCCCCGCTCTCCATCGCGGCCCCGCCGCCGGCACCGCCCCTCGCGGCGCGGGCTGATGAGGCGCTGCTGAGGCGCTGCTCCGGCGCCGGGCCCGGCCGTGCTGCTGCCCTCGCTGGTGCCTGCTGTGCCCGGTGCCATGCTGCTGCCCTGCGTGCGGAGCGTGGCTGCGCGCCGCCTCGCCCGGGACGTGCCCCGCGCCTGCAGCTGCTCGGGGCAGAGCCCCTCGGCGCGGAGCCACAGCCGCGGGGCGGCCGGGCAGGTGAGGGGCGGCCCGCGGGGGAGCTGGGGCGGGAGTGGCGTGTCCCTTCCTCCGCTCTCGGCTCTCGGTCTCTCGGCTGAGCTCCCCGCGTGCCCCCCGGAGCTGAGTCAGGAGTGGTGCGGCTTCCTCTGCTCCTCTTGGGTGTACCAGAATGGAGGTCTGCGCTGGCGGGGAGAAGCTCTTTTGTACTTAAAATTACTGATTGAAGAGTTTTTGTCTTGATGTGCTCGGCAAAATTGTTGTAAGTTTAGTTATGTTGTATCTGATTTCGTTTTCACACTTTAAAGTAGTTGTAGTAGTTGATCCCGGTTTACTGAAGTGTTACTCTGTGCATTACGTTAGGTAAATTCAAAATCTGAGCTAAATAAATACAGAGGTAGCAATAGTTTGAACAGAGTGCTCGTTGGTTGCCTCTCTGATGGGTCTCTAGATTTCGTGTTGTGTGCATTAACGCATGTCCTTTTCTAGGGTCTTGTTCTGGGAGTCTACTCTAGTGAAAAGGATGATGGTGCTGCCCAGTTCACTAGTGCAGGAGATGCTTTTGATAGGCTTGTGTCTGGAAAGCTGAGAGCACTTCTGTCCCTGTAAGTGTGTGATAAGCTTCTGAAATGGATTAAAGTACCTACAAATACCAGTAGGAGTGATCTCTTCTTTTTTTCATTATTAGTGTCTATGTCCATATCACTGTCAGGCTGGCATTTGCTTCTACAGTTTGGAGGGTACCTCCCATGATAAAACCAAGCACTGAGCAAACATGCAAAATGTTCATGGGACCTGTCCTCTGCTGTGAATCAGCACAGAGCCAAGCATCCCAGGCCATTTGTGTGGCGCACTGTGTGGTCGTGGAATGAATGTAAGATTTATCACAGCTAAGGACGTCTGTACTGAAGGAATGTTTTTGTGTCCTAGATGTGGGCCACCTTTGAAGAAAGGCAAAACACGCGTATTTCATGGTTTACATCAGGTATGAACTTTGCGCTTTTGTATGCTAATTGTTGATGTATGAACTTTGCCTTTACATCTAATTTTAAGCTGAGTTCACTGCTGTGCTTGTATGAATGGCCTGCTCTTCTTCCCTCCTCTCGACTGTCTCAACTCCTGTTCTGCACTGCCCATGTTTGCACAGCCTTTTGCACAGTCCTTACTCCCTCCAGTGTGCTGCAAATGGAGAGGATGTAAACAAGTCTGCTCCAAAGGTGCTGTACTCTGAATAGCTGCTTCCTGAATGAGCTAAAGCATGGCAGTTTTGGATCTGACTTCCATGCCTCCTGTGTCCAGGAGTGGTGAGTGTGTGAGGAGTTACTGATAGGTGCAAAGACCTTCCAGACCTGACAGTTCTAACACAAGGTAGTCCCATCATAGGCTTTTGTCAGAGGTTTTAAGTCCGACGCTTGAAACCTCTGAAAGCAAGACATGGGACTGTTCTTCAAGCAGGACTTTTGTCTGCACAGACATGATAGATCACAAGGTATGAGATGAGACTTCATCTGCTCAAAGTCAGGCTTCTGGTGCCATTTGAGAAGCTGGGATACATCTAATGCATATACATGTAGCTGACCGATATGGTATGATTTGTGCCTTTTTGGAGTAGTAGCTAAGGCCTAGGCAGGCATGTGATGTGCCACTAGGTGTCCCTGTCTAAGTAACTGAATCTTACATTAGGGCTATTTAAGTAATGTGAAATAAAGCCATTTGTAGTGAGTATTACCTGCCATGTATAAATTCCTGTGCGGACACCCCATGCAGGTGACACTGGACACTGTAAAAAGGCTCTCAGAAATTTCATGGAAGTTGAGTGCACTGAAGGTCCCATTTTCCCAGTTCTGCATACAGGATGGGCTCTGAAGTGAGTAGCAAATCTCTGCAAAAGAAGACAGGAGAATGCTAACTGGTATTACTAATTTTCTGGATAGCTAACACAAGCTTCAGCATTTTGTTGACTAAAAGACTTTATTATAGTGTAGCAGTTTGAAAGCTGATTGTTAGAAGTTGACAGAGATGGAAGGGGAAAGCCTAAGATAAACTTAATTTTTTTAAGAGCTATAGGAACATACATACATATATGTATGTTCACATATATAGCTCTGAGTTTTGTACAAATTTTCACTTCACTCTTAAAAGGCTCCTTTAATCCTCATTACTTCTGTTTTCCTTCCACTTGCGTGCAGTTTATAAGGCAAGAATTTAGTCTGCTATGCTACATTGTTTTCATGAGTTCTGGAGAGGTGTACCTCTGTGCAGCTTTGGTTTGCTACCTGGCATATCCTGCCAGCAGAGCTTCTGAGATGAGCTAACAGTCTGAGCTTTTGAAGTTTTTTCATTTCCTTGAACATACTACTGTGCCAAAAAGGGTTACAATTCTCCAGATCAGTTCTGTCCTTTCTTACAGCTTGAAAGCTGGATCTGCTTTCCAAGGACTCTTAGGCTTGCCCTTAGGAGTATCAAATTTACCATGTGTTGAGTATAAAGCCTTGTCTGCGCTGTGCAATGCACAAGATTATTAACTGGACAACAGAATAACTGCATGCCTGTGGCAGATGATTGGGAGCACAGGACAGCAGCACCATACAGGCACTCTTAATGAAAAGTGCCTGATAGAGAAGAAGTACTGCATGTATTTTAATGATGTGCTTGGTTTGATTTGGAAAGTAAAGTCTTTATAACAACTCTGCTGTGGCTGTAACAATGAGGAAAGTGAATCCATTTGTGTGTTGGCTTCGTCTAGGACTTTCCAAGTGTGGTGGTAGTTGGCTTGGGTAAGAAGAATGCTGGAATAAATGAACAAGAAAACTGGAATGAAGGCAAAGAAAATATTCGTACAGCTGTTGCAGGTTAAGTATTTTTAAAATTTTTTAAACATTTTGTCTATAAAGCAATTGCAGTTCTGCAGCATGTTCTATTTTTGAAGACCAAGTCTAGTTATGCCTTTGTTTTGAAATGCACGACTTAGTGCATGTTTTGGTAAATACATTTACTGGTCACTGATATTAATGTAAATTTTTCCTTAGGGAGCAAGGAGTTATCAAGAATGTAAATCAAGTTTGAAGACAGGAAACTACAGTTATTTATATCAAATAACTTTCCTAAACAGTGTAACATTGAAAAAGTGCTTGTCTAATTAGTGTTTTGAAGCCTTAGTGTTTTGACCATTCACTTTATGGTCACTCTGTCCTTAAGTATGCACATATATTTACTTCTGCTACTTATTTCATAACTGAGATATTTGTGTTATGAACTAGCATCTTTCACAATGTCAGTACTATGATTCAGTATGTTATCTGTTGTAGACAGAGGAGGGCTTATCTTAATCAAGGATGACTGCTGCATCTAAGTGTGTAAAATAAGAAAAGAGTTCTCACTGAAGACTTTATAGTCTGTGATTGGATGTCAGCTGTATGTCCAAAGTGCTAGCTTGTAGGTGCCATTAACATTGTTAATTAACGTTAACACTGTAGCTGAAGTAAAACATTGTTAAACTACTTGGGAACAAAATAGAATTTATGGAATACATTGTTTATGAAAGGGTGTATAAACTCATCTGGAAGAAAAGAACAGTCATATTCTTGGCAAAAATCTAAATTATGACAAATTTCTGATACCTGTAGATAGTCATAATTCATAGCACTCCACAATAATAGAGCCTTGCTTTGCTATAGAATGAGCTTAAGGGAGTCAGAACAACTGTGATCTTTCCTTTTTTATTCTTGTGAAACACTTTAATTATTATAATTCATCAAGTGGTATTTTTAGTAAAAATTTGTCAGTATATGGTCATTAGCATTTTAAATTATTCTACTGCATGATCTCTTTAACTGACTTACTTAGATATCTTGAGTTAAAATTACTTTTTCATTGAAATGGCTCACTGATCACCTCAGACACCTGTTTTGCTATTCTGTGCAGTAGTTGGCCTTCAGTTCTGTGCTGTATTTTTCAGTTGGCTGCAGGCAGATCCAGGACCTGGAGATCCCTTGTGTGGAAGTAGATCCCTGCGGAGATGCGCAAGCAGCTGCAGAAGGTGCTGTCCTTGGATTGCATGAATATAATGAGCTGAAGCAAAAAAAGAAGCCTGTAGTTACTCCTCAGCTTCATGGAAGGTGATGGCAAAGGAAAGCTTGCCTATTTATTCATCTGTTTGTTTGCTTATTTATAAAACTGTATGCGTGGCATGCTTGTGCATGAGAAAAACAAAACAAAGAATAGGGCTAGCAACAGTACTCTTCTTAACTCCTACTCATTTGAATTTCCTGAAGTATTTTATATCTCAAGTATATTTATAGTGCTTTTTCTATGTGTTTTGATGCCATGTTCTGAGGTTAAGGGTAAATAAATGCTGCTTCATAGAAAAGAAGGGCCAGAATAAAAGTAAAAAATATCTGAAGAGTAGTTGTGATATACAATGACTTCTGTTGGTATTGTGTGCCAGAATTGTGGAGAAGAGGTATTTCAAACTCCATAAATGGCTAAATCCTTTGGAGAATCAGGAAATGCTAACTGACACCAGACCAATGCACTATGGACATATTTTATGTAGTTCATTTGTTATACTTTCATTCACAGAGTATAATGCAAGAAGAGAAGCCAGGTTCTTCTGGTCTCTAAACAGACATCACTTACTGGAGAGCAGAAAGTAGAACCAGAGCTTTTGGTTTCAGAACAATTATCATAGTGGACTTTGGATGTTTTGTATAGAATATTCTGTCATGCATAGGAGAGGTATTTCCTGTATGTACTTTAAACAGGAACAAGTCCTTCCTTTCAAAGAAGTTAATGAAATAAAGTAAAAACCTCTTGATTAAGCATGTCTTGATAAGCTGTATGTAAAATAAACACTCTTCCCATTTTGTAGCACAGCAGATAGTTTGGGAGCTGATTAAATTTGTATTAAATAAACATTTCCTGAAAACATAGGTGGTCCTATGACCACTTACAACACTGGAAGTAATTTTTTTCTATAGTAACTTAGGTTGGAAATGATTTCTGGAGGTCATTCAGTCCGGCTCCAACTTGGATTAGGGATAACTTGGACATTACATACAACATTAAAGTTTGGTCAGGTTGATCAGGCCTTTGTTTAGTCCATATTTTAATATCTCCTGAGTTGAAAATTCCACAGCCTCACTAGGCCATCTGTTCTAGTGCTTAACTTGCCAGTTTCAGTGTCAGCTGACATTTGGCTTCTTAATTACATCCCTCCATATCCAGGCAATATTTCTATATTCCTGCTGGATTCCTCTATCATTGTCCTGCTCTTTTTAGAGGCAGAATCCACTTCAATGTCCTACTTTGTGATAACTTATAAAGCAAGTAAGTTGTCTCAGTAAAATGAAAGGTTTTGTACTGGTCGTCTGGCAGAGTAACCACAGAGACCTCCCCATTTCCTACACAGGCTCTGTGTATGTTTGTTCTGTCATTTGTTGGTGAAGTGCCTTGAGTGCACTGTGAAATGAAATCCAAATTCCACTCTCATCACATAATCATATTTCAGTAAAGGCAAAAACAAAATTGGAAACTTTATTTGATAAATAAAAACTTTCAAGGCTGTTAAAATTAATGTGATTACAAACTTTGGAAGGGGTATTAAACCTTGTGTTTAAGGATTTAAGCCAGTCTTTGATTAGTGAGGATTAGGACAAGACCTAATGAATTGGATAGATAATTTTACATCTGTCTGCTCTTGGATTTTCCAAGCTTTCTCTGAAGTATTTGGCACTGACTAGAACCAGAGATGAGTTACTAGACTAGATTCCTTGTAGTAAGATAACTGTGGTATTCTTAACTGCTCCAGATTAATGATACTGCATTTTAAGACAGAGAGTATGTGGATACTGACATCATCTTACTTTTGCAAATGTGTATAATCCTGATAATTGTGTGTTGTTGTTCAGTGCTGAAAGTGAAGCCTGGCAAAAAGGTGTTATCTACGCTGAGGGGCAGAACCTCGCTCGGTACCTTATGGAGGCTCCAGCTAATTATATAACTCCCATCAAATTTGCTGAACATATTGAACAGAAGCTCAGAAGTTTCAGCAATGTAAAGGTCCACATAAGGTAAATTCCATGGAAATGATTCCTCTGTAGGGTAGAGGACCATAACAGTAAGATAAGATACCTTCCAGGTTATTCAAATCTCATTTCCCTTTGCTACTTCAAATGACAGAAGCAAGGAAAGTGTTTGGGGAAAAGGTATGAGGGGTGCCCAGAATGAAGGCTGTCCTCAAGAATTAGAAGATGAGCTGTTGGTTTGCAGAGGAAGCAAGATACTGTGATGCAGTAAAATCATTACCTGTCAATTAGTCATGCAGTCAGTTACTGCTTAATTAACACATGCTGTGAAAAGAAGCCTCAGTGAATAGAGGGCTAATATTAATTACCTTTTGTTTTCTTCCCGGGTGGGTTTTTTACATACCTTTGCTTTTTTGTGTGTGGCTGTGGTAATAAAACATCTTCTATTTATTGCTGTTACTATTGGGGTTTTTAAAATAGTTTTTAAAAATGTGAGATGGAGCCATAAAAGCCCTTGCAAGTGGATTTGCACAGCTGGTGCTTCTTGCCCCTGAATTTCCACTTCCTGCTCTTCAGTGGAAACAGGCTAACTGGTTGTGCAAGTGCTGGAGGCTATTTTGTTGACAAGCAAAAGTCTGAGGAAATCTTGCTAGCAGGAAGCTAAATGTAACCTGCTGCAATATTGTTACTTCACATGCCCTTAGCATCTACAGCCTCACAGGGAAGTGAAAGATCAGTGTTTCTGATGCAGAAACTGTAGACAAGCTGTTGTTTTTTGGGTTTTTTTAAATAAGACAAAACAAAAATGAGAGAGCAAATTTGAGGAAGTGTTCTTCTGCCTCACGAAAAAAGGGAGTAATGGTTGGATTTAAATTACAGTTTCCAAAATAACTAACTAAAATGAAATGGTTTGTGTACAAACCTTCAAGAATCATGATCTCTTAAAGACAACCACCTTGGTCAAAGTGTCCAGTTGAAAAAAACTGAAAAAACAAAACTAATATATGTTTCTTTTCCAGGCCGGAGTCTTGGATAACAACACAAGAGATGGGAGCATTCCTGAGTGTAGCTAAGGGTTCAGCTGAACCTCCCATCTTTCTGGAGATCCACTATTCAGGGGGTGCTAATACAAATGACTCCCCATTGGTATTTGTAGGAAAAGGAGTTACATTTGACAGGTATGTATGCTAATATTTTAATTACTATAGGGAGAAAATGCTTTCCTGCTATTCGTGTTCAACAGGGAGATGCTTTTTCTTTGCTCAGCACATCTTCCAATGCCATTCCACTGAAGTTGCATTATGTAGTAACTTGTGCTGCCTTTACTGTGCATGAGACAACATCAGTTGTCCAAAGTAGGAATTAATATGGCATCATCTTGTAAGGGGAAAAAGGAAATTCAGAGGGAAAGAAAATAAAGAAGGTGCTATTTTTTTTCTTGTCCTGAACAAACCTGTGGATGAAGAATCTGCATGTTTGTAATTGCAGTATGTCACTGGACATCTATATGATGCTTAAGGAAATAGAAAATAGTTCATTCTTGCAGCAGTTCCTTATAACTACTTTCCATGTCACATACTACTGAAGAATTTATCAGTCAGTTCCCCATCCATATGTTGATTTTACCAAGTGTACTATTTTGTTCTTGTTTTGTGTACTGCTGTTATGAAGACCAATTAGCTAGTCCCCTGTAGTTTACCTGGATTTCTATGGTCTCCTAATTATGAGGAGAAAGGAAAGGAAAACCCGGATACCTTGCTTTCAGTACACTTACTAGGGTTGCAGAAGTATTTGGAGCAGCAGGTCTAGCATCTACTGATATTTGGTGTTAACACATACTGATGGACAGAACATCATCAGTGTATGTGACATCGAACTTGAGCTGTTTGTTCCAGTGGTGGCATTTCACTGAAGCCGTCATCGGGTATGGATGCGATGAGAGCAGATATGGGAGGGGCAGCAACTGTCTGTTCAGCCATTGTGACAGCAGCAGCTCTAAATCTACCTATCAACATAATTGGTAAGTGTGTTTGTGTGGAGAATCCAAAAATCATAGTTCTACAGCGTTTTGTGAGAGAGAAAATTTCTAGTATTAGCAATGGTAAAAGTCAGGTAGAAACATCATGGACTCTTGCACACCTGCTTCTGTCATTCCCTTGCTCAACCTCTCCCATTTTTACTTTCATATAAAAAAAATTACTATTTTTTACTTAAATAAAATATTGGAACACCAAATTAAGATTTTTAAGGTATGATATTTAGATCTTAAGTGAGAAATGTTTGTCAATGGATTTTTAATGAGTCCCAGTCCTTCATTACAAGAAGGAATATGCATGTCTGTGTAAGCAGTTGGTATGAAAAGGAGTTAGCTGAGCTACCTCCATGAGTGCTTGTCACAACTGAACAGGAAGAGGGATCAGCTTTAGTATCCTTAGGTGCATTTCTCAGCAGAAAACTAAAACAAATGAAACCAGTCTGCTGATACCGTTATGTATGTGCAATGATTTTTTTTTTTTACAGTAAAAAAGCTAATTTTTTTCTGCAGAGATAAAATTAAATGAGCTGATTCAGATGCTGTGGCAAGACCAGTTGGCAGTGACATGTAACATGTTCTAGGATAAGTTTTGGTTTGAGAAGCTGGACCTTTGAGTTAACTGGTACTTTAGTCACTTCTATGCTTCAACCAGAAGAGGGCAGCGATGCCCACACGCATCCTCACGGCGTTCCTCAGCTACGTGTGCGATGGGGAGGGCTGGCAGTGGAGCCTGTACATTATGCCACTGACAAGTGGTGCTCCACGTGTGGACCTTGTGCCAGGTGCAGGTTTTCCCTAGGAGTAATGGAGTGCCTTTCATTCCATGATCCCAGTCGTAGTTGCAGTTTTGACCCTGAGCCTGTTTTTTTGCTCATTTCTAGTTGCTCTTGGTGTGGCGGGAGTTATGTGACATGTCCTTGGACCACTCTGGACATTATACAATGAGCAGAGTTCAACTGGCTCAGAGTGTTTATTTGAGAAGTTTTTAATTTCAGAAAGAAGTTCCTTTACATGTGAATAATTATGTATGGGAGACATAAAATAATATTTATTGCTCCTCTGATATCACTTGTCTGGGAAAAAAGTAGAAGAAAATCCTAGTGGTAAAATAGTGTAGGTGAGAGAGCACGGTGGTCGCCATGCAGAGGAGCTTCCCTGATTGAAAACTGGACCATGTGTCTTTCATTAACCAGGAAAATTTGGATTTTGAGCTTAATTTCAAAATGACACTTCTACTGTTTTCTGAAGGAGGTGTTTGGGGTTTATCTAAGTGGGTTTTTTCCTACGACTTTTCTAAGAAGAAAACTAATAATTCACTTTACTTTTTGTCTCTGAGGTTTGGCACCCCTCTGTGAAAATATGCCCAGTGGTAAGGCAAACAAGCCTGGGGATGTAGTTAAAGCCAAGAATGGAAAAACAATACAGGTATGCATGTGAAACTTGGATTTTGAGTACTTCTAGTCAATTGGTGCAATCAACGAAGTTGACTGCAACCAGAGTATGTTTGAAAAAAACCCTTAAAGATAAGCTGTGCAAATGTACTGTTTTTAAAAATGTAAGAAGCATGTTATTAACTAGAAATTGCTATTGTAGGATTTTTTCAAATAGAGATTGAAGAGATGAGACATGTTTTTATAAATTGCTAGGAAAAGCTGCAAAGTAAGATCATTTACTGAGCATGCTAGAAAAGCTTGTTTGGCACAAGAGGTTGTTAAACTGCTCATAAATACAGTTTCTCAGTCTGAATGAATAACATTAATTGCTGCCAGCAGACCCTTCAGGACAATTCCTTGCTATCTAGAGTAAGACATCAGTATCCTGCTGATGGAACCAACATCTTTACACTGCCAAAATGCTCAGTACAATCAGAACTCTGAGTCATAGGGGCTGTTGGTTCAAAGGAGCTTGCCAAATCAGTACCCAAGATACATATTTCATGTTTATTACAAATGGTTCCATACTCATCTAATAGATTAAATTGTACTGAAAGTCATTGTGCTGTAGATCACTGATTTAATGCAGAATTAGATGGCTTAATATTTCCTTCTGTCTGAATTTCTGTAATTCTGCCACTTTTGACTTGCTCAACCTTCTTTGACATTCATCTCTGAAAACAGAGTTCAGTCACCCTCTGCTTTGAGGGAAAAAGACTGGGCATGTATTTCCCCACCAAGAAGAAATTTGCAAGAAAGTGCTGATAGCTCAGAGCACATGATGCAGCCTGTGTGCTCCACTGAGACACCCCTCCAGTCTCCAGGCTCTTCTGAGGAGCCAGCAGTGCAGAGACCCAGCATGTGGAGGAGGTTGCAGTGCTGAAAGATGACTTAACCTCAGCTACAGATATGCTTTTACTTTATAAACATAACTGTATATCAATACTGTATTTATTCTTTCTTTTTTCAGTGTAGTTTGAGTAAATTTTCATTACCTGAAGTTCCTAGCTATTTAAGATAATATGTGAGGAATACATGGGTGAAAGAGATGTTTACAGTACTTTATATGGTTTTTATTAATTTTGCCCTTGAAGGTAGATAACACAGATGCAGAAGGAAGATTACTGTTAGCTGATGCTCTCTGTTACGCCCACAATTTTAATGCAAGGGCTATTGTGAATGCTGCAACATTAACAGGTAAGCAGTGTCCCTTCCCTGCTCATTTTGCAAGTCAGTTTTGTGTCACTCATTAGTTGGGCTGTGGGTTAGTTGAACTGTGTATGTAAACCCAACCTTAATTCAGAGGCACCTGAGATGATTTTGCATGTTGCAGGACAACAGCGAGCACAGCTTGTGTGTCTCTGAAGTGGGGAGGGGACATGCAGGGCATGCAGGGTACATGCTCAGCAGTGGAGATGAAGTTGGGCTGGCCCAGCCCAGATGAAACCAAGAGCAGGAAAAGAAAGCCTACACAGACTTCAGTGTTTCTTCACAGTGTTTCCCTGTGCTTCTTCCATCTCTGAGCTGAACCCTCCCAGCTCCCAGGGCTGCGTGATGCAGAGGTAGTGGCATGTTCATGGAAGAATCCTGCCCAGTCCATATGGCACAGACCACGCTGGAGCCCCGACAGGTTCCTGAATGGCTTGCTGGGTGCCTGAGCTCTGACCTAGCCAGTGCCAGTATGTGAGCTAGCTCAAGCCTCCATGATGACAGGAGAGTTGTCATCATCTTTCCCAGAATTTGTTTGACTGAAGTACCTCCTATTTTTTGTGCAGTTTGCATACTTCTAGGCATTATGGAATGTGTTTTAATTGTTTAATCTCTATGGTTGCTTACTAAAGAGGTTGTAAATTTAAATTTAAAACCAGCAATTGTGTATGCAGCTCATGAACTCACTAACAAGCTGTCATGGTGAGGTGACTGTAGCTGAAATAAAAGCAAGCATGGAAGAGTAATTCAGACAGGACTCCACGGTGTTGCTTAATGAATATGCTAAGCAGAATAATTATGCTTATATAGATTCTCTGCTAGTGCTTTGAGTTATATTCCATCCGTTTTACCAGTTCAAATGCTGTGGAAAATTTCAATAGACAGAAGGGAAACTGATTTTAAGATTGTTGGCTTGTATAAAAGTATTCCCATCTGGGATCCTTGGGCACCAAGCAGGAAGAAGAAGGGCTCCCATAGAAATTTCTTTGACATATTTTGTTAAACTACTTTTTTATTTTTTTCATCTCACTGAGGATTGAGTGTTGGTATTAGAGAAGCAGTTCTGGGGCAGGCATCAAATAGGTAAATATGTATGTAATCCCATGGTCTAGTATTTTGTAAGGATTATTTTAATAAAGTAAATATTTAATAAAGTAAGTTTACACATGATGTGCAAAAGTCTATGTAAGTGAAATTCACAAAAGAGAAGGTATGAGCTCAAAAATTATAGAGGTCTATAAACTGGAAAAAGCCCACTCACTTGTATTTTCTACTTGAAAATAATAACATCTAGATTTATTTTAGAGGATACTGTTATTGTCTAATACATTATCTTAAAATATTTCTGAGAAACATTAAGCTGAAATCAGAAAATTTAGTTTCATGGGAAACAAAATACAATTTTTGATTTCTTGTGTCTTTTAGAATATATAAATGTTTTAAAAATGTTCAGACTTTCAAATATGTGAGTGTACTAAAGTCCTCAGGTTTTGCAGTCTGATTAATTTCTATTACTGATAATGGGAATTAAAAATGGAAAGTTCTGTGAGGAGTCAGGATGCAGGGAATAGCTCCAGTCCACCTTTGCCTTTGTCATATAAACTGTAAAGTGTGTTTCTTTAGGTGCCATGGATGTTGCATTGGGATCTGCTGCAACTGGAGTGTTCACAAATTCATCTTGGCTTTGGACTCACCTCTATGAGGTAGGCCATCTGGATTATTATTAAATCATAATAGTAATAATTCAGTTATATATGTTATTGAAAAGTTAGTACATTACTGAAAGTCTTTATGCAAATCTGAAAGATGTTATTACATTTTGAAAGTTTAGAGGAATGATGTCAATACTATATTTACTTGAAAATAATGTTGACTATTAATTACTAGCTCTTCAGTGAGATGTAATATCATGCACCAAACATCTCAAGGATCTGCATGTTCTGATAACTTACTGCATATGCATAAGCTCTGGACTACTGGCAGTATTTAGTTCATGTTAAAAGGATAATTGATCTTACTTAACAACATGGAGGCAGAAATTCAGAGACGCCTTGTGAGTGGCTGAAGTGTGATGGATCAAGGAAGCCTCTGAGGGGAAGGATTTGTGTTGTCAGGGAAAAGGAAAAACAGATAAAAAATGTGGTCTTTTGATGTTGCCTTCTGGCTAACACCTGAAAAGCAGGATTGCCTGTTGTTTTGCAAACAGTGTATTCCCAAAAACCTAATATATTGGGCTGAAGATTTTTAGACTGATAAAACCTAAACAAAAAGCAGCATGCATGAAACCAGGGCTTACAAGTGCAGTAAAAAAAAAAAAAAAAGCCCAAATTATGATGGTTTCTTTTTCAGGCCAGCATTTTGACAGGGGACAGAGTTTGGAGGATGCCTCTTTTTGAACATTACACAAAACAAGTAACAGACTGTCCTCTTGCAGATGTGAGTAACATTGGGAAGTACAGCAGGTAAGATGAACCAATATCTTTCATGTGCCCCTTTCTTTCAGCGTATTTGTTTAATGTGTGCTGTTGGAGTTGCTTTGGAAACAATACATTTTTCTGCTTCCCACAGAGCTGGAGGAGCATGCACAGCTGCTGCATTCCTGAAGGAGTTTGTGACTGCCTCTCACTGGGCTCATTTGGATATAGCTGGGGTGATGTCGAATAAAGATGAGGTGCCCTATCTTCGGAAGGGCATGGCAGGGAGACCCACGAGAACGCTCGTAGAGTTTGCGGCTCGATTAAGTCAAGATAGTCACAATGCCAAATAAAAATACTTGTTCTAAAATCATCCACTCTGCCTTAAGGAAAAAAATCTTAAAAGATATCATTCATAAATGAATGCCCCAAGCATATTTCCACTATGGCAATTAACTAAAAATGCATTTAATAAATTATCACTTGGGTAAGAATATCTCAACTTTGAGATTTGTCATCCCATATTATGCATCTTAAAATAAAAATTACTCTGTTTGAACTATTGAGATATTTAATACCAAAACATGATAATGGAAATTATTGAGATGCCTATTTTATATGTAAAGTAGGCATAATTACTGTAAACAATAAATACCTTATTTGGATGTGAGTTTTGATTGAGAGAGAATAACCAATAGATGATAGATGTGCCTCAGTTTTGGGTGAACTGTAGGTGGTGTCAACAGTAACTCTGCAAAGTTGTTCATACAAACACCATTCTGACATTTTTTCCTTAGAAAAACTAAACTGCTTTTTGTGTGTACTGAAATGGTGCTTCATCAGACATTTTAGGCTGTTGCAATTAGTGTGATTAGCATGGCTTCAGCACAGAATTATGTAGTAAGTTCTGAACATGTCAACAAGAGTGTATCTTGTAACTCTTTTACAGAAAACTAGTGAATGCAAGTTAGTATTTGTGGGTTTTTTAGGGGAATCTGCCCGCAATCTCACATGGCTTTTGTCATCCTGATAATTCCTCTCTTTACTGGTGTGAGGTGGCCACACTCCAAGCAGGGACAGTATTCCCAGAATCAAACGTCAAACAGACCTGACACTTAAAACATGGGGTGCTGTTTTCTTGACAGTTCGGGGGACCCAAGCCCATAGGGTGGGGATTTGTTTTTGTTTAGGGTGGGGGTTCAGGTTTTTTTCATTAAATGTTGTTATGAACAGTGCTTACCCAGGCTCACATCTGTGAGACAGAGGCAGGGCAAAGGCTGGAGAAGGAGGGTCCCTCTGGGGTGCAGTGGGAAGAGTGTGGTCAGCAGCTTGAGGGAGGTGATCCTCCCCACCTCCTCTGCCCTAGTGAGGCCACTTCTGGAGTGCTCTGTCCAGTTCTGGGCTCCTCAGTGCAAGAAAGACATGGAGCTACTGGCCAGGGTCCAGCAGAGGGCTGTGAAGAGGATGGAAGGTCCAGAACATCTCTCTTATGAGGAGAGANGCCGGCCGGGGCCCGACGGTGCCCGGCCATGGACGGGCTGGGGCCGCCGCCGCCGGGGCCGCCCGGCCCGCCCGGCCTCATCCCGCCGCCCACGGGGCCGCGCAACCCCAACAACACGCTGGTGGACGAGCTGGAAGCGTCCTTCGAGGTGAGGGGGGGCAGCCGCGGGCGGGCACTGCCCTGCCGGCGCCGGCCCTCCGCAGGCGCTCAGCGCGGTGCGTCCCTCTCCCGCAGGCCTGCTTCGCCTCGCTGGTGAGCCAGGACTACGTGAACGGCACGGACCAGGAGGAGATCCGCACCGGTGAGCCCGGGGCAGGAGCAGGGCATCGCCCTTTCCCGGTGCAACGCTGCTCGGAGCAGTGGCAGGAAAGAACCCCCC
>VWZT01013281.1:655728-779997 GCA_013397055.1 Pachycephala philippinensis
AGGAAAGAACCCCCCCCCGGGAGTGACCGGGGTCTGGTGGGAAGGTCTGAGTGTGCCAGTCGGCTCCTGGGCTTGGGTGGCGTTGTATTGGTGTGCAGTGAAATGCGTGTGTCAAGGAAAGTGATGTGATGCATTCGGAAGCTGTATGAAGCAGTAACGGGAGGGGGGAAAGGACAGGCCGGGCTGCTCAGTAGCGGTGCTTCAGGGATTGAGTGCCTCACCTCCGTGGGGACGGAATAAATATTGGTATGAACAGGAGATTGGAAAGTGGCCCTTGACTACTTCTTAGAAGTGCAGCTGCCCCTGAAAATTTCCTGAAGCTTCACTCAAGTGGCGTTTCAGAACCGGCATAAATGCTTTTCAAAACTCCTTTCTGGATATTTGGTCATATTCATGTGCTGGGATGGAACAGCTTTTATTACCAAAACAGTAGTGTGTAGTATGAGGGCAGAATATTCTCCTCAATATGTGCACATTTTAGAACCCTACACTGAGCTTGTTGCTTAGGCATGCAGAAGTGTTTTCTTTATTCGACCATTTTGCATGAATTATTTTATTACTCCTTGTCAGAAATAAAATAAAACCTGCGAGGAAGTGGTGTTGTCCTGCACTTCTAAAAGAAATTGTAAGTTTGCAAAGCAGTGTCTTACAGAGACTTACTTTTATAAATACATCATTTTAGATGTTCTGAAGATTTTCTTTCTAGAAAGTCCTGTGAAAAGTGTTTTTAATAGACCACTTCCATTACCAGCCTGAAATCTTATTTTTTTGGAAGCTGTTCTTTCAATATTGTTATTATATGTGTAGGTGTTGATCAGTGCATCCAAAAGTTTCTGGATGTTGCAAGACAAACTGAATGCTTTTTTCTACAAAAAAGATTGCAGCTATCAGTCCAGAAACCAGAACAAGTAATTAAAGAGGTATGTGAATTTACCTGTCTTGTACTAGATCAGATAAACTATGTACCTTAATCACCTTGTTCATATTAATGAATTAATTAATTTTCTCAATGTGATGCTGTACCTTAAGTTGGTAGAACTTGACTGTTACCATAACTCTCACCGTGAACCTGCTATGTGGAGTATTGGACCACAGTTAGTCATATTTTGCTGGAGGCGGTGATCTCTAAAATATGTGGCATAGGTGAACAGCACTAGTGCATTCACAGGGCTTTCCCTCTGTATCACTAGACACTTCTCCATTATTCCATTCTTCCACTCTGAGATCAGCTTGAAAACTCAAGGTCTAAAAAAGTTACATGCTCTTTATGTGAGATGGTTATTCTTATGAATATTGTCTGTTTACTAATACACAGTTTTTTCATCCATAGGATGTTTCAGAATTAAGAAATGAATTGCAGAGAAAAGAAGCATTAATTCAGAAGCACTTGAGTAAACTGCGACACTGGCAACAGGTCCTGGAAGACATCAGTGTGCAGCACAAAAAGCCTGCAGAAATGCCTCAAGGTCCATTAGCTTACCTAGAACAAGCATCTGCGAATATTCCTGCTCCAATGAAGCAAACATAATCTTCAATTTTACACAGCTCAATATTTTAAAAGCAGTGTTCTTTGTATGCTTTTTGTATAATGTAATTTGTACTGCAAATATAGTTAAAACAATTAAGCCAAATAAATTATATTCTCTTTCTTTTATTACAGAAGTACGGAATGGTTTTGTGTTTCAATAAAAAATATTCAGAGTTGATGTTCAGGATGCTTTCTGGTGGAAGTGTGTCTCCCAGAATGCATCCTGTTCCTTTTAGAGAGGGTGGTCCTTGCTTTCCCCTCTGTCTTTTTGGTATGATCAAAATAGATAAAGATTAGTGTTTGATTTTACTGGAATATTTAAATGCTTTGTGATCCAATAATTATCCATGAGCACCACTGCAGAAACACCCTTATAATTATCTGTATGTAGGTCAGATCACTTTGTTTTTTGAAGTGAAGTGTCATTCTCCACCAGACTGGCTCACCTCAGGGAAGGTGTCTTGCGATACACAAATTTGGTTCTTATAGGATTAAAGGAAATGGAAAACTGCACACAAAAGGGTGGGATATGTAATGCAGGCCTAATGTTACTGACGTTCTGTCTTTCAGGTAGAGGTGGTCCAAAATACCTACCCCCAAAATAACGATCACTCATGGTGGAGGTAGGGTCACCACCACTGTCCAGTATACAGAATTACCTTCTGTTGCAGTGCTCTATCTAATAAGTTAAATGTAGCCAAAAAAGGTTTTGGAGGTAGAAATAGCAGAAGAGTCCTGTCTGTACTATTAAGCAACAGATTTAATTCATCCATATAACCAGTTTTCTGCATATAGCACCTCTGTGATGACATATTTAAGAAGAAAATTAAAGTCACACAGGTTTTGGGTTCTAGTCAGAGAAGAGGAGGAGGTGAGAACATATGAGGGAGAACAACATTGCGACACTAAGGTGAGTGAAGGAGGGGCAGGAGGTGCTCCAGGTGCTGGAGCCAGGATTCCCCTGCAGGCCGTGGTGCAGACCATGGTGGAGCAGCTGTGCCCCTGCAGCCCCTGGGCCCACGGGGAACGCAGAGATCCACCCGCAGCCCGTGGGGATCCAGGGGGGATGCAGAGATCCACCCGCAGCCCATGGGGATCCACGGGGAACGCAGAGATCCACCCGCAGCCCCTGGGGATCCATGGGGAATGCAGAGATCCACCCGCAGCCCGTGGGGATCCACGGGGAACGCAGAGATCCACCCGCAGCCCCTGGGGATCCATGGGGAATGCAGAGATCCACCCGCAGCCCGTGGGGATCCACGGGGAACGCAGAGATCCACCCGCAGCCCCTGGGGATCCATGGGGAATGCAGAGATCCACCCGCAGCCCGTGGGGATCCACGGGGAACGCAGAGATCCACCCGCANATCTCGATGATGAACCGACCAAAGATTCCCATGCCCCATTTCCCTGTGCTGTCAGTGGGAAGGAGGGAGGGGCTGGGGGCAAAAGGTGTTTTAAGGGCTTGTTTTCTCATTATCCTCCTCTGATTCTGTTAGCAATAAATTCACTTTATAACTTCAAGTTAACCTGTTTTCCCCTTGAAGTGTTTTCTCCGGTCCTTATGTCAACTCATGAAGCCTTCGTTAACCTTTTTTCCCCTTTCTCTCCTCTGCCCAGCTGCGGCAGGGGAGGGCGAGCGAGCGACTCTCCTGGGTGCCTGGGGTTGGGCCAGTGTCAAATCTGACAGCCTGTAGAAGTCTTCTGCCCCTCCTTCCACCCTTGCACCACCAGTGAGATGCAGTGGCTGTTTTGTATGAAGTGTTTGCATCTGTTAGTGCAGGTCTTGCTTGTTGCTGATGTAAGAAGAGGTTAGGCTGGAGGTACACCTCTTTGCATGTGTAAAATTTTTTTAGGTAGCTGGGCCCTGCTGGTTGAAATTAAATGGGGATTCAAAGCAACTGAAGAGGAGCTATCCTGTCTTTAATAGCAGGCTGCTGGTCGCACCTTTTTCTGCCATTCACACTTATTTGGTTTATTACCCAAGACTTAGCTTCTTCATGGGTTCTTTCCTCCCAGCAATGAGTTAGCATGATCTGATAAATGTAGTCATTCCCCCACTTTGCTTTCATGTGGGCATAAAACTAGTATGGAGATAAAAGGTACAAGTATGCAGTTGCCATCACTCTGGAACTCAGCATATGTCTGACTTGATTAAGCATGACATAGAACTCTTTTGAAAAACATAGAAATTGGATCATTTACAAGCTTTAATGTTCATATTTACACATCATCCTCATTTATCAGGCTGATACATGTTTTGAAATTCAATGGGAATATTACACAGCAATGCTGACCATACAAAACAATTTATGAAGCAAACCAGAAATTATTTCTAAACCAGCCTGCTAAAAACATGCTATTTTTGAAGGTGTACCACATGCTGTACAGATTAACATTCATTTAACAAAAAGCATTAATAACTTTTAAAATTACATTATTATACTCAGAACTTACTTGAAACAGCTGATGAAGGAAGCGTATAAACCTACAGAAGTAAGATCCTTTTTCTGCTGGTGCCAAATTGACAGGACATATCAGAGTCCAAATTGCATATTTTTTGAAATTGTGGAGTGGTACAGTCTCTTGATTAAAAAGTCTTTTCATGTAACAGTATCCAGACTTTTGCTTTTTCTTCATTTTTTACAGAAGTTGTTAAAAAAAAAGCATTTTTCTGAAATTCATGCCTATTACTCCATAGTTATTAGATGTAAGAAAGTGCAGGTATTCCTAACTATTTACTTAGAAATTACATCTTTTTCTTTTCTTCCCTTAAATCATCTATTGGATTATCATTCCTAAAAAAAGAAAACAGGAATGGCTTTTATAGTAATTCTGAAAAGTATGGAAATAGTTTGTTTTAAAATGAAAAATACTTAGTAAACCATTCTTGGTGCTGAGGGTCTTGTTTTTGGTCATCTTTGGTTTGTGGTGGTTCATTGCCATGTGTCCTGTGCAAACAAATAAGCATTAGCATCACCGACCTACTTACATACAATCTTATCAATATGTGATACTTTTCCCAGAAAAACTCATGATCCCATGAATGGTTCTGTGCTCACATGAATGGATGAGGCCAAAAGGTGCCAGCTACAACTTTAGTGGGATCTGTGCCAGCCAGGTAACTGGGCTAGCAGCACTGGTTGTAACATGAAAAAAAGCATGAAGCAGAGCTTAACAGCTATGGAGAAACGTTTGAATATAGTTCTTAACTTGACATCCCAAAAAATTAAACCAAAGGAGGCTTCAAGAATATGAAGTCCTGAAAGTCAGGGCTGCAATTGGCAGCAAAAGAAAATGGCAGCTGCAATTCACTCTTAAAAGTACAAAATACAATTTATGCATTAAAAATGTTGGATAAAAGTCCTATTTGAAACTGAAAGATTTATCTGAACACTACCTGGCATTCATAATCAATCCTATTACATAGTCCCTGACTTTCCATCATTCAGGATTTTTTTAACATATGATAGTGAATAGAACTTAAGTTATGATTGCCAGATGTAAAAGAATTAAGCAAGTAGCAGCCAAGCTACCTTCAGTCTCCCTGCACATTTGTTTCTCTTTAAAACAGAAATCCCATTTGACTTGGCAGTCATCTGGCACAACACAGCATGTTTGTGTCTTTAAGAAGTGGGAATTGCCAAACAGGATCTAAGCCTGTGTCCCAGGTTGTTTTTGTCAGTAGTCAGCACCATCTGCCCCCAAGGAAAGAACTCTCTTACACATAATTTACAGGATGACTAATCTCCACCACGAGATAGGCGAGAAGGCTGGATTTTGTCCTGAAATATAGTGGTAAGGTTTGGGGATTTTTTGATTGGATATTGGCTACATACATTTTTAACTATTTCTTGAAGAGAGACTTCATGTTATAAAACACTGAGCATTGTTTAAATAACTGATTAATTTGAAGAACTGAAGCTCCTCAGAGAGAAAAAACCAAATAAGTTTAGTTGCTAACCAGTTTTTAAGTCTCTAACCTTTGCCTAATGATCACCCTAGATTAATTCAAATTTCTCCTAAAATAAAAACATGCCAAGTGCAAGATGAGGCAATAAAAATAAGAAGGAAGACACATCCTTAACAGAACCACTGAAAGATGCCATGTTCACAATTAACTACATTCTTAGTTAAATACTTGCAGCTCCTTTTTTTTTTTTTTTTNGGGTTGGTTTGGGTTTTTTTTCTACCAGGAGGGATTGCAAGCATAAACTCTGTTGGGCGGGGATTATAGCCCACTTTTGCAGTAAAGTTCTGGGTCTGTCTGCAGAAAACCAAATACACAGAGTTCACTGCACAGTAGGAACCTTACATCATTGTGTATTTCCAAATGTCTAACGTGTTTGAATTGCCTACAAGAGTCTAAATATAAATTCACTTATTGTCATACAAAAGGGACAAATACCTTGTGGCAGCACTGCTGTCTGAGGACTGTGTTGATGGAGAGCTCACCCTGAGGCAGCCAGGACTCTGGTCTAAGCTTGTAGATTTTGTTATTTGAGGAGCACTTCTTTTTGATCTCAAGTCACAGCTCAAAAAGCTCTTTGCGTAGGAAGCTAAATTCGGAACACTGACAACACGACTGGGCACCTCAACCGTTTTCTTCTTCTGCTTTTTATTGTAAGAGAAAACTTCATTACATACACATTTTTTACAATTTATACTATAAAACCTCGACAATACCTCATTCCCAAATGTCTCATGAGGAACACCCAAACAGGAAGATTTCTTTTCCTATAAGCATTTAAATTAAATTCTCAGGGTATGCTGTGAGTATCCAGGGATTTTGTCATCCAATTAAAACAACTTGTGTATTTGACCCTGAGATTTTAGACACATCAAGGTGCTTTCCACCAACTTCACTTCCCTTCTTTCTATGGCTATTTGTAGACAGTATCATGCAGAGGGGCTGGAATGACAAAGGGCAGATACCAAGCAACTCAAACTGATTCATAATTTTCCTTGATGCATGCAATGTCCCGATTAGCAACTCCCAAATCTGCAAGCAATGGCCATGCTTATCCCAGTGGAAGACTGATGTCTTCGGAGTTCTAGTGTTTTATATCGGCTTAAACACCTGTTATCTATGTCACATATATACTACTGAATTTCTCTTATGCTCAACAACTGACTGTAGGTTGGCTTACTGCAAAGAAATCTACTGAATAACATTATCATTAAAAAATTGATAACACTTTTATTGCCCTGATTGCCTGTATGATTCAAATAGTAATAAAAATGATCATGATTTGTGATTTTAATTGCATTGCCCATCTTACCTTCATGGAGGGAGTCAAGCATGCTGTATTAGGGTTGAAAGAAAATGACCGATTCCTGTAAGATTCAGTGTTGCCTGAAAGTGAATGCTGACATTTTCTTCCTTCCTGAAGGGAAACAAAGTTATGTGTATGGAAATATGTATTTCTTGGAAGCTGGTATGGAAAGATACATTTGTCAAAGTATTCCAGAACAGAAAGAAACAACCAGTCAGAAGCAATGCGTGAAACACTGAATAGAGCTTTTCAACAGATTCCAAAATATATATGTAGATATAAAAAGCAGTCTTACCACCAGCTGCTTGATAATCTCTTCTCTCTCACTTAGTTTGTCTTGCAGACAGTTTATAAGGTGTGTATCTTCAGACCTGGACTCCCACTTTCTTGACTTTTCTTCTAATTCTTTAAGTCTGTACCAAAGAAAATGCAGACCAGAAATAAACTTCTTCAGATCAGGTTCAAGAGACACCTCAGATGTACTCTGCCATAAATTCCAAGCCTAAAATACAGAGACACACCCAGGCCTTTCCAATAAAACAGCATTTTTAAAAAATGGGTATCTGTACATGGTTTACATAGAAGTATACAATCTTCTGGAGTTCCAAAATAAATTGCCAGGGTTAATCCACAACATCTGTCCAGTGTAAAGTCCAGCCCTTTGTGTAAAATAGTAACTAGCTTGCATATCATGTTGCTAGTCCAGTTTCCTAAAGAAAAATTTCTATGTCACAATATCTATACGTATCTATATTCATCTATTTGTTCTCTTGACCTAGTAACTTTAGAATCCTCAGAAATACTCAATTCCTGTAACTTTCATGAAGAGAGACTTGGATATAGATGCTGCTTTAGTAACCCTGCTAAGTCAAAACCTGTAGTCTGAGTTCAGCTTTTTTAATTCCTTAATCAGGGGAAAAGATTCAAATGCTAATTACACATTCTTAGATATGGTGTGGAAACATACATTTGATTGACCCATGAGAACACCAGTCATTATTTCATCAGCCAAGTTCATGAATTTTGCTGCTTGAGAAACTGAATGCTTTGAAGTTCACCTGCCATAACCAGGACACATACTGAGAAATGTATTACAGAATACAAAACACCGTTTTGTGGGGTTTTTATTTAATGAGTGGGTAAACAGTTTTGAGAGGACCACCCCCAACTCTTATCATCTTAGGGTTATCTAAGAGTTTAAATAAAAAGGTAAATCTTTACATCTGAAAGGTTTAAAGGTTAGAGGCCTGCTTACATGCCAGGTCTCTCTTCTGGACTTCTGCTGTGCAGTTGGGATAAGAGAAAAAGATGAGGGATATATATAAGGGATTATTTCTAAGGGGTCTCTTCTGTACAATCTGAAGCACCACAGAACTTCTTAACTCCACAGGGGGCTGAAAAGTGCATTTATTCACATGACCATCACTTTCCTTGGAAATTTTTAAAAGAGTGGGAATGAGGTTAAGAATCTTTTACTCAAAGATGCTGCTCTGCTGAACAAAATTAAGTACAAGATCATGGATCAAGGCCTCTAGTATCATCTGCAACAAAGATGATTTTACATTTCATAAAATTTCTAGATCCTACATGCAAGTTTTAATTTAGCATTATAAAGCTTCATGAATAGTGCTTTAGATTAAACAATATCCAGAATTTATTACAATGTATCTGGGTCTTTTTGGTTTGCAAAGACAATACCTACACACTTCTATTTTGATCCTGATAATATTTTACTTATGATTAATATAAAAACTGTACATACTAAGAATAATAAATTCAAACAGAACTCATTGCCAGCATGAGCCAAAGTTTATTGTTAAATTACTTACGCAGTTTCTAAGGAGAAAATCTTTGCTTGGAGATGTGCCTGAGTGCTGCTGAAATCAGATACTATGCTTTCAATTTCCTTCCGGTGATCTCGTTTCAGTATGTCCAGTTCTTTTTTATGCTTGATATTGAGGTCTTCTACCAGTAGCCTTTCACTGGTATTAAAATATGTCTGAATTCTCATGTTTCAATACTAGTTTATTATCATCGATCAAAGCATGCAGTTTTGAGGTGTTTTGCTGACTGCAAAGGTAGTTAACTGGGCAAAGATCTGGCTTCTGTCTACTGATTTGACTTTGAAATTTTGGTTGCAATCTGAGAAAAAACATTTTAACACTGAGGAAGAGAAAAATTATTTTGAAAAGTACTTGACCTTCACCCTTCAGGAAATGGAAGATCTGTTCTGTATAATGATGCTATTGATATTCTGCCTAGGGTTACTTTGTACATTAATGATAAAACATGACAATAAAGTATCATAGGAACTTATTTGTATTAAGCAAAATTATGTTGAAATATCTGGGATTTTAACATGAGGCTCTCATGATATATTTCACTACATCATGGCACCAGAAACATTTAATACTGCCTATCATCATCCTAAAACTTAAAAAAAAAAGTGAAGAAATGTTGTAACAATGCTTTTAACTATAACATTTATCTTTTTCAGACAATATATTTTGAAAGATACTGATATGATTAACACCATAAACTGAAAACTAAAAAATGCCTTACGTTTTCTCAAGCCTAACCATAACATTGCACTCTAATACCAATCCCAAAAGCAGTAGGTATCTATTGAAGAATCATAGTTTGATTTTTGTTTGCTATTGCTTTGTTAAATCTCGAAGAAACTTTTTCATTAACTCAATAGAGAGCCCATGTTCTATGGTTTACTGATTAAAATAGACGTGCTCAACTCAGCATATTGTGATTTTCATATTGTGATTGTAATTTTCACAAAAGACATTCAATTTACCTTTTGTTTTCCCTATTTTCTTTTTAACGCATTCCCAAGCCTGTTTCACTTGTTTCTGAAAGGCATCAGGGAAGGCCAAAAGGTCCATGAAAGATTTCTCCCCTTGAAATTAGAGCACAGCCATGGAAGTGACTGATTTGGCACTTAGCATAAAATAAGCAGCAGAAGAATAAGGGTAAAAAAGGGAGAAGAATCCCTGATATGAATCTTCAGGAGTAGAATATTCTCCTTCAGAACAGCCATTTTGGGACTTGCTCTCTCTTCCCGTAAAAACACCTTTGTCTGCTCTCATCCTAATCCCTGTAAAAGCTTTCTGTACTGGAGGTGGAATTCACACAATTCAAGAGAATAGAAATTATTACGTCAAGCAGATTACTGGTTTTAGTTACGTGGCAAGAGTAGGACTAGTAATTTTAAGTAATTTGTTATAAAAATTTGTCACATGCAAATAAAAAGCCCCTATCAGCTTTCAAATCAGAAAAGAAACTGGCAAAAACACGGGCACTGTTGTTAAAAGTAAAAATAGCAGTTATTTATATGCACCTATTTAACTATCCCCCTACACAAATTATTAGTTTTGCAAAAGCAAAACAAGAGCTGCAAGTTAATGTTTCAGGTCTTCCATGGGTTAATTTCAGAGCAGCCTGTATGAGGTACCCAGGTCCACTCCAGTGCTTTGGTCCTACCTCCGGTTATTTGAAGTGTTTCTCCTTACATAATTTCCATTAATGCTTCCTTCTCAAATGCTTACTGTAGTAGAGCTACACCATTTATTCCCTGTAAAGAAAATCCTCCAGCCCAGCAGCCTTAGCATCTGAAGCCTTTTAGACCTCATCGCTGACACGTGAATAATTCTTCTCTTCATGAACAGAGGCTCTAAATTCCTCCAAGGTAGCTTGAGGGCATTAATGAAACTCTCTGGTTTGCAATTCTCTCTGTTGATCTTGCTTCAAAAGCTTGAAATGAAATTCACTTTGAAGTAACTCTCCAAAGAGTGCAATGGCAAAAAAAAAGTTTCTCATTCTTTAAATATCTACTGACTGGTAGACAGGAATGGAATTATTCTGGCCACTCTGACAGTCTGCAGAGAGACATTCTATCCATTGAATGTTTTCTCTAGATTATATGGGCCATAATTTTAAAGATTCCTTTAAGGTCACACTCTTCAGAAATTCTTTTATATATACACAGCTTGTGTAGTTTGGGGCATGCATTCTACACCATTGTAAAAATGAATTGAAAGGTACCCACACACCAGATCCCTCAGTCTCTCTGCAAAGAGAATGTGTTAAGTATGTTCATCCAGAAATTTCAAACGATTCAACAGCTATACAAAGGCAGTGGGCAGTGAACTCAGTCTTGTCTCCTTTGTTAGTTGTGCCAGGGGAGGTTTAGGTTGGATTTTAGGAAGAATTTCTTCAAAGGGTGATTAGACATTGAAATGGGCTTCCCATGTGTTTAGGAAAGACTGGCTGTGGCACCCAGTGCTGTGGTCTAGTAGACAGGGTGGTGTTTAGTCACAGGTTGGATTCAATGATCTCAGAGGTCTTTTCCAACCAAATTGATCCTGGGATTCTGCCCTTTTTCTGGACACAAATGGGAAGACCCATTTGCACCACGTGTGCTGAGCCTGTGGCTACACTAAGAAGACATGGTTTACCTTCTACAAGATGGCCAAGACTTAAGTCACCTTGCCCTTCCTGTGCGCTGACAGCATCTCACAGCGCCAGGCTCACCATCAGCCAGAGGCACTGTCAGTGTCCACTGGCACTGCCCTTTCTCCCCCTGTGCAAAGCTGGCTGCTACAGCCAAAGCAAACTCTTGCAGGGTATATATGGCATTCTGAAGTGTCCCCTCTGGAATTAACAGTCCATTGGTTTCAGCTACAGAGAGTATGTATAAAAATCTGATATTTATGCTCACAGACTTCTATATTTTTTTAATAGCTCTTTGGTGAGTTTGGGATTTATGTCTTCCAGTGCCTTTGAAAGGCTGACATTATGCACATTTTCTCAGGTCGCTCCTGTGGGGATACACTAGACATACTTTTCTGTGACATATAATGAACAATTAGTTCAAATGCATCTATTATGGCTGGAGGAAAATGTGAAATGAACTACTGCTTTTGCAAAATTCCTAGCTTCTAAAATTAGTACTTTAGAAAGGAAAGATTCTGACATGCATTGCGCTTAGAACACCACTCATGCTGGCAGTATTATTGAATCGCTAGACAGCACTGTCAAGTGTGAATTCAAGGCAAACCTTCTATGCTGTTTATCTCTATCCTGAAGCTGTGCAGCTTCTTGCTTCTGTGACTCCAACTCAGCACTGAGTAGCTCCATTGTATCCTTCAAAAGTAAATTCTCTTTCTTGAGTTCAGAAATTTCACTCTGACATTTTTCCAGTTCATCATGAAGAGATCTGATCTGGCTTTGGCTACTTCCTTCCTAAGAAAAAGGCCAAATTTAGTTATTCACAGCCTCTTATTTTTAATGTTAACATCTTCCTGGAATTGCATGCGTTGAATTTTTGTGGTCTGGTTTTTCAATTATATGTGCCATGCTATATATGTGCAAGACAAAATCAGTGATCAAAATTTCCAGAATATATTTTATAGTCCTGAATATATTTTATAGTCCCGACAGAATTTATTTTATTGTAACATTCATTCATTTACTTCTTTTGTAGATTTTGATCTTTAATTGGAAAGAAAAAGCCTGCCCATAGGGAAAAAATTATAAACATTTAAAGTGAGACATAAAGGAAGAAAACCCATTCCATTTCTGGAAGAGACTGTATACTTTTATTATCGCTGGAGAGAGAAATTTGATACTATTGCTTGCGCTAAACACAACATGGCAATGAAGTACAAACTGGTCCCTTGCCTGCTGCTTCTTCAGTGTCCTTACACTCCTCAGCTCCATTTGCAGCTCTTCTATTTGTTTCTTTAGGTTCGTGCATGATGTCTGTTGCTCAGAGAGTTCCATCCTTAGAGATCCTAGTAACAGACAGACAATCATTTAGGCAATCAGAGGCCAGCTGGATGGGAAAGGCAGATACAGGGAATGTAGGTGAAAACATTAATACATTACGTTTTTCTTTGTTCCTCAACTCCTTCCCCACTAAACATGGTGGCCTCCTATTACTACAGAGGTAACTCAGTTGAGCAATAGTGAGTGAGATGATACGGAGCTACAATAGCAATGATTCAACGTCAGAGTCAGAGAGGTAATTCTGTGGCAGTTGTATTGCAGACTACATCATCACAATTGTTTCTTCTAATCTTGAACTTTACTGGAGCACCCCTCAGCTTCCCTGTTAATTGCCCTGGTGTTTTATAGAGGGCCATAATGCAGACTGAGACTCTGGTTGTGTTAGAGAAGTACAATGCTTATGTAAGCTCATCTGTCATATACTGCAACTTTTGTGTATATTAGGTACAAGTTTTTCAGGTACAAGAAGAAAAGAGTTTCTATCTCTGTTGTCTCCCTACAATAGTTCTTGAAGAAGAGAATCTATTTATTAAATTTATAAACTTCAGAGAGCAAGAAGTCTTTCTAGTAAATTTTAATTACTGGGGGGAAAAAAAAACCAAGAAGAAAATTCACTTTGCACTTTAAATACTTTCAAATTATCCTTTCTTTAATTAAAAAACATTTTATAGATGAGCTTTAATAACCTGAGATTAAACCTGGAGATATTACACGTCTTCCTAGTGCAGTGTTCTGTTTACTTCTTAACAGTTTAGGGCACTTTTGAAACTGCCTAAACAGTACATAGGGAGCAAGTGATCTCCACTGCTGAACTCAACAGAACAGACTTGAAGCACAAATAATAATTCTTCTCAACATTGAAAAAAAGAGTAAAGTCATATAAACTAATTATAATTTTCCAATGTAATATGCCTGATAATACATACTTGAATGTTGGACACTAGACTACTCTCTCAGCAACATTCTGCAGCTGACAATTGAGGGCTTGGTTAACAAAGAATATTAAGTCCATATTGTTGAAATTGCAGGGTGTGAAAAAGGAGATTAATAAAGACCTGAGTTCCCAGAAGATGGGCAAGAAAATGAATGGGATGAAAGTCAGTGGTTCTCAGCATACATATAATCAAGCAGTAGGAACTGTGCATGACATCAGACACTATACCTAGCAACAGGGTTTGCTGCTTCTGTATCTGCTCAAGTTCATCATGTAATTCTTTCTTTGCTTTCTCTTCCAAGGTTTGTATTTCCAGCCTATGAGACTGATATTGGATCTTGAAAGTCTCATTAAATTCCTTTTTCAAACGTTCTTCTGCCTCCTGTAAGCAAAAGTCCCCCCCAAAAACAAAGTAGTTGGAGCCTATTTATCAGCTTGTTGTTTTACTTGTAATGCTAGGATGAATCTGGCCTTTCATTGTCGAACTTTAATTTTCATCACCACTTTACAAGACACATTATTAATGCAAGCATAAAAATGAGCTGAAATTAAATTTTAACACTTAATAGGTACAAGATAAATTATCAGGGTATCGCCTCTTAGATTTGTTGTGCCTGATGAAAGAATAACACCGACATCTTCGCACCATTTGACATTAGAAAGTTTTATTATTCAACATACAAAGCTTCCCAGATTTGACCTGTTTGTCATTACTTATCACATCACAGTGTCAGACAAAGGCTTCTATCTTTCCTTGTATCATTACTGGCTCAAGCTTCCACTGTCATTAGAAGTACTGCTGGTACACTGTAAATGATGGAGCAGTTGGTCTGTAGTGGCTCTGAAAGCAAACTCCTGTCCTCACTTTCATTCTTACCAACTCACTGCCTTCAGCTTGGTTTTGTCAAAATTGGAATTTTATTTGGAATATATAAACAAGATATTAAATTCTTCTTAGGGTGGTTTTATTACCCATGTTTCATGAGGTTCTCTAAGCTATGAGAACCAACAGGGACATCTGAACTCCATGTCACAATCACATGTACATTTTTCAAGTTGATTTTTTCTCCAACAGCAACAGTCTTTAGAACTTCAGTATATCGCATTAACATTTTGTCACTGAAATCAATTGGACCTTTAAAAGCTTTGGTTATTCACTTACTGAATTGATTTCTTGAAGGTATATAAGGCAATACACATCCCTATACGTGTCTATTATTCTTCTTAAGTATTTATGTATAAATTAATAATGGATGAAAAATAATAAAACTGAGTCCTGTTATTAATACACTCAGGAATTCCCTTGTATTTCTGAAGCAGGTGCACAGATAAAGGAGCTTGTATGCATTGCAGCCTAACTGTAGGGTATATTGTATTCACAATGTGGTCTAAGTTAAAATGTTAAAATTATAAAAATAAAACCAAAACCCCACAAACCACCAACCAGCCCCTCTCAGCCCAATGAGGAGGAGGTTTCAGAATCACAGAATAATGAATTATGTGCAACAATGGCAACCCATCACTAAGCTAATTGGAGGTAACTAAGTTTTCATAATTGGCTCTCACTTAAATGGTTTACCCCATACATATATTTACATAGTATGTAGTCAACTGACCTTAAGTTCCTGATTCTTGCTTTTCTCCAACATTTT
Organism: Pachycephala philippinensis; assembly: GCA_013397055.1. NCBI lineage: Eukaryota > Metazoa > Chordata > Aves > Passeriformes > Pachycephala > Pachycephala philippinensis. Next base: position 670,917 of record VWZT01013281.1, read on the forward strand.
TAAGACTTTTTGATGTGATGCCTCCAACTGCAGTTTAACATTTTGGTTTTCTTTAATGGTGTTTTGAAGATCCTGCAAAAGCTTCTCTTTTTCTTTGTTGGACTGTAGATTATGTTTCTTCAGTGACTCCTTGAAATTATTTGTTTGTTGTTCTAATATTTGCTTCAGCTGAGACACCTTCCAGAAAAGTCAGGATAGAATTAATGGCTGCATTCACAATGGAGAGGAATTATGTAAAGCTGAATACATTTTATGAGCTTGTGTTGCTCCATGAAAAAATAGCAAGATGCTTGTTTTGTGCAAGGAGCCCTTTTTCAGTAAAGAATGACAACCCTTTTGCATATACTGTGTGTTGCTCATCAAGTACTTTTTTAAAATTTCAAATCGCCTCTATCTCATACGTGCAATCCATAATTCAATTTGCGCAGTAATATGGCACATATACATACACAGAAGGAAGGCCTAAGGCTCTGCTGAAGCTATTCAACGAAATTGATATATTTAATATGAAACACCACCTAGCTTTATCTGCCTCAGACTGAGTTTAAATTCACTATTCATCCAGTTGTTTCTTGGCTTCTTCCATTGTGTCGTCCAATTAAACACACACAAAAATATTTGTCTGATCAAGCTAGTGACGAATAATTGCCAAATACTATTTGTAATTAAAAACATTAATTGTCATTAATATATCTGTGTAATGGGATCTATCTGTGGCCTGGATACACTCCAAGAATAGGCAGATGCCAGAGCCACTTGCCAACCATACTTTTGTTTCAAGAGCTGCTGAAATTTTTTTTATTCGTTTTTAAAAAAAATGTGGTAAATCATACTATTTAATCAAAGAGTCACTTTGGCTTCTGGTTACAGGCAAAAAAAACTACTTTGTCTTCACATCTATTGAAGTCAAGCCAATGTTTTCCTAAATAAAGGAAACACTGAAGTTTTTAGGTACTGCAGCTGCTTATAAAACTAACCTTTGATGTGAAACACTTAATGCTGTACAGTCCCTTGTATCAGCTGACACAATATGCATTAGCATCACTACACTCAAGTATGCACTTTTTTTCTGGGCTTTCTGAAAATAAAGTGACTGAAAAGAATGTGCCAGAGGAATACACTGTATATTTTACAATAGAAAAATTTGAAACAGGAGAAATGTTGCTAGGAATACTTCTTAAGCAAATTAGTCATCTAGGCAGGAAAGATGAAAAGAGGCCTATATAAAAATTCCCCAGCTCTTCACAGACAATTATTGGCCCAAAGCACTTCTAACCTGAAACAAAAGATCATACCAACTAGAAATAGGCTAAGCTGGGAACACAATGTAGTAAGAAATCAGATGGAAAAGTAGTTTTAAAACCATTATTTTTCAGTGATTAGGGAAAGCCCTACAGAAATGTATCAGGCATACAAACACATTCTCATGAATCCTGTTACTTCCAACATATCAGAGGTTAAGAAACAAACATTTCCATCCTATGAGGTTTCTTCTTCCTGTCTTGCAATTAAAAAGGCTTTCAAACCCACCAGTGAAAATCCTTCTCTGTAATGTTTTGCAGTGCCCAAGTATTTTACTGTGCTTCCTGACTTCTAAACAGATAGCCAGAGCCACAATTTGCTTAAGTTGGTAAAGCAGCATTTAAGCCAATGAAACTATGCCAACTCACATCAGTCCAGAATCTATTTGGATACTTTCATTATTAACAACTCAGCAATATTGTGGGATTTTGTGTTTTATAATGTCTTCCTGCTGCAAAACAAAAGTTCTTGAAAAATCTGTACTTTAATACCATTACTAATTCACTTTTGTCCACCAGAATTGCATAAAGTTATCTCAGAGATGCAAACATTACCTAGCCACTGTATAAACTCAAGGCAACAGTATCTTTTTAGGCTCTACTGAATTCTTTCCAAATTCCAGGGTTATGTTTGCACTTGACCTTTCCTACAATAGCTGATTTTTTGTCTCACTGTCTTCCAAGTAAAGAAAAAATGAACAACTATTACTAAAAGATGTCTGATAATTTTGAAATATTTCAGAAGTCTTTCAAGTTTCATTTTTTTCTAACCATTACTGTCCTTCTTCTGAACTGGATGGCTTGATACTTTCGAAGAAGTATTCTCAGACTTGGATAGCCCATGAATAAAAGTACTTGGCAAGTATAAGGCTGCAAACGTCATCACAGTTGGCTCACCCATTTGACTTCTGCTTTGACTATTTAATTCACTGTGCTTGTAAGCACATTTTCTCAATGCATTGCTAGTGGATAAATTTAATATAAAAGACTTACAATTGTCTTTTCATATAGTATGGAAAAGCCACTGCAACTGAGAATTTGTTCTGATTCAAAATAAGGCACCCGGATGCTACAGGGTTTTACTCCTACTATGAAGCTATTACATCATAACAGTAATGTGGCATAAGAAGCAACAACAAAATAAAGAAATTGTATTTTACTGGTTTTTTTAGGCTTATTTCAGAGTTAATTCAGTTAAGTTCACAGTAAACAATATTTCTAAACTTGTGGCAGCAATTCCTGACCAGAGGGAACAGTGTGAACACAGTCTTTGGCTGCTATTTTGTTGTATCTCCAAGACCCATAAAAACTCTGGGCATTGCTGTGCTAGCACTGTTCAGAGATATATCATGACAAGGTGATGTCTGCACTTCCATTTTATGTATCTTCTAATTCCAGAACAGAAGAACAGAATCATATAATATTCTGAGTTGGAAGGGACCCATAAGGACCATCGAGTCCAACTCCTGGCCCTGCACAGCACCATCCCCAGGAGTCACACCATGTGCCTGAGAGCATTGGCTAAACACTGCTTGAACTCTGTCAGGTTTGATGCTGTGACCACTTCCCTGGGGAGCCTGCTCCGGTGCCCAACCACCCTCTAGGAGAAAAACCTTTCTCTAATATCCAGCCTAAACCTCCTGACTCAGCTTCAGGCCATTCCCTTGGGTCCTGTCATGGTCACCAGAGAGAAGAGATCAGGGTCTGCCCCTCCACTTCCCCTTATGAGGCATCTGTAACTGCAAGGAGGTCTCTCCTCAGTCTCCTGCAGGCTGAACAGACCAAGTGACATCAGCTGCTCTTCATATGCCTTCCCCTCAAGGCCCTTCACCATCTCCATACCCATCCTTTGGACACTTTCTAATAGCTTTGTATGTTTCTTATATTGTGGCACCAGGATCCTCTAACACATGCTGAAGAGATCCTGTAGTGCAAAAGCAATGAACTGGGGGGCCCTAATGAATTAGCATTCAACCCACACAGGATCTCACATCCTTTCTTCCAAATGACTAAATAGATGCAAGTCTGATTTCTTTATCCAAAACCAATCTTATTAATACAGAAATACTGCTACTTTGATGTACAATCCCAGAGAGATGAAATTACCATGGTTCTGTCTACTCTGCATAGTGCTCCAGCTATGTCAGCCCAACCAAAAACGGGTCTTAGGCAGCCAAGGAAGCTATTTTTAGATCTGAAATTGTATCCAGGTTAGAACTGGATTAGTAACAGCACATTGCCTAACCTTTGAGGCGGAAGCTCTGGGCTGAGCCATTGCAAAGGTTCCCAGATGGGAAACATGCCCTCAGTGAAATATAATATTACATAGTAAATGGTGCTTTCTTGGCTGTGAATATTCATGTACCTATAGCAGGAAACTGTTACAAGTTGAAATGACTTCACTACCCTGGCAATACTGCCAGGTAATTAGTTCAGAAAGTAACTTTTGGAGTAATCAAGAAAAACGCAAAATTTCTCTTCAAATGGAGCATTTCCTTTTTGAGAGCAGTTAAGATTCTAAGATACACTAAGAAACATTTTATTGTATCTGTTCATATTTACCATGGCGTTGTGAACATAACATATGGCATGCTACGTACTATTTGATATTATTTATTTATGTTTATGTTTTTAATGGCAATAATTTCCGACCACTCTTTGCTAATTTACCATGATTTTGCGATGCGAGTGGATAAGCAGCTAGAAAACAGAGGTTTCTTTCATATTTTACTGTCCTGAACATGTGTTTTCAAGCAAAGTAATTTGATGACCCACAACCTTATTTTTTGCATCTGCAAAACCTGAGGAATAATTTCTTCATGTCATAAACCTTTCACTCTGAATAGGTCAACACAGGTTAGATTGACCTGAAATTCTCTCAGAGTAGAATCTGTAGGAAACAGTGGCATGCAGAAACGTGTAATGAAACTTAAAAATAGCCAGAAATTTCAGAACATCAAACTACACTTAAATTCTGTATTTGTAAGACTGGGAAATAGATAGAATGTCAGAATGTCACTGTTTGATAACAGAATGTATAGATATGTTTTCGAGGAGAAATGAAAAAGAAGCACCCATGCTGCACTCATAACTAGTACAGCTAGTATAGCACAGATGGGAGAAAAAACAGGCGTTGCATATTGTAAATGAACACAACACATGCCCTGATTGCTGGAACATGCACACCAAGGGGTAGTAATGGCATGCAGGAAAGTGGAGGTAGTAAAGGGAGGACAACATTGTGCTTAGCCTCCTGATATGCTTATCTGTCCTTTCTCTGTCTTTAAACACTCAACGAGAGCTTATTATGGCCACTGGGAGTCTACACGTGTCAGCTGAAGAAGATCTAGGTCTTCAGCTTTTGCAGAGTTGTTGCCATGCAAACTCCCACTGAACTTGAGGGAAGTGAAACTGGTTAGAATCAGCAAAGATACATTTCTATGCGTTAAAAAAAATCAGAAAGTTAACAGGAGCTGTAAGGAAGATTCTAATTTCACTTTGTCCTGTAAGCAAACAATCAGTCACCCTGCAACCCTGATAAGGCTAAACTCCTCACCTTAGCACATCTCCTATGAGTAATATATGAAATAAATAGGCTTGTCAAAACCTTCATGTATTTAGAAGCAGTTATTTGTTTTATTTCTTTCTGGAGTCCTTGCACATTTTATTGAGTGACAGACACAACAAATAATATTAAAATCTAATCCAGAATCTCTCAGATGGGATGAAAAATGAAGAGACTATTTATTACTGCATTAAATTTATGCCCAGTTTACCTCAAGTGAAGAGTTTTGAAGTTTCCCAGTTAGTACTTCTTTCTCTTTCTCTAGTTGCTTTAGTTCACACTCGGATTTTCTTTTAAATTCATCTAGTTGTGTCTGGAGCTCCTAAAATTAAAAAAAAACCAAAAAAAACAGAGAGAGAGAGAAGAAAAGACAAGAGCATGCAATAGCTGGGACAAAACATGCAGCATGAAAAAGAACACATTTCTTCTATGTTAACATAGATAATACAGCAGTGTACACAATAGTACATGCTACTGTCCTTTAATGTCCTTTAATTGTCATGTTATTCAATTTTAAAAATATAAACAGTTTGGTTTGATTCTTTCTAATATTAATGTGAGACAATACAGTTCACATAATCCTAATCTTCTACTGAAAGCTTCCCTTAGGTGTAAAACTGCACAGCATGAAGACTCAGACTCTTTTGCCTTGACTGGCGTTAATGTTCAAAAATAATTTAGTATGCAAGAGTCACCCACAAGATCTGAAAAATCATAAATACACATTGGCCATATAAATAACAAGATTAGTAATGGGCAATTAGTGGAAAAGAGAATCAAATGAAGCAATATCTGATAGCATTCATAAAGAAAATCATGGTGAGGAAGTAAAAATAAAATAAAAATTAAAAAAGGAGGGTTATATAATCGCCTTGTTGCTGGAAATAGTTAAAAAATCAGTGATAGCATCAGTTGCAAGTCAGTGACCAAGAGCTTGTAGCAATTGTTTGTAGCAAGTGTTAGCAATTACTTACTGTAGAAAGACTGAATGTGCAACTTCTAGAAACTTCCTGAAGTGATATGCATTACAAGTTTATTAGTGTGCTTGCTATTCCTATTTGTGCCAATTTGCTAACTCAAAAAAACATTCTACTGTGTCTTCAGACACTACAAATGAAGGAAACAGAAAAAAAAATAACAATTTAACACCTCCCCCATCCTGTACAGCTCCTTCTCACACACCCCATCCTGTTTAAAACTTAGGTAGCAATTAAAGGATGGAATTAAACAGATACATGAATATTGCAAGGCAGGAATTAGCTTTAGTTTTGCCTGTACAAAAAGGAGAGGATATAACAGTCTTTTTGATTAAAACCTGAAGATCAGGTGCAACATTCCCACTTCAACTCTGTCAACTGACTTTCTTCTCTGTCTCTTAATTTTTCTATTTGGAAAAATAGATATAACACTTCCTTAACAGCTGTTATACGCCTTAGTTGAATAAGAGGATATAAAGAGCATCAATAATGAAAAAATTTGTAATTTTTTATTTAAGTTTTACTGACTCAATATTTTTCTGATTAAATTAATATAAGTCTCTAAGAAGATACTATTATAAGCAATAATATTTATTGCCTATAAATAATAAATGTCTACTACTATGCCTTTTTTCCCAAAGTGTGAAGTGTTTGATACTTAAATTCGATCTGACTCACGTGAAGAGCTTCAGCCTGGCATAATTTTAAGCATATGTGTACAAGCTAATAATAAGTAGAATACACTATATAAAAGGCAAAGTCATTTTCATAAGGCTTCAGTAGTGCAACTATGTACCCCGAAGCACTGCATCTTCCCATACCGATCAAAAGTGAGCCCTTCCACAAGCAGATAAAATAATTGAACCTTTACTCACCAGGTTCAATTTTGAGAAATAAGATTGCATAAACATATAAACTCCAGCAGGTTCATGGAAATTAATTCTTCTGACAAACACTAAACACAATTGCTACTCTCTAAGATCAGGCAGGTACTATGAAGCTCAACATTTAGGGACAGCAGCTGCTTGCTTTTTACGACTTCACAACTTGTCAGCAAGTGTTTGATTATTCTCAAGTAAATGCTGAACTCAGAAAGTTACAGCAGTGTTAACTGCAGAAAATGGGTAGAAGTTCATTCCTAGCACAAAGAAGAGTCTAAAAACCACTTGACCAGTAGTCTGATTGTCCCATTCTACAAACTGCTGAATTTAATCTTCTTTTTCTGTCAAGAAGATCTTTGACAAACACACAAGTCCATTAGGAGTCAGAAACTAACTTCCCCCTTAGCTTATGCTCAAGTTTGGCAAATTACTTGGACATGCACTGACTTGTGATCTCCACTAATCATTAAAGCACATGCTTAAAACTAAACACACGTTTCAAGGTTATCCTCCATTTGAATAGAATTCAGCTCACGTTCAGGTTCCTACTGCACAGAAACATTAGAGACTGCAAATTTCCTAAAGTCAAAGGATTCAGTCACAGACAGCAGCTCTGATGAAAGTGAAATTCCTTGAAGAATCTCTTAAGCCAGTTGCTGCTAATGCATATCAACAACAAAAATAACAGCTCAACCACTTAAAACACACTGAAAAAAAGGTGTTGCTCAGGTAAGTTGCTTGGATCTACAAGAGGATAAGCATTCTTTCTGACTAAAGTTAAATAAGGACATATACATGTATATATATGCATGCATTTATAAATGTAATTTCATTGGTAATACATGCAGTCTGAATTAATTTACCAACACTTCACAGAATTATATCCTCTGCCTAAACAATACAAAATTTAGAGTAAATCAATTTATCTGAATATTTCACAGCAGCAATCCATGAAAATTTAAGTCAGAAATTGGAATAACACCCACAATACATTCTTCTTCAGGAAGGATCTTATATAAATCACTCCAACTGCCACATGCAAAGCATGCAAGGATAAGTAGTTCTAAGAAGGCCATTTATCACATCAAGGAGAAATTCACCTTTCTGTCTTTGGAGCTTTTCAAAGAAATACATCAATCTGACCATTTTTTTTCTTTTTCTGATTTTTTTTCTGTAGCAAGAAAATCCTGGCATTTTATGTTAATTCAAAGTGCCTACAGTGAGCATAATTCAAATGATGTTGCTGTGACCAATAAGATTAAAAACAGATGAATTACAGCATCTATAAATAGAAGAACATTCCTACCTTCTGCATTTTTTTTTTTTCAGATTCTGTGAAGTTTTAGACTGGCCTGATTTCCTTTGTATCCTTCATTATATGATCTACCACCCCTTTTAACAGCTATTCCTTCAGACAAATTTTTCCTTATGGGACTGATGCTTGATTTGACAAAGAAAGTTCTCTCTTTTATTCATATCCTCCTTGTCAACAGCTATAGTTTCCATAGTCTATAAAATATACTAGATATATTGTACAAAAAAAACCCCAAAACAACAGGGTAGAACTCTGGGGTCACAGTAGCCTATTTTGTAGTGAGTATGTTATTTAGGTGGTAATATTCCATTGAAAAATATTGGCTTTATTTTAGTTAAAAATGTAGAACTGTACTGTCTCGGGATGGTAAGCCCCTTCTGCAGTCTAGGAATGATTTGGGGTTTTTTGCTCTTCTGGTTTGAGCTTGGGTGTGTAACTCACTTCCAACCACACAAGCTCCCTCAAGGACAACCTTAGCCCTGTGAAACAGTACAGTAGACGATTTGCTGACTCTGATGCCAAGTTTAATTTTCCTGAATGGTAGCATAACAATAGTTTAAGAGAACTAAAAAGTGTAGAAAAGATTCAGGGCTGAACAGTTGCTTAAGGGGTGATACTGTACAGAGGGTACTCTCAGGATACACACATTCCTCATTTTACTGAGTTTATTCCTAGCATCATTTCTGCACAGCTTTTCAGAATAACTCTTTTCTATATTTAAAAATAAATGAATCAGTATTCCAACTTAACCTCAATAGAGAAAGTCTGCCTTAGACATTTTTCTCCTTAAGGTTTTGCTTACAGAGGCAGTTGAACACTATGTTCTGGTCTAGCCCAAGAATGTCTGTAGCTCCTTTGCTGTCTTTGCAGCAACTCATGTACTTCAGGGTATGAACACAAGTTCAGTGTTCCACCGAATCAGCTCAGAGATCTGGGAATCTTACAGGATTGACTCCTGTACAATAAAGCCATTAATCTTAAAAGAAAAACCACGTTGATTTCAGTACTTTTGGTTTGCCATGTCTTTGAATATTTGAGAGCAAACCACCTGTTAAAGCTCTTGCACATCTTCAGAGCTGCTCTTTTTCTGACTCTCTTCGGTACAAGTCATTTGCTGCAGCTGCGTTATTTGATGTTTTGGTTCATCCACTTTATTAACAGCTTTGCTTTGGGAATTCAACATAGTTTTCATTTCTTCTGTGGCACCAAAATTTGCATTTCAAGTAGCATAAATAACTTGCAGAATTTCCAATATCAGTGACTACTAACATGGGAAATACTTTAGAATGACATTAATGAGCATCTTACCTGCTTTATGCAGGATTTCCTTTTCTTGATGTGAATTTCTGTCTTTGACTACACTTAGATCTTCTTCCCCTTTTTTCACTATACATTTTGATCCCAGAATTTCTTGCTGTGTTCGCTTAAGCTACACTTCCAAATCCTAAAATATGCATGACATTACTTCCACGTTCATTACATATGTAATTTTCTTGTAATAAGAAATAAATGGTTATTTTCTCTCTTGGTGTTCCATGACATAAATCACACACAGAGCTGGTTTAAATGCATTTTTTGCTCTTCCATACCCTTAAACTGCCTCTGCTGCCAGAATATTTGTGATGTGGAGCCCTTCCCTCACATGTAGTTGGCATCATTGTAAAGTGAATACCCATTAATAGTTATCATCTAAAAGACGTCTGAGATTGTCCTAAACTTGAAATAGGTTATGCTTCTATTAATTTCATGACAGCTTATGCCAAAAGTTAATGAATATTAGTTAGGGGTTTTTTTCAGTTGCTGAAATACAACAGTTTGTAACATAATCCATTATACAGATGCCTAAACTCAGAAAAAATTGGGTCCTACAGATTTTGCCAGGAGTTGTCTTTCCATAACTAAAGGAAAAAATTTGAACCATATTTAATGTTCTATTTCTGGAAGTTTTAGTTTCAGTTTCAGATGTCTAGCATAATACCTCAATACTCACTCAGAAAAAATTGCCATTTGTTCCTATATGAATGACAAGTAAAACCTCAGGGTTAAAAGTAACTTGTATTCAACACTCTCTGTAGCTCAAAACTTCGAGGTAAGCTTGTTACTTTTAGCTCTGGCATATATGCCAGAATTCTTCCAAAGCTAGACTGAACAGATCAGACTTAATGACTTGTCAACCTCTGTGTTCTCCCTTCTACAGTAATAATAATAAATGTGCACTAACATAATGCATTTCATCTAAAGGTCTCAAACCTCTTGGCACACACTTAGGAGAAAACAGAAAAATTCGTCTTGTTGAAATAACAGTCCTTTCACCTTTCAAGCCTTATAATAGCTTTTCCTGCTAGTATTTACTAAAGCTCAAAGGTATTTCTGATTAAAAAGATGCTTCTATTTCCCTGTCTGCCATTGTCCGTAGAAGTCGGAAAAAATTTATTTAATGGTGGCATAAGAAATAGACAATTTAGAAAGAAGAAACTTCTGGGTTTTTATTTAAACCGTAAAGAAGCAGAAAATAACATAATGTAAAACTCTTTCCCTCCTTCCAGATTTATCCTAGTCTGAGGGTATCTCTTCAAAGATTCAAGGCAGTATGCTCCGGTGGTATGTAAATCAGCCTCATTCCACAGACTTAGAGGATTTGAAATGTACGAGTTGAGTATATGTCCTTCAGAAAATATTTCAGTTTTATCCAGCTGATACTGCATTTAGAAAATAAGTTGCTAATGACACCACCCTCTTATTTCCACTTCCTATCATATTTTACATAATTTATTCCTAAATTACGGCATTTCTTATACAATAAATCAGAAGAGTAAACCATGTGCATAAATTTTCATGTGTTTATTCTTCATTTTCCCTGAATGTTACCTAAAGTACCCACCAAAAAAAAAAAAAAATCTTCTTCTCTCTCTTCCCCTCTAATGCTTTCAAATTCTACAGAGCCAGGATACTTTTTACTATTGAAACAGATATTACAGATTGACTCAATTAAAAAAAAGGGCTTATCTGCATCTCTGCCATTCATTGTATCCTCTCAATTTTTCTATAAATGGTAGAGGTTGTTCTGCTACAGATCTACACACTAAGACAACGAAATCTGAATAACGTTGGGGAAGGTGTATTCAGTTCATCCTCTGATCTTGTAAAACAAAGAGGCAGTAACTGTATTGAAGGCTGAACTCCCTCTAAGAACATCCTCAAAGAAGTAGCTCAGAACTCTGCATCATCAGCAAAATGATAGTGGCAAGCAAGATGTGAGGGCAGATGGTGAAAACAGTTAAGAGCTGTCTTGGAAGAGCACAGCTGACTGGGCTGACCCTGCTCTCTGCAGAATTCTGGGGCTCACTTCCTCTAAAGGAAGTAAATCTTCTTTCCCATTAGGGAACAATTTTTGTTATTCTGTAATACTCCAAGTCTAGACCTTCAAGGTATTTTCTTACCTAATATGCAAGATTGCTGTCATAGGGGTGGGGGCATGTCTGGTAGGTGAATTTATGTGATGTAAAGCACCAAAAGTATCAGAAGGAAGTTGAATTGTTGAGCACAGAGCATGGCTGCGTGCTTCAATTTTAGCACTGTTCATCAGCATCTCTCCTGCACTCTGGCTTCATGTACCAAAAGGAGCTGTTTGGCAGATTGCCCATGACATGCCAACCTCTGAAATTGCATCTGACACATGATGCAACCAGGAAGGGTCTGCAGAGCTGTGGTCCAAATGTATGAGATACACAGCAGTGAGGGTAGGCAGGCAAAGTGCAAGATGAGCACTAATGGCAAAAGTCTCATGGCTCAGCACATAAAACTTCACAAGTGTAAAGGACACTTCATTAAATGGCACTTGGTACAAGCCACTGCTGCAAGAGTCATACAAAGCACTTGATTCCTAAACTGCCAGCTCAGGTCTCTTATCTACCCCTGTTCATATCCATGCACTGAGCTATTGGCAACCACAAGGAAAAAGGAGAATGTACTCTGTAAACACTCATTGGTAGCAGTAGTGCCTACTTGCTGTTCTTGTCACATTTCTGGGCAGGAAAGGTAAAATTCTGTTCAGCCAACAGATAAATTTTACCTCAGCCCTCCCTCAAGGAATACAGTCTAGTGTTCAAAGTGTTCTCCTAATGAGTTATTAATCATCTTAACTCTATAAACCTGTCAGCATTATTTCCTTTCTAAGCCTCTAAAACTGCTTTACTGCTTAAAAAGCATTTGAATCAACATGATATTTAAAAGACCCTCCTCTCCCAAATTTTAAAGAATTGATAATTTTCACTTTCTCAGGCAGAGATAGGGATTACAGTCTCATACTCTACCTGTATTCTCTCCTTCAGCTTCTGGGAATGCTTCTTTTTCTCATTTATCTTTTGGCTTTTCTCCTCCAGGTCTGCTTCCAGCTTCTTTACCTGCTGCAGCAAAAAACCTTCCTCAGTCTCTGAGCTCTTCTTTTGCTCTGTTTCTCTTTGCTGACAGTTTGTTTCTATCACAGATTGCTGCATAGCTTTTTTCAAAGTCTCATTTTCTGTCTCATAAGGGGCTTGCAGTTTGCTTGTTTTCTGAGTGTATTCTTCAGTTGCTTTCTGGTTCTCGCTCTTCAGGTTTTCCATCTCATTTATTACAGTGTGTCTTTCCGCATTACATTTTTCATCTAAATTTACTTTTGTATCTAGATTTTCTCTTCTAAATGCTTTGCATTCATTTAGCAGTACATCAAACTCCTGATTTAAATGTAGAAGTTTGTTTTCAAAGCCTGCATTGCTATCTACTGTGTCTGTAGAAAGGCCCATCTGTGCTTGGTTCACTTCGGTTCTTGACTCCTTTGCTTCTGCTTGCTTTTTACACAATATTAACTCTGCCAAGGCTTCTTCCTTCAATCTCTTGTGTTGTGCTACTGAAATTTCAAGGGCCTGAATATGCTTTCTCAGTAACTGTTCTTCTTCAACTTTGCTTTTACACTGGAGAATCGTTTCTCTTGTCTCAGCAAGAATATTCTGAATTTCTTCTTCATGAGCCTGTCTCAGAGCCTGTATACTGTCCTCATGTTCATCATTCTTAGTGTTCAGGGCATATATCACCTATCGAACAAGAAAAATAGAAAAGTAAAGTATCTTGTGAACAGTAGCCATTAATCCAGTTACTGTATTTATCAAGGTATTAAACACTAAAAGAGAATTACTGCTATAGATTAATATCTTTTTTGGTGGTGGTGGTGGCTCTTTGTGTTGTTTTGGGGTTTTTTTTCCCCACTAGGAACATAAGGGACAATTATAAACTGCAAAACCTTTTAAGAAAGGAAGACAATACTGTGACAAACCATTTTTTTTCACTTTTTGTCAGAAATTTCTTTTTTATTCTAGGTAAGTTGTCACTTCATGTCACTGGTTTGATCTCTAATGCAAGGAAGGAAGTTGGGTCCCTTCTCTAGCTAACCAACTCCCTATTTGAAGTCCAGTTCATCTGACCTTCAGTGCAGCAGGACTACTAAAGGCCACATTGCCTTTAGCATGACAAAGTGCTGGGGACCAATAGTGGCAAATCTGAACAGTGAAACCTGAGGTCCTGACATCCAGTTCTTGTGGACCAAAATCACTTTGTGATGTAAATGAAAGTATGAAAAGCAGATTAAATTCTGCACTCCTGGCTCTAGTCAAAACACTGTGGAAGGTGCACTTCTGGAAGTCATGTTCCTGACAAGTTGTTTTGGTCAGCATTTCAGGGTAGGTATTACCCGACTGCAAGCAGCTTTTGACTTGATTCTGAGAAGTGTTCAGGCAATGTGTTTCAGGCTTTTCCCCCATCATTTCAGTAACAGCTATAAATCTCAAAACAGCTTTTAGCAGATCCAAGCAACTCTCTGATGACAATAAGTAATTTTTCCAAACAATTGATTTAAACCCTTTAATGCTTTATTTTCTTTTACAAAATGCAGAATAATAATTCTCATGACTGTAAGACATTATTACCCTAGGCAGGCTTCATCTGTTACCATAACATACACCAAATATCTCTCACAGAACCTGTTGTACAAGCACTCTACTACTTTTTCCAAAATAAAACGCAATTAGAAGCCCACAGTAGCCTGAAATGAAGAGTAAATGCCCATGTTAAATTTATAGGACAGCTACACATAATTGCATAACAGAGTAACTGCCTTGAAAAGACACGTGCTTGTCTTTTCAGACCTCCAGCAGGACATATGGGGGCTAATCCAGTTTCTACTGGACATAGTTATATCTAACTCAAGGAGAACAACACATAGTGTATGAAGGTTTTCCACTTGCTTGGTTGATTAGGGTTTTTTAGGGATAAATTACTGCTCTAAAAACTAGGTTTGGAATTTGTACACAAGTTTTGACAGATATTTTCAGTCTGCCTGAGCCCACAGAAATTAATCAAAAAATTCTTAGACAATATTTAAGAAAATCGTAGCCTTAAGTAAGTAGATAAATAAATACAGAAACAAGGTCACAATTATGCTAAAATTGTGGCCCTATAACCTGCAAGCCTTCATCAGGGCAAGTCTCAATTGAGATTCCAGTAAGTGTCTTGACCAGAATAAGTGTCACAAACCTGCAATGTATTATATAAGTCCCGAAGATATCTTCAGAATTATTGAATTTGCTTATCTATGTCCAACCACTTTTTGTGCTATCTGTATATGAATAACATATTGAATTTCAATCAACCATAAATGAAAGCAAACACACAAATTCATCTTGTGTGTAGTCAACTTCCTCTCTGGCAGTAATGAAGTCAACTTCCTCTCTGGCAGTAATGAATTAAAAAGTCACAAATGCAAAACATGGTATGAATATATTTCTGGACAAACATTTGACAAAATAGAATAACAGCATCATATTGCAGAAGTATTTGAGATAAGAAGTTATTATCTACATTTAGATAGGTATATTTTGGGGTCTTAGATTACAAGCCGTTAATTCTTCTCTGTTATTTTTAACCATTTTCCTTTGAAATGGAAATAGTTACAGTATACTGAGCAGACTTTTTAATCTCACTAACTAAAATCATTCCATGAACAGTTCTTATCTATTAAGGAGACAGACATAAAACCTCCAAGAAGATTAATCTTGCCCACATTTTCCACACTATTTTTTTTTTTTTCCAATGACCAGTAATTAGGTTGGGCAACTCTTCAGCTAACTAGGTCAGATGCTGATGATCGTATTTCTGTATTTCATTCCACCATTAAAACAGAAATTAACATCCAGCCTTTGTGACTCAGTCTTTCACTCAATGATAAATTTATCTAGTAAATCACCATGGCCTGTCTCATACTATGTTGTGTTCAGGATTCCTCTAAAATCTGACTTACTCCCATAGGTTTCCCAAATTCCACTAAGCATTAGACTACCACCAGCATCTTAAGTGAGCGATCTAAAACAATGGAAGAAACTGGCCTCCCTGCCCCACCAATTATTCCTGCACTTCTGTTCAGTAGTGGTTAGAACCACAATGAAGCATTTTGACTTGCATGCCCTTAAATTTAATCTTCAAGCTCGAGTGCTGAAACTGACTCCTCCATATCTTAACCTTCTTAAAAGATTTAATTTTGAGACGGCTGCTGCTCTGTACTTTATGAAATTTAAGCCCTTCACACATGCCTTTCATTCCCTACTGAATATAGCTACTGTATTCCTATTCCAGATACCTCATTTTGAAGACTGCAGTTATACGAGATGAATCCGGTGCTTTATGTGCTGAAAGGAAAAATACTGACAAATTATTTCAAACCTGCACCTTGTGAGTGTACACTAATGTGGTATAAATCTCTTAACAGTTGTGTCGATAAACAGCTTTTAAAAAGCAGCTCTAAAACTGATCATTTGACAGTACAAACAGAAAGCTTTCAAATGAAAAGAGCGCATCATTGCTCTTGGAGTTGCTACCGTAATACCAACAGCTTCTGCCTCTTTACAGTTCTCCAAAACCAAATGGATTGGGAAACACTGTACTGAATTTATAGCACCTGAGTGCTGTATGGCAGGTTGGTAAAAACACTATTACACACATACACTTGAATATGAACAGTGCAGTGAATGAAAACACATCTTATTTGTCCCATTTTATCCTCCAAATGCTGTAAATCTAAATAACACTTCCTTTCTCGTTTCCTTTATGGTGATATGAAATAACAAACAAACAAGTAAAAAAAAAAAAGAAGACGAAACATTCAACTGCACAACTGCACCTCAACAGTGAAGACAGAGCTAAAGCATTGAAACCAAAAAAGATTCTCTTCCTACAGTAGTGTTAAATACTATTCTTAGAGGAACCTGACTATCACAATGAAAAAAATGGTTCTAGCAGGTTGCTTTTCTAGCTGAATAAGAAGTAAGACAATTTGGTACGGAAGGTGAGGAGTGAGGACGCTAAGATGAATCAAACAAAAACAAAAGATCCTAAGTGTTCTTCCTTCAGGCCCAGGCTAGTAGACACAAAACCTTCATGACAAAAAAAGGTTAAAAGCAAAAAAAAAAAAANAAAAAAAAAAAAAAAAAAAAAAAAAAAAAGAAACAAAAGAATGAGAAAAGGCCCTGGATGGGGGTGTCAAACAGGGTACTCCCAGCAGCACTCTACACAAAGCAGGGAAGGAGACAAACTTCTATTACTAAGGAGGAAGTTTGCTAGAGGCTAACTGATGCCAGCTGACTCTATGCATCATCTCCTTTTCACTAGCAGCAGCAGCATCTTGTCTCCACTAGCAGGTGAATTTGTTTGTATGAACTCATCTTGTCTACTTGTCAACCAGACCAGAGCAAAGTGAGGTACTGATAAACATGCCAGCCTTAAATGGTCTCTTTAAAAGCAAAGGACAGAGAAATTATCAAAAATAACTTCGGTTATTTAAACAAATGACTCCTCTATCCCTTAGCCTCCTTTGTCACCAACTCTACAGGCTTTCCAGAAAATAAACCCACCTCCCACAATTTATTAATTAATTAATACTCTAACCCATCTCTCATGTTCTAACACTGACGAATAATGTCTTTTAATTAAGGTACAGGCCTAGGGTATGATCACCTACAGTGCTGATCCAATTTCACACCTATGCTGATTTCATACATAAGCAATAAATTATAAATGATACTTCTCTAAGGTGACCTAAAGAACTAAGTGTCAGCTCTCTCCTTGCATTCTCTGTGGTTCCCTGAAAGCACAGGAATAATTTCATGCATCCAAATCCTTGCAGCAGCTGTTGATAACATAAACACATATGTAGTGTCGCGTAGTATAAGAAAAGCTTTTAAAAAAATGTTACTCCAAACATCCCAAAGTGTTTCAGAAGAGGTGCATCACTTGTATCCTGCACCAGAATGAACTCTAATTACTATAATAAAAGATGATTTTGCTCCAGAAGGTTCTCCTTTATTTCAGGGTGAATCTATATCCTTGCATCCATGATAATAAAGCCCTTCAGGGCCTGGCAGGGTGAGGTGGTGCAGCACAGTGGTAGCCAATGGCTCTGTATGAAATCCACCTGTGTTTAGATGATCTGATGTCTCTTGGACAGAAGCTCATGGTGCAGTGTGTCACCCTCCTGAATGTCCCACAGGCTTTCCTTATCTAGAGATTCACAGTAGAAGAGGGCAAGTTGATCTTACGTTCTTCAAATTTGAATATGTCACCCCTTTTCCTACACATATCATGTATTACAGTCAGTCCAAAAAATACAATGAAATACTAAAATGTATCAGGAAAGCATAAACATAAAATGTCTACAAGTTTCTAATATATTTTGGCACTTTTTTTGACTCTTTCTGCCACTCCCTTTGTTTCCCCTCCCCCTTTAGCCTAGATTTAAGCCAAGAAACAACAACAACAGGTACATTTATTTGGTCCCCTTTTTTACCTTCTTATTTTTCTGCTTAGTGTAGTGCAATACTGAACACAGAAAATGGTAGGTTAGTGGTTTATGTATTGCACTCAATCTCTCAAGTGTCATCTAACGTAAAAATGAGCTCTGGCCTAAATTTTACTAAAGAGACATCCAGCTGTCCCTCATTTGTATTTTACAGTTGCTAATAAGCTAAACAGAATAATTGCCAGGCAATTTAGGAAGGTAAAACTATATTGCAAGAATATTTCCACAAGCAGAGCAGGTGCTAAAAAATGCACCAATAATTTCAGCAAAGCAAAAATATACTGTAGAATCACAAAAGTTAATTGAGATTCCAGTAAGTGTCTTGACCGCAATAAGTGTCACAAGTCTAATCTGTGCTGTATAAACCCCAAAATGTCCCCAGAATTACTGAATTTGTTTATATATGTCTAACAACTTTTTGTGCTACATGTATATGACCAACATATTGGGCACCAATACCACATCCTAACAATCTCAGCAAAGCAAAAATATATTGTAGAATCACAGAAGTTAATTCTAGAAAGAGACTCCTCTGCTGGCAGAATCACAGGCAGTTTATTACTGAAATTTCTTCTGGAACTGTTCAGCAAAATCTACTCAACTTTAATCCCTTCCCTTTACACTGGTCACAAATCCATCTGCTATGACTGGTTGTCAGCAGTGCCTCCTCAGCATGGCAAGAAATAGGTCTTCCTAAACAGTTAAGGAACATTAAAGACTTCTCTAGATCTGACATGGAAATTCTGAGAGAAACTGGTGGTTCTGAAAAACAGCCACCACAGAAGGAGGTCTGAGGAGGCCACTAGCAATTACTGCAAGGAGGTGACTGGAGAAAGCCTACGCATTTCATTCTCAGGGAGATGTTTCCTGCATACGAGAGGGGATTCATCTCACCCAGCATCATCCATTGCATCAGCACACGTCTAATCCAGGTTAGTCAAAAGAGAAAGACAGGTGCCTCCAAAGGACAATATTTCCTTTCCCAATACAGGTGTCTAAATCAGGTGACAGAAGTGAGGTTAATTGCTCCATGGGTTTATATCTTTTCTGCATACCCCACTTCCAGCTCTCCCTTCTTCTACAGAGATGAGAGTCCCCTGCAAAGCGAAAAAAGTTTCCATTCTCAGAGGCTGAAACTGATAAATTATCTGTTCTCTGGGGTTTCTCTCCATCCTGCACTAATGTTTCACTTCATACCCACTCCATTTCTATACACCCATTTCATGGTGCTTTACCAACAATTTACAAACCAAAACAGATATTGGGTGTTTATTAACTGAATGTAGTTTATTTTATCCTCCATCTATATTCCTTATTTCCTTCCATTTTGTTTAGATGTTTACGACTCCCTTTGAATTAGTAAAATCTATTAATTTTAATATGTTGTTTATTTTTACTTCCAGGTCATTACTTACTATGTGAAACAATGCAAGATCTAGCCCAGACCTTTGTGGCATCTGCCTCCGTACATTATGATGTTGTAAATTTTTTTTACAGTTCCTGGCTCATGTTGTATCTTATATGTCAAAACCCTTTTCTACATACATTTGAAATAATTTTTCAAAACACACTATTATTTTTTGTAGATTCTGTATGCAATTAAGAGCTAGAATAAATAAAATCAGTCAGCATGATATTTACATGAAATACATTTCTACTTCTTATCCCTGAGGTGATTCAAATTCATCTTGAGCATATTTATCAGGTTAAGCTGTATTCAAATGTTGTCAGAGGATCACATTATTTTTCAGTAAAAGCTAAATTAGGTAAAATGTCTATTAACCACAGAACTAGATGAAAACACTTGAAAACATTACACCTGGACCCTGAAAAATCAATGTCAATTAACACACACGCATATGTAGGCAAGCAGAAAGGCCAATTTGTTTGATTCCAGAGTTCTTTCTCTTCACATTTTGCAGTCTCTGTCTTGGTGAAATGTTTGCTTAACTCCTTAAGATTGCAAATATCCCCGTAAATCTTAGGCTATTACAGTCTTGGACAAGTTCAACTTTATCTTAGGAAGCTCTTTCAGATATATAATGTGCAAGAAGTAGAGGACCTGTCTGACACATTTACATCTACGTCCTCTGTCCATTGTTCTCACTGCAGAGAACAATGAATTTTTAATACACAAGTGAAGTCACAATTCCGTGTCAGTAGAAGGGGCAAAAAAGACCTCATTTGCACGAAATTGACTGATAATTTAACTCTGTTTTATGTTACATATCAAGCTCTTCTAGGATATAAACCCATCTAAAACTCATAGAAGTTTGATCTCTATTATGCTTCAAAAATATGAGCTAATGCATCTCATCAACCAGATTTAAATACAGTGGTGATAGAACTCATTTGCCAAAATAACACTCTATTTTGTGAAATGTTTCATTATATCCCAGACTTTTAAAGAACTTTAATGAGTCTAAATTGCAGACATATATTCAGTCCTTTTAAAAGTTTTGTTTGGTTGGTTTTTTTAAATGATTCTAGATATTTACCTGAAATTTTATGCTTCCAAAATACCTTCTGGTTTGCAGATTATGACAAAGCAACATTGTCCAATTTTACAATAAATATGGTACCCAAAGAGACTTGCCAAGTAAGCTCTCACTTGATTCCCATCTTTCCAAGTATTTACTTTATATATAGTAGAATTTGGAAGTCTTGCAAATATAAATTGTAGAACTGTTGATTTAATTACAGCTTGAGGTGAAAGAGATTTTTCCCGAACAAATACATATTTTTGTAGAGACAAACATTATAATTTATTTAAAACACAGTATTTATTGCAAGTTTTGCCCTTTATGTAGATCTGTGATAAGCATAGATAAAATGAGTCCTGTTTCTTCCTAATCCAAACTAAAGCATTATACAGATTGGATCAAATTCTTAGTCTCCTGTAGTTTGCATTCTCAGAGAGGATTTTTTAAGATTTAAAAGATTTCTTTATACATTCTAGATACTTTGCTAATTAAGAAAAGAAACCATCAGAACCCTCAGGTACCTATGAATTTATAATACCAGTTTTTGCTGGAACCAACACTTAAGTTCTTGCTGCTGTAAGCAAATTCAGCTAAAAGATCACAGGGATTCAAGAAGTGATTGTAAAATGTATTGAATGAAAATCCAGTTAGGGCTAGGAAGTATTAAGATACTGCCAATCTCTGGAAAATCTCACAGATCAATGCAGGCAGTGAAAATACTTTAGACAAGAGCACAAGAGGCATGTCATATCCCTGTAACTTTCTGGGCACCATCAGAATCAAGCTACTGTCCCAGACAGACCTCAGCATAGCGTTTTTTAAAAGATATTTTTCTTTCTGTTTTTCTCCTCACTTTCAAAGCAGCGTCACTGGAGCCCAAGTCAACATAGTGTTATGAAGCTAAAGGGCTACATCACAACACGTCATAATACTACACTATTACTTATGTACCCCAGGACATTTTTACACAAACATTTGTAACAGTAAAATGGAGCTAGATTGAATGCAGCCACTACTCACATTCCCATTTCAGGAAGTTATTCTTATTAAGCATATGCTGGACACCTTCTGGGATTGCATCAATGATCGCAAGACCAAGAAGGTTTAACCACCATTTATCATCAGAAAAAGTGGAAGCAGTCTGCAAAGAGTCTAGTGGCAATGCACTGAGTTGCATTGCAATGTCCTGTAGTCTACAGAAAATTCATTATTTTTATGAAATACTAAAGTATATCAGCATCTTAGTAAAAGCATATAAAAGTACTAGCTATAGTTCCTAACAGCTTTGTTATCAAATTCTAGTAGTTCTCTCTTGCTGAATGAAAAAAAGTAAAATAATCAACTGTAGTCTCATATTTACATTTAAAGGTAGCTCTTCTATAACCCTCTAAGAGGTTTATATAGTTACAACCAGTCAGTGCTTAGTCACAGCTGGATGCTGTAGCTTCCAAAGATAATTAAAACAGAAGACTTCTCTCGTAGTAATCTGTTTTAAGTTAAAACTGTATTTTAAGTGCCTAAAATCAAGTCAGACAAAGTTCTGAATGACAGCCACATTAAAAACATATAATCTTCCTTCAGAAGAATTTCACCCAGGTCATTAACTTAAGAAAAAAAGAAAAAATCCCTATTTGAAAGTAGACAGTCAGTTTGTAGTTTCTTTATTAAATAAAGGCAATATTTCCTCAGTAATAGAGTTATGTGTGTTCTGATGTCTCCAAGCTTTGGAAGACAAATGAATATACATTAAGTAAAATGCCAAGTTTGAACCAGCACAGCGAAGTTTGAGCTATTGTGCCCCACTGGGGGGTTGGATAAATTAACTCCTTCTTGGTACTGCACTAACTACATTCACAGACTTCTTGCCAGCTTTAAGCACATGCCAAAAACCCCCTCCCCCCAAAACTCACATGCTTATCTGTTCCTACTTAAAAGAACAGGTTAAGTAGTTTTCAGAACAAGACTAAAACCAATCTGGTTGGGTACAGGCAGGAAAAACAGTGAGACACTTAACGTGTTTAAGATGTGACTGTAGAGGTGGCAACAGAGGGAGTTCTACTTCAGTGTTACAGCTGTTTTAATAAAACATAGACACTCTTTTAACTAATGAGGACGCAAGTGTTGGGAGGGGGAAGAACATGATACTTTATGGAAGAAAAGTATTTTATATACAATATTCAATGCTGGAGTGTTTAAAAGCCTAAAAAAATGGCTTCAAATATTTACATGAGAATGTCTTCAACTGACTTGGCACTGACTTTTGGGTATAATTTTCACAATTGTAAAACATTGGCATGTACATACTGGTTAAAGGAAATATTAGAAAAGAGGTACTATTATAGTGTCATTGAAAAAGCTACTTTTAAATATTACCATAGAAAAAGGACAGAAGATGAAAAAGCTATAAGCTTGCAATTTTCTTCTGTGCAGCTAATGGATCATTAGATATTTTATTACCATTGCCTATTAATTTGCATATTAATAATATGCAAAACATGTTGTATATAAAAATTAACTAGGATTCCTTGATAAAGAGACTTGAATTTATTATGTACTCTCCTTTATAAAGTAGTCTTGAGTTGTCAGTTACTAAGATCATCAGATTTTCTGCAAACCTGGTAGAATTAATGCCAAATTTGTACGGTAAGGAAGTAATTCCATACATAGATGTCATTTTTATACCTTGGATTCATTTAAATGATAATCTCTAGCCATCCAAATAAGATACTAGGTTTTTTCCTAATGGAAGTATGGCGTTAGTACTGCTTTTGACTAGCTGATCAACACAATTTTATGACATTGCACATGCACTTAATAATCCAGGAGTTCCTTTTAAGGGAAGAACTTTCTGTAAGGAAAAGCATAGTGATGACAAGTTAAGAAATCTTAGCCTGCACATTCTTGTCAGCTCACAGGCAAAAATAATGCTAGCTTTGAAATCCTGATAGCAAATTGTACACAAAAATCATGAAAACAAACACATCATAAAGTACATGGGGATATTGATAGCTGATTTTGTTGGTCTTGTTAGCATATAATTTAAGCAGTTTTATAAATAGATTCTCTCTGTTTGACTACATGGAAATAATTTTTTATATTCCTTGCCCAAAGGAAAAATACTGTTGCTCCAAAAGCATGATCCTAGTTTTTATTCTATTCTATTTTGCTTCATTTCTGTAGAATATTGAATACCTCTCTAGAGAGCTGAGATCAAAAAGCCTCAAGCACACAGGAGAGCTCTGGCAGCATAATAACTAACTGCACAACAGCTGAACCACTGTAAGCATTGGTTACTGAGTACCATTAACACATCACAGTAAACAAGGTCAATAAACTTAAACTATGTGAAAAAGGCAACATATTTCAACACAAACATGAGTAGACCACAGAAGTGCTCTGTTAAGAGTTACCCAGCTGTTAGGTGCTTCCAAAATAAACCATTATAATTTGATCAGATTTCACTTCTAAAACCAAAAAATGGCTGATAGCTTTTATAGCAAATAAAGCAGGAAAGGTTAGAAGTTCTAATATACAGCCCTGCTACAAGACACTGAAGTGGTGTAAACAGTCTATGCCCTCAGACACGTGCCAGGTCACTCGCTAATTCTTCAGTAAATTTCCACCTACAGGAGTGAAGCTAACAGAACTAAATATGAGCATACATTTTTGTGCAAAAGTCAGCCATCCCTCCCTTAAACAACTAAGGAAAGTGGGTTTTGCTTTTCTGGATTATTTTCCACTTGCAGCTTATAAAATAAAGGTCATATTTTCTACTTTGCTGACTGAGCTGAGGGGCTAAACCTCCTAGTTCCTGCTGGTGATAGGCAGTCAGAACATGTAACATTTTGAACTGCTCCACACAGAGTCATTAAGGAACATCTGCCTATGCTGCTGCTTCTACAAGAGGAACACACTTGCTTCCCTTTGACATTTCTTTTCCCTAAAGGGAAAAAAGGGTTCGTAAGTGTGTTTTACCAGCAATTAACCTTTCCCTGCATCAGCACTCTCTTCCTCTGACTCACAGTATCCAACATATATACACAAAATTCTTGCCAGACTACTTGACTTTTTTTTTTTTAATAACTGTCTATTTGACCAGTAATATTGCAATTTAAAATGTGCTCCTTAAAACAAGGCTCCCAAATTCGTATCATAGAGTCAGATGAACCCCAAGGGAAAAAAAGTATTTGAGGATAACTGTCTTCTCTCATTAAAAAACACCCCTCCATTGGTATCCAGGAATTTGTTTCTAAGAAGGAAACAGAACTAGTTTGTGGCTTAGGTAGCTCTCTGATCACCAGGTACCATCACTTTCCTAGTTATTCATATTAGGCTTGGTTTCAGAACTGCAGTCCAGAACAGCAGGTTTGGTTTGAGCCCCACTGGCAGAGGTTTGAAAAGAAGCCTGAATAGCATCGATATCTGCAGTGTATCTAGTTCTTGTTGACGCTGTCCAAACTGCCTTCGTTAATGAAAGCTGATCCACTTTCCTTAACACTCTTCTTCAAGAGTTCATTTGAATTTCTCACCCTATTGCAAATGAAAAGGACTATCCTGAGAAACCATAAGCACATGAAAATCCTGTAATAGCCAGTACATGTCAGAAATCCATAGGTTGAAGCAGCAGGGAGTGACACCCAAAGTGTCTTACAGAAGTCACCATGCATCTTAAACTCCATGTTATTGCTAAACAGATACAGAAATACAAAGCACCAGAAAGCATGACACAGCATGCCACGGGTCCAGTGTCTGGTGGAGGATTTTGAACTTCATTATTGGTATTACTAATTACTACTCCACAGTCATGCATTCTGCTACAATTGAATACAATACAAATACACTCCTTTCAAGAGAAGTGAGCTACAAAAAACATTAGTCTGTGGCCCAAAGCAAACAAAATATTGCTAAAGGTTTGTATTTTTTGCTGGTATAGCCAAAAATGTGCAGAGCATAAAAATGCATGAGTGAAGGTATGAAAACTTCCTATATTCTACCTCTTCAAACCAGAGAGAGCAGGGCAGTGGAACGGTAGCAGCTCTCAGAGTCTCTGTCCAAATTACCTGTTGGGATTCCCTGCATCAACCAACATCTGAAGACATAATCAGCACTACATGCAAGGATAGAAACTCATCACCTTGCCCAGTTTGGTTCCTGTTGATACCTTTACACACTCCTCCTTTGCCTTTGAGAGTAGGAGGAGGCCCCTACTGACTATGCAACAAACAGAATGGAAGATCTATATCTTATACCTAATTTACACATTTTGTATTCATCTCACCTGGCACAACGTTGAGTGGGTGAGTAATGAGATCATTATCTCCTCATCGATGAACATCTAAAGTCACTGAGACAGGAAGCTGCAGCTGTGTAACAACACACAGCAGTATTGCATACTAGGTTAGAAACAAAAAAGGAAAGTACTACGGGCCATTTAAACTTAGGAGGGATTTTATTATACTCATTCTGACTGTAATATAATGAAGAAAACAGTGCTTTAAAAGGGAGCTCTCAAAATTCCTAGGCCAAAAATTATTATAACGAATTTCCCATATAGCTATTTTTCAGCTGATCTGGTGTCAGATTTTGCTTCCTTCATGCTTTCTGCTGGTACTGCATTAGTATACCCAGAATTCAGAAGGGAAAGCATGTGATTTAAATTCCAGTTGTGCCATGAATTCTCTATAAGTATAGTGTTATTGCAGAGAAAATTGCTTCTTAAAACCACATTCCAAAACAGAATGATTTGCTTTTCAGAAGTACTTTTTTGAGCTTCAGGTATAAATCATCTTTATTTCAGATGACTGAAAAGCGTCTAGAGGGGAAATTCTATTACAAGTAAAGAAAACAACCCACACATACTTTAACAGTACAAATCTAGCAAAAGACATCTGAAAAAGCGCTGCAATAAAATTTTGCAATGTATGGGCAAAAAG
Organism: Pachycephala philippinensis; assembly: GCA_013397055.1. Taxonomy (NCBI): domain Eukaryota; kingdom Metazoa; phylum Chordata; class Aves; order Passeriformes; genus Pachycephala; species Pachycephala philippinensis. The sequence continues at coordinate 697,252 of VWZT01013281.1, forward strand.
TAAGGATCTTATTGTGCACAAATACTATTAAACAAACATATAATTAAATAACCTGTAGAGTAAATATTGATATAGTACAGGAAGTATCATATAGGAAGTATATGTAATTCGAGGTAGCTCTTGTTTATGTATTGATACACATGATATACATTATCACACACAGTTCTCATATGAGAATGATGGCACTGTAACTAGTAAGCCGTTCTATCTTGAACACCTGAATGACTTCTTATTCTCTGATCTGTATATTTAGTCAATGTTTTCTCATTGCTTATATGTCTCTATCAAATTGCAGTGAGGTTACAGAACATGTAAAAGCTGTATTAGTAAACAAGGGTAGTAAATAGGTTTTTCTCACTGACAAAGATGTAGCATAAGAATAGGTTAATAGGTAACTGCCATTTCCTACATATTTTCTCTTATTTCTTAACGTAGTGTGGAAAATACAGAGTAGTTCAGTATTGACTAAAAGTTTTAAGTACCATACACGACGTAATTTAGTCCTGCCCCTTCTCCAACTCCTGTCTTTTATAAACGTCATTCAAAGTATCTCTTCTAATGTACATCAGGAACAGCTTGCAGCTTTGCAACAATATTACTCGAGAACCTATAAAACGCAAATTACTTGCAGTCTTCGTAATTGTAGACGAAAATCGGATACTGTCAATCCCTCCCAGCAGCTCCCAGACAAACCCCGCGTCTTCGCGGAGCTAGAGCTCTTCTCGTTATGGTCGCACGGTAATTAGAGCAGTTCAGCGCGAGGCGTCCATGGTCTGCCACAAAGGCAACCCCTAAGGATGGGCTGTAGCCCCCGCGGGGCAGCTGTGTGGAGGGAAGTTTGTGCACACCGATGTTCTCGGCAACAGCCTAGAAAGAGAGGACCCGTTTCCCTTCCCTCATCTCAGACAGGGGCACCAGAGCAGACAATTCCGAGACACCCCCGACACCCCCGGCCAGGGCAGCCTCACCTCTCTGGAAAGACTGCAACAGCGAGACTTACCTTAGTGAGCTGGGCAATCTTCTTGCACATTTTCATGTGCATTTCCCGATTGCATTCCTCTGCCGAGCTGCTGCGAGCGGCTTTAGATCCATTGCAAGTGCCGGGCTGATGAATGTTGTTTATGCCAGAGGCCATTAGGCTTGAATTTTAATCACGTCTGTCTGTGTACGCTCCGGGTAGCGCGATCCCGGCCCCGTTGCTCGCCCCTCCCGGCTGCGCGCACTCACAGCCCCCGGCGCTGCAGGAACTTCAGCCCCGAACAGGGCACGCTCCAGCCGCCGCCGCTCTCCCTTCTCTGCAGATGTCCCAGTCCTTCAGCAAAACACCCAGGCGAGCAGGCAGAGAACAGCATGTGCAAACATCCTGATTGGGATTTTTTTTTTTTTCCTCCCCTTCTCTTCAAATGGTTGAGCTTCCGCCAGAAGACGCCAGCGGCTGGGTGCTACAAATTCCCCACTGGAGAGGTTGAGCCAGCCTAGAGGCAGTAGCACAGGAATTGCCGGGGATCTGTTGTAGTAGAGATTGCCTGAAGATTAAATCATGCTGCCTTTTTAGCTGCCAAAGGATGGCAGAGGTCATCTGAGAAGAGAGTGTTGGCACCTTTCATAAGCTCTGCCACTTTGGCAATCCTCTCTAAACCAGGATGGGCCTGTAAGTGATGAAGAAAACCTCCGCTCAGTTTTTGCTGCTGTGCTAAAAGCAGAATGGAGCCAAGAGGCACACGAGCACAGCTGAGCCCAGGAGCTGTGTCCAGGATCCAGTCCGCCTGCCTCATCCAAGGAGACTCTGTTCCCTTCAGTTACACTAAATGCACTGGAAAGGTGCCTGAAGAAAACTGACAATATTACAGGTCTTTTTTTTTTTTTCCCCCAATGTGTACACTGTTTCAAAGAGATCAGGCTTGTACATGTAAAATAAAAGAACAGAAAAGGCAGAAAAATCAGCACACACAAAAAGGGCAAGCTATTAAGATAATGGGATTTTTTAAAGAGAATGCTTCAGTGAAGTGCTATGTGAAAAGAGAACTGTTAGTGAACACATTTAAACAAGTCTAGAAGAGAAGGAGAAGTAGGACAAGGCCATGTAGGGTGAAGCAAGAGAGGTAGAGAAGAGGGAAAGAGAGAAAGAACAGGTAAGGGAAGCCAAAAACTGCCCAACACCCCTTTGATGTGTCACTGCAGCCAGTACAAGAGACCCCAGGGAGCTGCAGAGGGCTCCGTCTCAGGTCCCGCTGACTTGCAGCCAGCCAGAGGGGCCATGAGGCTGCTTCTTCCCTGCTGCCCCCACCTGGAAAGGCAGGCAGCTTTCCAGTCTGGTCTCCTGGCAGTACTTGCCATCCTTCTTGCGTGAGAAGCTTCCACTTTGCTAGTGGTGGGTTTAAAAAAAGAGCTTCCTGAGAACTGACAGAATTGGGAAGGAGGATTATCTAGTGTCAGTTAATGGTAGGGCAGAAGGAAAACAGAAAAACCTTGGTGAGAGCAAAGAGAGACAAAGAACTGTTAAGAATAACACTCCTAAATGGAAAAGATCAGGGCAGAAGAATGCCTACAAGGCAGTGGGGAGAAGGAACACTGTAAAGATATAAGAAGACCTTGGGACAGGGAAACCAAGCCCTTGATTGCTGGGAGAAAAGGAGAGACTCTAAATCTCCAGAGACAGAAAGAATCTTCACTCCAGGAATGAGAGGAAATGAAGACTGAGAAATGCAGTGTACAAATGAAAATGATCACAGTTGCTGGGAGATGCTAAGCAGGGAAATGATGTTTAGCCCAGGAAGAATACTAGTAAGAAAAGGCAAGAAACAGATCCTTGCACAAAGGAACGACAAAGTACAGTTTCTTTTATCACTGGTGCTAGTGTCCAAGATGCTGCTGGAACTTTTTCTGTGACTAGGACATAAGGACATGCCACTGCGAATTGTCTGATATCTGATAAGACGTGTACTCACACGTAAGTTTAACTCAGCTAATATTTTATAATATGGTCTCTCAATTCATCAGTTGAAGAAAATGCCTAGGAATTTAATTATATGTAAAATTTTGATTAAATTTACAAGCTTATTAGGACAATCAACAGAAGAGCAAGGGCTGGAACAAAGTCCTAACACACTGTTCCTCAGAAAAAATAGAACAAACGAAGTGAAAATACAAAGCAAATTGAGAAAATTGCAAAAGCTTTTACAAGTACTTACAAGAAGTTACCTGTGTTATCACACAGGTGGACAGTAACATTCATGGTTGTTCTAAACAGCAGAGGACACATTGGACCTGGATGCAGGGGTGGATAGAGACTTGAGACGCCTATATGGGCATAGCAGAGCAGACAATCACAGATATTCAGGTACATTGGAAAAAGAATTAACTACTGAGATATCTTCAAGCAAGCTGTTTATGAATTTTGGGGAATTAGAGTGAAAGAACTTGAGGCTTTGGTACATGACAGTGTTTTAGCAGAACATAATTTGTCACTGGTAAAGTATTCCTAGTCCAAACAAGACTCTTCAGGCAATACTTCAAACACTGGAAAAGTTTCAATCAGATCTCATGCACCAGAAAATGTAACAACAGAACATAAATTCACAGGTGATTCAAGTTCATTAGTTCCATTACTCAAAAAAAACCCAGCTTAGTTTCAATAACAGAATTTCAGCAAATAAAGCCAGAATGTTTCAATAAGCATTTAACGTTTTTTCTCTTCTAATCGATCCAGGGATTACCTATAAATAAGATGACAAAATAAGGACATCACAAAGCAAGTACTATACAAATATGGGGTTTGTCAGAATCACATCAAACACAAGTAGATTACAGAGTGTTTGTGAACTTGGGGCAGTAGATGGCAAAGATGGTTTAAAACAAAAATCAAAAGTCTAACTAGAAAATGCTTACACTTCTGCTTGAATTATTATTGCTACCTCAGTCTTTGGTAAATTGTGAGAGAAGGTGGTCATGCCACTACAGTTTTTACAAGCCTTTGATTAACTGTACACACGTTTGTAGCTTTGCTATATTAACTAATTTCCTTTTCATAAAAAAAAATTAAAATCATACATGAGCAAAAGACTATAAACCTTCAATTTTTGGTACCTCCTGCTTGTTGAATATGCAGACTATATAACTTCTGCCATCTCCTGACTAGCTACTATTAAAAGAGCCCCATCCTCAAATTTCAAGACATAAAAAAAGATATTCCTGTTGTAAATGCTTAATACATAAGTTTGCACCTTTGTTTAACATATTACAAACAGCTTTCCCAGAACACAATTAATACAGCCCAATTCTTTCACTCTTTGTCTGAATACCAGTACTACTGAGCTCAGTGAGATTTTTTTTTAATACATGAGAGCGAAGTTAAACTGATCCCCTGGATTACACTCTACTGCTGTTCTGCAGTCCAATAAAGTTTGCCCTTGAGAATGGTAGAACAATAGAGTTAGTCGTTAAGTGTCATGTTATGTCAGAACTGATTGGATGGGACCTTGGGCAACCTGAGCTAGGGAGTGGCATCCCTGCCGGTGGTGCTGGGGTGGCACTAGGAACTGGATGATCTTCAAGGTCCCTGCCAACCCAAACCTTCCTGCGATTCTATGTTTCAAATGAAAAAGCTGTATTACTAAAACTGACTTCAAACTTCTCAAGTTAGCGTGCCAACAAAGGAAGATAGACCCCTAAGTGAGATTCTAATTCAGTTCCTAAATCACTACCCTCATTTTTGATCTCCACTTACATTCACTTTGGTCCTAGAGTAGCTTTTTGACCACAGAACAGAGAATTCAGGAACCATTTTCTCTTTTTTTTTACAAGGGGGAAAAAAGGGAAATAAGTATAAAAATAACAGTCAAAAGACTCATAAAAGTTATCCTGCTCACCTGATTCACTATCCCATTTCCAATAAAACTTGTTTTGGGATTGAGTGGAAGAAAAATGACAAATATAAAGTGTTGCCACTGATACATCTTGGGTAATTACCTACATTATACATATTTACATATAAAAATATTATCTATAACTACTTATATTTTTAATTTCTTCCCACCTCATAAAACAGGATTCCAAAAAGAGCAGAAGGGTTACTGATTTCCTCATTGACTGAAAAAAGCAACTATTCAAAAATGTATACACAATGTTATAGCTGACTTACATATATGCAAGTTTTGGAGGAATGGGATGGACATAAGCTCTGATTCTATTGCACAAGGATGGCCTGATTATGGATGAAACATTACTATGTTTATGTTTTAAATATGGAAACTGGAACCAACCAGACACATCAGATATAAAAGCCCTTAAACACTTAACAGGATAGCATCAACTTCCATTTTTTGCAACCCATTTCTTATCCAGTGACCTACATCTAATATTACCACAATGTAACTGGCACGCAGCAAGTTTGGCTTACCCTGTGGTACTGTATTTGCTCACATAACGCGACTGACAAAGGAAAGAGAAAGGATCTAGAACAGTGAGTCAGAAGTAGATCATGGCAGATAAGGTCACTACTTCAAAGGAAAGGAAAAAAAGCTGGGATGAACAGAGCGCATTGCTCTCCAGAGCCTGGAGCACCATCCAAGTTTCAGAGTTTCATCATTCCTTTCCTGATAGAACTGTGAAACCCCACTGGCTACAGTCTCTGGGCCTTCATTATCTCCTTGCCCTCCTAGTCAGTCATTATACTCATCCCTCAGGAAGCAGCTGGTCTTTACTGAGCCCTGAGAGTTAGCTCAGCAAGGGACAGAAGGTGCAGGACAGAGCTGGAATGGATTCCTGGGCCCACAGGCAAAGGCTGTGGCTTCAGGCCTCAGGTGAGGCAGATCAGGGCTTGTTAAGGCTGATTAGTGCAGTCAAGGCCCTGAAAGCTAAGCTGTAAAAACTATGATAGCAACAATTCTATCAGTTGAACAAGGTATCTGGCACCAAAGAAATATGGCCAGCATTTGTGATCCTGCTTCAGCATGTTATTTACCTACACATGAAATACCAATTGTACTGGGGATTTTCTATTTCTACCTGTAAACACAAAGCCTAGCAGAAATATTTAAAGCAGGCTGGAAGAAATAAATCTCACATCCTAGATGAAATTCACCATAACGGACTGTAAGGTGTTCCCCAGGGAAGGTCCTCTTCTTTAGACCTGAGATGGAGGTAGGCACAAACGGGCTGCTAAACATGTGAATCAAAAGTAATTCAGTTTGCATTATTATTGGACCTAAAATAAATGTCCTGTGTTTTTATTGCCACAAGAATCACAAAGGTTTGCTCGTCTTCCTGTTTGCATCTTCTTGTCCCCAGACAGGGGTTCTATTGCAGAAAAAATCTATATGAAGGTAATTACCCAGTAAAAATACATTAAATAAAAAGATTGTTACACATTGTATTTCCCCACAAAATGTAACCTTAAAAAAAAAAGCTCAACTCACTGAGGAGTTGCTGTCGATTATAGTGGTTTTGTAGAGCGGCTATTTCTCCAACATAAAATGAAAACTTTTTGAAAAATGTTAACATGTAAAATTCTATATTACTATTGTATTTGTGCATATAGAATCCATTTCCTACTCTCTAGGAGCAGAGGGTGATTAGGCCTGATTCGTATGTTTTACAAGTTCATAAAAAATATAAAACTCACCTTTACAAAGGAGGTATCTTTTCTAAACATACACAAATGCATGGTAGTATATGTCAGGGGAAAAAAAAAGCCCTCTGCCACATAGTCAAATTCTTTTAGAACTTATTTTTATCTATAAAATAAAATACTTTGTCTCCTGCTGCTGCCCTCCATTCTTCACGCACAGCCCATATATATCCCATAATCCTTGACACCATTGCAAGGAGAAAATAATTCCAATTATTTGGTTGATAAAAATCTGCTTCTTAAATAAAACACTAGGAAGATTCAGATCTAGAACAAGACTGACCCCTAGTGTTTTCCTTTGGTTTTCTTTTTTTTTTTTCCTTAGACAAAAGTGACCCTTCTTCAAGACAGGTCCTGCCTATTTGACCGATTGTCATTTGATGGCTTGTCACCTGTCCTTACTAAATAGCTGTCATCCCTTGAAGTCCATCAAGCACTCTTTTTTTCCTTAAAGCCCAAACACATATGGACGTCAAATACCTTAAATTCCTGCTGTCCACGGCTTGTGTTCACTTCTTTGAATACTGTCTATAACTCTGTACTTGATATATGCTCAGAATGTTTCCCCTCAGCTAATCACGCCCGGCCTTGCTTCTCGTTGAAGGTGTCATTAAATGCTCTCTGCACGTTCCGTAACCAGCAACGCAGCTCTGGGGTTTGAGCTTACTTCTCTTTCCTGTTTTTAATGAGATACGGGGTTTATTGCTATTCTCAGGTTGAAGGATTTCTGGGAAAGCATTAGGTTCACAACAAGCGCGTGAAAACTTGGGGGAAATTTCCACTAGTAAGGGATTCAGCCTGGAAGGAGCACAAATGTGTATTGCATCCGCGCTGTCCTCCTCAGGCCCCTCGCAGCGGATACGGAAGAGCGGGTGTTTCGATAAGCTTTTATTACTTAGACAGCGGCTGAGCTTTCTCGGGTTGCTGCCGCACATGCTTTGGTTTACGAAACCCGACGGAACTGACTTTGCCTGGTACTCACGTCCGGAGAGGACTTTGGGAGAACGGCTAGCGGGGCGTTTTGTCAGGCGTATTTAACTATTTTGGCCGACGTAATTCTGGAAACCCCCTCCCGCGACGCTCCCCCCAGCCGCAGCAGGGCTGATAGCGGCTATGGGCTTTGGAACAGCCGCTCCCGCCGTGGGACAGCCGGAGGCAACCGCAGCCCCGCACGGCCCCAGCCGATCCCTCTGCCTCCCAGCCCGCCCTGAAGGGTTTGGAGCACAAATCCCATGAGGCGCAGCTGAGGGAGTTGGGGTTGCCTAGCCTGGAGGAGGTTCAGGGGGACCTTATCACTCTTTTCAAGGGCCTAAAAGCAGAGTGTAGCCAGGTGGGAGTCGGCATCTGATCACAGGCAACCAGGTATAGGACCAGGTAACACAGTCTCAAAATGCGCCACCTTAAGGTTGGACATTAGGAAGAATTTCTTCACAGAAAGGGTAATTAGACAGGGTAAGGGTGAGTGGGCTGTCCAGGGAGATGGTAAAGTCACCATCCCTGGAAGTGTTCAAGAAATGACTGGACGTAGCACTCAGTGGCATGGTCTAGTTGACATGGCGGTGTTCGCTCACAGCTTGGATTCGATGATCCCAGAGCTGTTTTCCGACCCGATTCATTCTGTGACTGTAGGAAGATGGCGAGGCTCCGCGCGCTCGCGGCCAACGGCCGCCATTGGCCGCCCGCCTTCGCCCCGGCCCGCCCCTGCCCCGCCTCCAGCGCGCGGGCACGAGCGCGCGCCCACCCGGCTTTCTCGCGAGACCGGGAGGGGCTCCCGCGCTCGGTTTGAAGCTGCGCGCGCGGGCGCTGCAGCCGTTGGTGGCGCGCGCGCGGCGCTGTGAGGGGTCGGTCCCGGAGCCGCTCCTCGGCCATGGGAACCCAAAAGAAGCTGCTGCAGGTCCGGAAAGCCTTTCGGCTGGCCCAGAAGCCTCACCAGAACCACGCGAAGCTCGTGGTATCTCTGAAGAGCACTTATGCTCAGGTACGGCTGCCCTCAGGCGGCCCGGCGCGGGGGGGGCTGAGGGCCCCAGCGGCTGCTCCGCTGGTCTCCCGGGGGGCAGGGGCCGCCTCCGCAGTGTTCCCCCAAAACGAACACCAGTGTGCCTAAGGAGAGCCCGCGACTTAAACAAGCAAAAAGAACCCCCAACCCTCCCCCACAAAATCCGCCCAAACGCTGCAAAACTAAGCCGGTGAACTGTTCTGCACAGTTGTCTCCTGCGAACGCTGCTGTCTCCTGCTCCTGTAAGAGCTGCCCGCAGGTATTCATGGTGCCGCGGGAAGGTGTTTGGATACCTGAGATGTAGGTGTGACACAGGGTGTAATAGATGGGGGTGTTGACTGCCGTCCTGAAACCTGTCGGCCGGGTGGAGCCTCGTCGTCGTAATGTGCCTGCTGTGAAGTGACAGCAAAATACACACTGAGGAGAGCACGACAGCGGGTGTGCCCCGACTGCTGGCTGTAGCCCTTTAAAAATTTAAATTTAATTGGAAGCTGTCAATTATAAGCCCACTTATTTTATTTTTCTGTGGTACAGCTTTGAAGGATGAACTGGGTAATCTTTTGTTGTCGTTTGATTTATTTTTTTTTCCCAGTTGGGTGATAAAGAAGACTTTAATGAAAAATTCATTCATTTCCTCAAGTATGCTATGATAATCTACAGGCGGGAACCAGCAGTGGAACGAGTGATCAATTTTGCAGCTAGATTTGTTACTTCATTCTATCAGATGGAGAAAGAAGATGGTAATGAGGAGGGAGAAGAAGATAATTTACTTCTGAATTATGTGTTTAAATTTCTGCTTGAGGTACAGTTAACATTTATTAAATGTCTAGCATAACAAATGGAAACTTTTTGCAGTGGGGAAAACTTGCTGGTAGTTGAGACAATGCTTACAAATCAGAACTTAAAAAGTGAAAGCAAAGCAAAGCTAGTGCTTGACAAGTAACACCATCCCCATTCCCCCAACACAAAAAGATCCATCACATCCCACACAATAACGCAACAACTGGATTTCAAAATTTGGGCCTTTGAGAAAATGTGAATGTTCTCCTCTCTGGCTGTCAGATATGTCACTGTAGGCTTTGCTGTAGGTACATTTATAAGCATGAAGTTATGGAAGTGTGGTGGATATTTATTTATACTCTTCCTTTGATAGCAAAAATATTAAAAGATCTTCCGTACAACTGTGGTTGGCATATGTATTATTCCTTTCTGCTTCTTTCAAGTGTTACATAGGAAGATAACCAGTTCTAATAGCATGAACACACAAATAGAATTAAGCTTTCCTAAACTATTGATTTGCCATGGAAATATTATTGATCAGGCCTGAGACAACTAATCATAATTGCTAATGTCTTTTTTTTCTTCTAATGTTTCATGGAGGCAGAGCAGTAAGTTGGCTAATGCACTGCAGGCTGCATGCAGTGGTCAGCATGCTGCTTCCTTTGTGAAGGCACTGCCGATTTTCTAGAGTCACTGATCAAGGCAATGGGCTGTAATTGCTTTTCAGTTCTGTAACTTTTTAACGTTAAAATTAAATTGGAAAAGCTTTTGAAACGTAGAAGTGCATATTTCGTTTACTCTGTAGAAAATTAGCCACTTAGATGTGCATATTAATAGCCTTATGCTGGAAATGAGAAAAGTGTGATTATTAAGAATACCTTTTTTTTTTTTTCCCCTAAGTCTCACGATGCGAACAGCCATGCAGTTAGGTTTCGAACCTGTCAACTTGTTAGGAAGATTTTGGGAAATATGCCAGAGAATGCCGAGATTGATGATGACTTATTTGATAAAATTAATGAAGCTATGCTGATTAGACTTAAAGATAAATTTCCAAGTGTGAGAATTCAAGCTGTCTTGGCCCTATCAAGACTTCAAAATCCTAAGGATGAAAACTGCCCTGTTGTTAATAGTAAGTAGTATTGGTCTCTCTCTTTTGTCTAAGAACGTTTGTTAATTTACATTACTTTAAAGCAATTTAAAGCCTGCTTTCTTTTTTTAGCATTGAGTAAATGTATGTTAGAGAGTATTCATGTAATAATTCGTAAACTGTGAAACTCTTTGCCAGAGGAGATGGAAGATGCAAGTGTTATGTGTGTTCAAGGGGAAAAGACAGAACTGTTAGGAGAGATCTGCTAGACAGTCAGACTGGGCTCAGGCTGCTCTGTGAACTGAATGTAGAAACAGGATTGTGAAAATGTCTTGTAAACTAGAGTGGGGGTGTTCGGTGAACATGTGTGTTCGGTTCTTGCCCTCTAAGGATCCTTTGGTACTATTAATTGAATTGAATTAGTACAAAAACTCTTAGAAGAGTAGAGATGGTAGAGAAAAAACTTGTTGTCTCAAATTATGATCACTAATCTAGAAGAGATCAGCATCTCTGCAACACAGGTATCTTGATGATGTTTGTGGGTTTCTTTGTGTATGGTATGATTCTTGACTAAGCTTCTACTCCCTTTGCCTTGAGGCAGACAAAATGTAGGTTTGTACCAGCACAGCTGGTATGTAAATTGTGCCCTGATTAATCTTTACATAGTGACTTTTCTGAAGAATTAGTTGGGGTTTTCTGTTGTTAAGGCACCTTCTTTGAAATTTTATTTTCTAAGTGTTTTTTGTAGGTTACTTATTTAGGAGTACATAAATTTCATAGTTAATCATTGTCTCACAGAACAAGATGAATTCATGTACACTCTGATTAAACTAATTTTATAGTTTAATTTTGAATAAGGTTCAAGAATATAATAAAGAAGCATTATGTGAGGGATTTACTGTAAGAATTTTGGTAGGCTTAATGGAGATTGCAGTTTTCCATTTATAAGAAAATTTGAGGATCTATTTCAAAGGTAACGAAGAAGTACAACTGGTGAATAGAGGTCTTAAAGAGCCAGTATTTGGAAGTGTTTTTTCCCCCTAGTAGATGACAAAGTGGTTATTTATGGGTGGGATCTAGAGTAGCAATTTTTGGAGTTACTAACTGAAGACCCTACTTATGATTGCAAACGTTATTTCTTTTGACATCGTAGCTCAGCATGTAGTTACCATAAAATCTTGAGGTTGTGACCTTGAACTGTTTAGTAAATTATCAGCTCTGCAGGGGCAGGAGAGGGGTTTTGGTAACAGCTGCTGATTTTTTTTTTTAAACTATTTTCTGTTTTTCTATGTTTCAAACTCTTATGAAAGCATTGTTATTTTATTTTCAGTTTACAGCACATTGCTTGAAAATGATTCAAAGTCAGACGTGAGACGTGCAGTGCTGTCATGTATTGCTCCATCAGAAAGGACTTTGCCAATAATTGTAGGCCGCACTATGGATGTAAAGGTGGCTGTCAGAAAGCTGGCGTATGAGGTAAATTGGATCACTTAACATTAATTTCAAAGGCTGACTTAGGAAAAGGCCTTAAGTCTTTTATTGTGTTTCACTTAGCATTAAGAACAGTTAAATAATTTATTTTCATTTACCAAGATTTTGAGGGGGAGTGATTTAATACAAGTTTTCTAGTTAAAACTGCTGAATTTGACTGTAGAACTTGCTTGATAGAAATTACTTTTGTGGTAGAATTTCTGTTGAAGATCAGGCAGTAACAGCATAAATTACATATGCCGTCTATAGTTTTTTATCTATGCATTTTGTGATGTTATTGAAGCAAATTTACTTCTCTGTCTTTACACAGTAGATGTTAGGACTACAGCAGTAGTAAAAAATTTAATGGTTTTGATATTGCAATTTTGAGAAGTATCAACCCTTACTCATGTTTACATGTAGAGGTAAGAAAGTATGCTAACATGTCTGTTTCTTATGCAGGCATCTTAGGCAAGATCTTGAAACAAAACGTTCAGTTTTTTCACACAGAAACATCTTCTGCTTTTTTTATCTTAGATTACATTTTTTTTGAAACTGAATCTCTGTGTTAGTAGGCTTTCTGAGAAAAGTACCTATTTCTGTAACTTATTGCACGTATTCATTACTCTGGTCACTTTAAAGAGAGAGGATAGTTTTCGTGTCCAGGTGTTACATTCAAGCAGACCTGAAGAGCTTCTAAGCTCTGTGTTAACTTTATTGTCTATTTAACTTTACGTTTTCTTCCATGCCGGAGGATCTGCTTGTTAATGTGTTGGCACAGTGCTGTTGGTATAGGTATTACGGGTTTCTAGTGATATAGGATTTCTGTGGATGGTTAAAACTCAAAGTGTAAAACCATAGGTTCGTTTGTTATCATTTGTGGAAATGTATTTTAATGTCTTAATTATTTTTAAGGTCTTGGCAGAAAAGGTTCACATAAGAGCTCTGACAATAGCACAGAGAGTTAAATTGTTGCAACAAGGACTTAATGACAGATCTGGTAAGAGATCATATCTTTCTTAACATCTTAATACAAATGTTTAAGAGAGAATGCTTTCTAATGTGGTGGGGTGATGTATGCAGAAGCTGTGATGTCAATAATAAGGAGCTCAAAGGGAGTATTGAGGTACCAGGAAGTGTTTAAACTCATGAAATCTGTTTGCTGCTTTGGTTTTCTAGGCCCCTTATAGTGAAAAAAATAGAAAAGAATTGCACTTTCAAAAAACCTGAAAGCCAATGAGCTTTAAAATAGAACCAAATGCTACTAAAATTAAAAACAAATAATGTAATTAAACACAGAAGTAGAAAATCGTAATTAATTTGGTGTATTTGGAAATATTTCATTACAGATATTTTTGTAACTAGTTAATGTATTAAAGAATTTAAATGTGAACATTAATATCAGTTTGAAAATATTTCCCATGTGCTTTCAGAGAAAAATCTTCTCAGATGGTTATTTTTTGTTTAACTAGCTTGAATTTTCTTTTAATGAATCTTTGACACTTAGGCATTTCACCATGAAGCAGCTTTATTCTTTTTAATGTGTTTTGTACTGTATCACTCTATAGAAAGAGCCATTCAGAACGTACCCATAATTGTGTGTGGTGGTATTGCCAGAAGATCAAAAGGTCACATGCATCTGAGTGAGACAGTTTTAGCCTGCCTACACAGAACACCGTTTTGGTTTTTTCCCGCAACAGCAGAAATTATAGACATGAATTTCACAATAGAAGCTACCAGTTTTACTGAGTGCTGATGTGTAACCCCCCTACTTTGTTTGGAAAGTCTGCACTAGGTTGAATTTTACTCTGAGAATTTCCCTTGCTGAGTGACGTGCTGCTTGGGAATTGTGAGAATTCTGATCTATGTGGATGTTCACTTAGGAAACAAGACTAAAGTACTGTATTCATTGGGATTTAGAGCTCTTTAAGGTGTATCATACATGCATATGTTTTTATTGATCTACCTTTCTTTTTGGCTAGCTGGGGATCATACTCTGTTCTTGACAGGAAGAGACAATCAGATGAGTCCTTTCTTATGCTGTGTAGAACTACACTTTAGAAGACCACCTTCTTCTGTATAAGAAGTTTTAGTCACTTTGCTCCACCTATCCTGAATTGAATACTGAAGTTTGCCATGTTCTGTTTTTGAAGTCCAGCACTGAAGAACCCATGTTCTGAATTACTGTTTCTTATTGATAAACTAGTTTGCTGTTTGATCTAACTAGCTGCTGCTTGTCTGCTGGCTGCCATCACTCCCCCAATAATGCTTGGTCTTGAGAGATACTTCTTAGGGGAATGCATTTCTCTTAGTAATCTTTCCAAACTGGGGAGGAAGCTACTTTGACTAATTTTTCATGTGATCCTTCGCTTGTCAGGAACAAGGATTTGTTGTAGTCCCTTAAACAGAAAGTAGAGCCTTTCTATGTGACCTGTTTTTCAGTGACACTGAGGTGTTCAACATAAAGAAGTGCCTTCTTTTGTGATCCAGGACAGATACTTTCTCTCTTAGTGTCTGTCTCTTCCTTAGGATGATTCTACATCCCAGCTATTGAGGACTTTTCTTTTTCTTGACACCTAGAATCACAGGGGAAGACATCTGCCAGGATATGTAGTTTGACTGATATCATATGTTCTTTGCTGGGTAAAATAGGTTTATATTCCAAATTGGCTATTCTATATTGCAAATCCTATAAGCCTGAATATATCTATCTATCTATCTATCTATCTATATATATATCTATATATCTTTATTGAATTTGCTTATCTGGGTAACTCCTGAACTAACAAATGAGGAACCTGCTCATTCAAGGTACCTACATTGAAATTTTGGATTTTTTTCCATATTGGCTTCAAAACAAGGGCTTATAATTAAATAAGATCTAGAATACATAATCCAGATTCTGCTTAGTTCTACTTTTCAGGGTGAGTTCAGCTCTCTCTACTGTATTCTAGTAGTTTATGCTTTTCACCTTCTTGGAGAGGTTTCTTATTCTTAGGACATTAATTTAGTTTTTTCAAGGCCTTTTTACAGTTCTTTTTGAACTCTTAACTATATTTAAGTGTTGCATTTATTATCATGTGTTACATATAAGAGGAAAGATGAATGTTGTCAGTGTGTGTGGACTTTGTTTCCCTTATACTGGATATTGTCTGAAAGATTCTAAGAGCATACTTCTTTTATTATTCCTAGCTCCCTAGTTATTATGTTTTTTCTTCCACCAGACTATTAGCCTTTCAACTTCCCTGCTTAAGCCTGGGTGAATGCATTAATGATGTTTATATTCTGGATGTTCCCATAACTACTTTTTTCCTTGATTAAATAGTACTCTGTTGATCCAGGAACTGTTTCTTGTGGCAGTGGTGAGGAGGGAGTTAAAGTGTCATACGTAAACTTCATAATCCATTCTCATGATTGAATTAGTGTGAGAATTCTGTATGTCAATTCAGATGTAGTATCCTGCCTCCAAAAGTGGCCAGTTCCTGAAACAGAGCAAGTATATAACAATGCTTACCCAGAACATTTGGGACTGGAGCATCTCTCTTATGAGGAAAGGCTGAGGGAGCTGGGCCTTGTCAGCCTTGAGAAGAGAAAACTGAGAGGGAACCTCATCAATGTCTGTCAGTATCTGAAGGGAGGGTGCCAGGAGGATGGAGCCAGGCTCTGCTCAGTGCTACCAAGCAATGGGAAAAGAGGCAATGGGCAGAAACTGATGCACAGGAAGTTCCACCTGAACATGAGGAAGAATTTCTGTACTGTGCAGGTGACCAAACACTGGAACAGGTTGCCCAGAGAGGTTGTGGAGTCTCCCACACTGGAGATACTCAAGAAGTGCCTGGATGCAATCCTGTGCCACGTGCTCTGGGATGGCCCTGCTTGAGCAGGGAGGTTGGACCAGATGACCCACTGTGGTCGCTCCCAATTTTACCTATTCTGTGATCCTGATTCTGAATATTTCTTTGTTCTACAGGAGTTTGTGTTTTGTAGGTTTTCTGGGTTGAGGTGCAGTCTTTAGATGTAAAAGTTTTTTGGATAGAGGTTTTTTTAATTCCCTGTGAGGGGGAAAAATTATATTGCCTCAAAAATGGGGTGTGCCACAGATAGTCCTTGTTCAACTGGGTTTTTCTTTATTTAAGGTAATGTTAAGTTTAACTGTATAATAACTTCTTTTGCAAAAAGACTTCAATAGAAAAATGTTTTGTGAAAGTATGTTTAAAATTTGATATTTTTTAAACTTTGTTTTAAACTGTTTGAATTCCTATATTATTAGATGCTGTTAAGGAGGTAATGAAGAAGAAGCTACTTCAAGCCTGGTTACAGTTCAGTGAAGGGGATGTTTTAGAATTGCTTCATAAACTGGATGTGGAAAACTGCCCAGAAGTGGCCATCCCAGTACTAAATGCTATGTTTTCCTTATGTTCACTTCATGACATTGTTCAGAACTGTAAAAACCTTGACAGCAGGTATGCAGAGCATTTTTCATTTCCAAAAGATGAGTATTTTGTATGAGAATATAAAACTGAAGTCCTTTTAACCTCTTAAGATACTGGCACATTTCCAGAGGATGTAAGAAAGTTATTTCACTATTACTGATGCTTTTTAAAGCCAGCCAGGCCCACATCTATAGCTTTGGAGTGCAATGCATCTAGCATCTACTGATTTCAAAATATGTGTCATGCTACTAACTAGAATGCAAGGTGCTTCATATGATCCTGTGCATTTCCCCCCATAATACAGAGTAAGACTTTGCTATTGCTTTTTAATCAGTGACAATTTGGCATTTAATTTTATCATCTGAGATTAGACTCCTACCACTGTTCAAAATCATTCCATTCTGATTGGTCTGACTTTAATCCTGAGCAAAATGAAACTTCCATTCCGAAGTACTGGGCTATCTGAGAATTTTTTAAGTAGTAGATCTGTTAGACTAATGACATTTTGAAAAGTAAGTTAAATTATTCAGTTTGTAATGAAGCTTACATGAATTTAATTTATGGAAAACACTAGGGTTGTTTTTGTATGAAGCTTCTGAGTACAGCTTGAGTGATGCAGTATCAGAATGATAAATGGCTAGATTTTTGAAGTCTGTGATTTCTGTTTGTTAAATTTACATTTAAATAAAGACCTGTCAGATTAATGAGAAGCTGTCAAATGATCAGTTTTCGTCTACATGTTGCTCGGGTGTTTTTTGGCCTGGTTTTTTGTTTGTTTTGTATGTGAGCAATCTAAACCAAAACCAAAATTGTTGTTGACAGGTTACAAGTAAAATGGGATTCAAGGGAGTAAAAAGTACCACTGCAGTGATACTGTCTTTTCTGTTTTGAGGTAGAATTAATGCACAACTTAATGTTCTGCTTCTGAAAACAAAGATTAATTGCCATGCTTGGCATGAAAAATACTACGAACCTAAAAAGGAGTGGGGGTTCCATGATGGGTGATCTACCTATGATGGCAGATGGATGATGAGCCTACAGAGTTGCTGGGAAGCAGTTGAATTACCTTTTGCATTTGACATTCTACGATTGCTACTCCATTATTGTGTGAAGATCTTCTATTAAGAATGGAAGAAACAATTCATAGACAGAATCTGAAAAATATTTTAATCCAGTTGTTGCATTTCTGCAGGTTAATGATGTTCAATTCTCTAGACTTGTGCAGCAATAACAATGTTTCATAAAGTACCTGGGTGGTTGCTCTAGAAGGTCTGAAGGGTTGGGCAGAATGTTTCTGCAAACTGGTGTGAACAGCCATGAGTTAAAATGCTGAGAAGGGCAATGTCATGAATGGCTTGGGGAGCTCTGTTTCCTCGAGAGAGAGGAAGTTATTTTTCTCAATCTATAAATATTTCTGTGGGGAATACCTTTGACAGGGTTTTATTTGCATTTTAGGAAAAAATCTTTATTTCTTATTTTCTAATGCTTCTGTGTATTTATTGTTTTAGACTCTTTTATTTATCTCTTCATATTGGTTTGTTTATTTTTGTTTAGAAAACTGATTCCACTGGAGGATCTAACAGCTGAGAATGTGTTATATTGGAGATGTCTTTGTGAATATCTAAAATCAAAAGGTGAAGAAGGTGAAGTTTTACTAGAACAGGTGTTGCCAGAACCAGCTATATACGCAGATTATTTGTTGAGGTACATTGCATTTAAAAATAAATCTCTTACCACTAAAGTAGAAGTTTTTTTAACTAGAGAGTATTTCTTTTATTCAAATGTTCAGGTATCCTGCAAACCCAAAGTTGTGCTTGAATAGTGATTTTAGCTTTTCTTCACTTTTTTAAAAAGATTTTTGAGAGATTTTTAGAGCTTGCAGAAACCGACGCTACTTCCATTGTTGTCGTTTGTGAAAATAAAATAAAATTTGGCCGCTGTCTCTAAGAGAAGCATTTTTGAATTGAAACTTCCCTCTTCTTTTGCCTTCTCAGGCAAGCATGCTTCCCAAAAACGTATGTTTGAAGGCAGTGACAGAGGTGCAAAAAGAGCCAGTTACAGAACAGTTATTTAACTGGAGGGCGCAGAAGGGTGAAAGTGAATGTTTTGTTAAGGCAATGCTTTTACCAAAACGAAGAAATGGTATTTTTTTTTTTTCTGTGGGATTCTTTAGTCTTAACAAATTTTGTTTGTGAGCATGGATAATGCTGGGAAATCTTAGAGGTGTTGTACCTGTAAAAGAGTGAATCTTCCTGAAATGATTATAAATCAGATCTGCTGAAAAATGCATTGTATTGATGGATATTTCCAATTAAAAATATGCATAATCTTTTCCCCGGGTGCAGTATACTGGTAGTAATTACAGAAGTCATTGCCACTTTTCAGTGTGGAATGTGTTAACATGTTTCATAAACATTTAATAAATGAAGCATCTGTGCTTCCTTAGTTTTGAAATGTATATCCAGTCTGGTGGGTATAAATTTATTAATTCATAATTAATTTAACAGTTCATAAAACATTTGTTTTCCAAAAAATTTGTTCTTCAAGAGAACATTTGTTCTTTTTCCATCCAATCTTACTCAAAGTGCTTTCAGTTACATTAGCCTTCAGGGCGAGGCTAAAATTAATCAGGTTTGCTAGTGATTGTTTGTGATATCAACTGTTAAACTCCTCGTTGTTGAGCTGTGCCACCAGTTGTTTCAGGTAAGATTTGCAGTTCTACTAATCCTCTGGTGTACAGTGTACAATTGTGCAGTGCACTGTGAGAGTGTTAGGAGGAGCAAGAACATGCAACAAATTGTTGGTAATTCAGAAAAAACGCAGGATTGCCAGCTGCATTTAGATGTTCACTGTTACCTGGTGCAGGCGACGTTATTATTAAATGATCAGAAACACTTAATTTTCATTTCAGATGTTCTTAAATAGTACTTAAATGCGAAGTTTTTTTATCCTAAATTTGAAGAAATTTTAAAAATTTGCTAAAAATAAGAAGCTGTTGCTGACAAGTACCTAGAAAGCTGCGGTAGAAAAAAGCACCTTTTTCACAGCTCATGTCAATATTTGAATTATATTTTGCAACATTCTATTCAGTATTGAATTTTGTACATGATATG
Source organism: Pachycephala philippinensis (assembly GCA_013397055.1). NCBI lineage: Eukaryota > Metazoa > Chordata > Aves > Passeriformes > Pachycephala > Pachycephala philippinensis. The sequence goes on from VWZT01013281.1 coordinate 716,759, forward strand.
TTTCACTCCAGGTTTTTGGAATATGCATAACTTTCACTGATAGATAAAATTTTGATAGAAGAACAATTGAGTCTAGAAAAATAAAGAAATTGAACAAACTGATTACCCTTTCCATGCTGTATGGCTGAGTGTATCTGATAACAGATTGTTGTCCTGTGATGACATATTTGATCAGGTTAAGAATTCACTGTATACTTTCATTATTTTCTTGTATTTTGTCTTGTAGGCAGTATAACAATTCTGAACTTGTAAAAAATATGTTGTACCTAAATATGCAGAAAATAGTAAGAAAAATGGTACATCTATACCTTTGTTCCTAAGATGTTACCTTTATGCATTTTTACAGAACTGAAATCACGTTACAAGCATTACTTGACATTTTATGTTTCTTATTGTATTACATTCACAAAAGGGATTTTTTAAAATGAAGTGCATTATTTTGAAACTGTACATTATTTGTTATAAATAACTTTCTGAAAATATTAGTCTATTAAAAGAACACAATCATTAATTTTTAAGGTTTATATCTAATGTAACCACTTGTTTATACAGGACAAGGAAGTGGTGGGTTTTTTTACTGGGGGTGGGAGAGGGGTGGATATATGGATTTGTTTGGAATGTGTTTATTTATTTACTTACTTGTTACTGTCCAACAGTGAATCTGAACATAATTATATCTGTTCTGTTTGGATTCAGTTATCTTCAAAATATGCCAGTTCTTAGTGAAGAAGAAAAGAATGACTTTAATAGTTTTGTAAACCTGATGACAAAAGAATTTATAGGCCAGCAACTGATTCTAATCATCGGCTGCATGGATACCATGGAAGAGGGAGGAAGGTAAACTTCAATATCAAATTTGTGGTACTAAGCTTATGACACTCATGCCTGAGGACAGGCATGGAACCTCTGCTGGGAAAAGAACCTGATCAAGCAGACAAAATACAGTTCTAATTCTAGCTGGAATAAAAAACATGGAAGTGGTCTCAAAATTGTGCCAAATATTGACTGCTTACTTTTATGGAAAAGTAAGTTCTAATGCAGATTCAGCATTGTTAGGGGAGAACAAATTCAGTTGTTTTCATAAAGTATTATTGAGATTATGAAATTACAAGACTGTTTATTTGGAGCATAGTATGTAAAAAATAAAAGGAGAAAAATGGATTACTTCACAACAGATGACTTGTAGCAAGTAGCCTGTTTGTTTCTTGTGTATTTAAGCTTTAGTCTGCTAAGGCCTAAAAGGCTGCAAATATCTTAGATGCCAGCCTAAATTGGACAGTGTTAACTGAGTCATTCTTAGAATTTGAACAGCCTTTTGGTGTGAAGAAGAGCGAATGAATTTGGAAATTCATACCATCATACCAGGCATTTTGTGAAAACTTGCGGTTATGATAGTATAAACACAGCAGTAATTTCAAACTCTCGGTGGAATGTGTAAATGTGTGCCAGACTGGCAGGGTAGTTTAAGTTGTAAATTTTTTTTTTTTTTAGTTTTGAGTCAGATAATTTCCATGAAAGCATTCTGCAGTATTGATACTGTCTGTTTTGTGCTGGTATGACTTTTCTTTGGACAGTAGTGACACCTGATTAAAAAATTCAGCATTTTCTAATCAAGAAAAAACAGGTAAAATCAGTAAAAGACAAACATTGCTAAGTAAGAAGATACATTTGGCAGTTAATGTAGCAATGGAGAAAAGTTTCTCTCATACTGTATTATAACATCTTCATCTTGAAGTTGGTAGGGTAGTGACATGTCTTCCATGTTCTTGAATAAGCAAACATTGTTTGTTTGTTTGTTTTCTCTAATGCAGAAAGCATCTGTTAGTTACTTTACAAAAGATTCTCATTTTACCTTCAACCTCAGCAGCACTTATACCTCTGCTTGTTGAAAGATTGCTCAGTATCATTACGGATGAGGACAGAAGGATTCAAGTTGTAAGTAATTGTAAAGCTTGATTTCTAGTCTCTGTCTTCCCCATAAATCAAACAGCATTTATGAATCATTGTAAAAGAAATATCAGTATTTAAATATTGTCTCCTTCCGCTGTGGGGGTATTGGGGGCAGGGGGGTGGTGTTTATTGTTATTTTGGTTTTTAGCATAGCTGCATTTTGTGGTTTTCTAGAGACGTTTATGTTTAGAGATGTGACTGGTGTTGTAAATGCAATCCTCAAACCAGGAAAGTGTTACACTTCAGTAGCCTGTTCCAGAATACTTTGTCATATTAGACGCAAAGTGTTTTGACAAAAACATTTAAAGTGAGGATGATGTAGATTTCCAGGTTTCATATTTCTCTTCCCTCCTATTAGCTCAGATAGGTACTTAAGGTCTTCTTCCTTGCTTACCCAGCTGAATGGGAGAAAATGGGATTGAAATGTGATCATGGTCACATTATTTCTTGTCAAATTGAGGGTTATTTACAGGGAATGAGCTGTTAAGAGAAACTGCAGAGATGTGCAGTACTTTTTCAGAAGGATAATATTTTAAATTTGGAAAAGTTAAATGCTTAGTATATATCTGAACTGCAATTAATGGCACTAGTATACTGTTTGTAACAACAGATTGCAGAAATTACATCAGAAGTTCGTGAGCCAATTGTTGCAGTTCACCAGCCTGTTGATGCTGCAGAAATAAGAAAGCAGAAGCTTGAGGTGAGCAGATTTTAGTTAATAAGAAAAATATTTTTTTAAGCTTAACCATCTAGAGTTTATATAGTAGGTTAATATTGGCTATTGTCAATAGTGTATCGTTGGCTAATACCACAGCGGTTATTATATTAATTTGCTTTTTACTTTGTATTTCAGCTGGCTAAAATAAAAATGAAACTTATTGAAGCAAAAAAAGCTTTGGAAGAATGTGTTGCTCTTCAGGATTTTAATAGAGCATCAGTATTAAAAGAGGAAATAACTGAGTTGGAACAAGCAAAAAATGATCTGATAAAAGCAGCAGAGCAAGCTGAAATTAAAGAAATGCCTGTGGAGAAGGTATCTTCCCTTTCTGTGTTCCTAAGTGCTGGCTATGTTTTAAAATTGTTCTTAGTTTTAAAAGAAAGTGTAGCTTGTCCTTGTCTCAAATACATTTTTAAAATTGAAACCAAACATTTGTGGTATTAGTATTCTTCTTCTGCAAGTATAGAAGCTGATAGTATGCTCTAGCAAAAAAAGGAATTGCAGTTAAACAGTTCTTTAGTCTTTGAATAACTAAAGAATTCTGAAAGGGTCTTTTTCTTACTCTTTTTACTCTTAACTAACTGAAAACATGAAAAGGAATTTATTTTGATCATAGCTTATAGACAGATGATGATTAATATTCTTGCACAAAAAATATGTAGTGGACAGGAAATGTTTATTTGGGTAGGGACGAATTATGATTAATGGCCCCATTCTTCTTATCATAGCCACCATTTGTATTGATAATGTTTTTCTCTTTTCCCTGACCAACTTGAAGAATGATCCTGAAACACTGTTGAAGTGTCTGATCATGTGCTATGAGGTTCTGAAGATCATGTCACTTTCTAAAGGAATCAGTCCAACCATTTATGAAATCATTCAATCTCTGGTATGTATGAATACAAAATAATGTTTGCATTATAATGAAAATGGATACATCAAAGCTGACCCTTGGATGCTGGCAGGAGGGTTTGTGCTTGTTTCACAATGACTTTGCTGTGTTTGGTGCTTTTAAGCCTTCTCAGAACCTAGTGTTTTAAAGGCGAGTACACATAATGCTGTTCTGAGCTCCTATTCCATAACTAGTTGTGTCAGATACTAAAATACAAGAGGAAGATGATGAGTATTGGACAAGTGTGTGACAAGGCTGAATTATACTGTGCCAAGTGGGGTGCTTAGATATCTACTTACTGCCCTTAATTACTTGGATTTTCTATCAGCCAACGTTCTGAGAGCTCTAATAGAGAACTTTTAAAGGTGTTGTTTTGTTTCATTTTGGCTTTAATTTTTGTTTGTTGTTTCTAGTCAAAAGCTTTTTATCTAGGAAAGACTGAAACTCGATGGACCTTTCTTTCCTTCTATGTACAAGGAAAGATTCCCCTCACCCCCCTCTGCTTTTTTAGGACCTTTGAAGAGCAAAATATTTTTGTATTGAAAAATAAGGCAGTGGCATTATTGGGCTCTTGTAATCTACAAGATATACTTCCTAGTTTCCATTGAGAAAAGTATGGATTTTTCTCCTAAATATCACAGACTTTTAACTGTTACTGAATGTATGGAAAAAGAAAGGAAAAAATTAGTATGCCATTGTATGAATGGTGCATCCATGCACAGAATATTCCGTGCAATTCTTATCCCATCTATTTAGAAAGTTTATATTTGAAGTTTATATTGGATGTAGTCAAGAGAAGGGCAAGAAAGAAAAGTATGAAGTGGCTGCTATTGAAAAATGTCTAAATGGATTCTCTCTTTGTAACCTGGAGAGGACCTAAGGCTAAGGGCCTGAGAGAGGGCAGAAGTCATAAAACATGGGAGAAAGTGAGTGAGGGTTGGTTGATCACCTGACAAACCTATGCACTAGCAAGCTCAGAACAAATGAAATGAGTCGCTCCTTCACCTAATCTGTAATTGGTGGAATTCCTTGTTGCAGGGTGTGTGAACACTTGGATAAATTTCAAGGAAGACAGAGCAAGTTCAAGAAAAATAAACATGGAGAGATTAGGTACATAGGAACAACCTGGTAGCTCCAGTGTCTCTCAGCTGCAAATTCTTGGGACCTTGACAAGAATTCTTAGGAAGTACCTGCTTACTCTGTTTATGTAATTTGGATTTGATCTTTTGATAAGGAGATGATGGACGGGATGACCTCAGAAAGGGCATTCTTAGAATTCAGCCTGCAAAGAAAATTGCTTAAATATAGTGGAACCACACTTAAATTCTTTCAGATGTATAGAAGTATTCTTAGAAATCCTAATTAGTTTTGTATATTCCAGGAACCTTTTCATTTGGTCTTTAATTTTCACATTTGTTGTTTATTCCACTTTTCTTTATCCAAGATCTTGCTTTTGTATTGATGTTCCTGGTGGATTTTCATGTGTTAAGTGACTTGGGATACTTACTTAGTTTTTTTTTTTTTGAACTTGAACACCTTAGTAAATGCAAAAATATAGAGTGATGCCACTGTATTGTTCATACTGTATATAGTCTGGCTTTTCTTTTGTGTGGATTTTTACAATTGTCTTCTCAAAGCTGTTTCAAGTACATTGAAGTGGCATCTATGTTTTGTAACTTGGAACTGGGTATTGTTTCTCTGCAAGAATGTTAATATCTTCTATGAAGAAATGTGTAGGCTTGTTGTTGTGTGTTGGGTTTTTCATTTCCCAGAGTGATCAACTCCATTTTGTTTGAAAACAAATATTTATTAAAAACAAACACTCCCGTGACTTCTGCTATTATTTTGTTGCTGATTTCAAACAACATACTCAGTCTACTTTTTTTATATGTAGATAAACAGAGTATTTGGTAGTTGCCACTTTGCAATCCTGTATCAAAATAAATTATTTTTAATTTCAGGGTAAGCATATTTTAGTAGTCAGAGTTTTATTTTCAATTTATGTATTTCATCTATATGGTTTAATATTACTGTTTTCAGATACTTCCGGGTGTAACTAATGTCCACCCAGCTGTGAGAAATATGGCAGTTCTGTGTTTGGGTTGCTGCACCCTTCAGAACAAAGAATTCGCCCAACAACAGCTTCCATTGCTGTTAGAGGTAAAATGTGCGATCAGAAATGAAATGATGGTCTTTGTGACTTAGTAAATAAATCCAGTCTTGTATCTATAACAAGGTATCATACATAGCAATGTTCTTTGAGAACCAGTGATTCCTGATTTCCTGAAGATCTGGAGAGTGTGGTTTCATGTGGATTTTTGTGATGTCTAATAAGATTCAATTTATCCTGGTAGTAGCATGTTTTTCTTCTGTAAGGTCACCTGTTGTCTTGAAATTTTCTAGGAATTTCTTATCTTTAAGGTCTTACTTTCTCTTCCAAATCTGGGTGAAATCTGTCATGCATTTGTTCCTCAACACAGAAAAGAGAAGATGTAGGATTCTCTAAGCCTTCCTTGGGAAACCAAACTAAAAATGTGTCTGTGATGGCTTTCGCATTTCTGTTACATACACTTACCTGTGATCTTGGGTGTCTGATTTAAATTCTGAATAATTAATTTGTTTCTGGATTAAGGAAAAGTTGTTAAGTAGAGGATAAAGCAATATTCAAACTAACAAACAATAGCATGGCCAAACATCAATGGATATGGAGCATGTTGGATGCAATAACACCCACAATCCCATCCTTGTGGTGAATGTTCTGGTACCAAGCTAATTACATCAATCATGGCATGTGTTAACATTTTTGACCCTGGCTTTGAGGGAAGTGTGGGTGGCCATTGTGCTTTTTTAAGAGAGTGTTCAGGCAGACATTTGAGAAATGACAGCAGGTGTTGAGCTAATCTGCTTGGCTCAGGCAAGATGGTAGAGTCATAGTAGGAGAACTTTGGATTCCTAAAAATAGCATTTACTATTGTTTTTAATTTGCCTTTGATTATATCACATTTTAAAAAATTTTGTTTAGAGAGGATTTCAGTTACTTTAGTAACTTAAATTTTTGAATTAAGTAATTATTTCTGCAGGTACTAAACCCCACAATCTCTATGTAGACTGCTATCAGAGGCAGGGTGTTGGGCTAAAGAGAATGTAGAATCTCTGGGCTAACCCACGATATATGGTTTTACTTGCACGTAATTTGAACTATAATAAATATAGTACCCTCTGTAACTTTGACTTTTATTACTCTCTTGGTCCCTCTTGTCTTTTTACATACTATTGATTTTAATTAAGCTGTACTTTTATTAAGCTATATTTCTGTAATGCCTAACACTCTGGAGCTACCACAGGCAAACTGACTTTGTTTGTCCAGTGTCTGTTTACCGGTTGAACAATAAAATTACATCTCACGCATGGATGCTCACTCCATGAGTGAAATTCATTTGATTTTATGTAGTGCAAATTGCATAGATGACTTGATAAATTATTTCCCAGATGGTATTATAAGTTCAGGTTTAAATTTGTATCACACCTTCCTAAAGTTTGAAAATTGGTTCAAGTATTATAAAAAGTTTCCCAAAGTAATCAATCTTATTAACGGAAAAATCTTACTATGCTAATTTCAAGATTGGTGGTCTATTGAAAGATGATGTATTTATTTTCCTCATTAAACCTAGGTTTTACAAGTAGATAACATAAAGATAAAGCTCAGTGCTTTAAAGGCAATTTTTGATCAACTAATGCTGTTTGGAATTGAGCCTTTTAAAACCAGAAGAGGCAATGACTCTCAAAGTGAGAGTGCACACATTAGAACTGAAAATGGTGAGGACGGAAGTGAAACAATAGTGGAGGAAGAGGAGACTGCCACAGTTCACAGCCTTCTGAAACTTCTTTCTGGTTTCTTAGACAGTGAGGTAAGGAATATTACAAAGTTTGCCTTAGTTTTGTTTTGTTTTAAAATTGTTTTGCAGATGGCTTATCATCCCATTAGGTTGCCTGGAAATATTGTGTGATGTGAATTGAAATTAATGGTCTAATATTAAAATACCTGTCCTAGAAAATGACTCCAAGTTTGTCACTGGTACAGGCTAACGTTACTCTTGAGCTGCTTTGCATTCTGTGCAGGTGTAAATATGTGAATGTCTTAATCAATTCTCTATTGATTGGGAAGATAGAATATGGGCTATTACAGTAAAGTATTAGTGAAAAACATTATGGTTGGTGCACTGTGTATATGATGAATTCTTTCTTTAGGATTCAGAACTTAGGACAGAAGCTGCAGAAGGCATTGCCAAACTGATATTTTCTGGGAGGCTGATCAGTGCCAAGCTCCTTTCTCGTCTTGTTCTGTTGTGGTATAATCCCGTGACTGAAGACGATACTCGGCTGCGACACTGTCTGGGAGTTTTCTTCCCTTTATTTGCTTATGCAAATAGGTAATGGTCTTTGTAATTCGTTATACGACAATATACATTGATCTAGCAGCTTTAGGAACCTTTTTTTGGTCTTGCACAAGTAGAAACGGCACAAATGCAAATTAGACTTAGACCTCTAATTCAGACTCCTATGCCTATTGCTTTTGAAAGTACATAATCTCAACCTGTGGCCGTTCTGAAGATTTGCCATTAATTCCCTTTTACCCCTGTGTCTTTCCACGTTTTTTTTTTTCTTTCCTAAGCCTATAATTGAAACTGTTCTCAAAGATATTGAATAAAATTAATTTAAAAAGATGTGCTTTACTTATTTATGCTGTTGAGCACTACAGGTAGGCTTTGAAGTGTAACTAAAAATGCTTCAAAAGAAAATAATCAGTGCCCAGCAGTTATCAGAGCAGCAGGCTGCTGGGTTGTGGTTTGGGGTTTGTTTTTGTTTTGTTTTTGAACCAAGGAATATTCCAATTTAAATTCGCAGCATATTTAAACCTCCTGTTTGTTTTGGTTGTGGACAAAGGAGGTAGAGAGCTTATGTAAGGGAATAAGAGTTTAAATAGCAATCCTCATCTTCTTTTACCTGCTGTAAGAAAAACATGTTTAGCTTACTTTTCAGTAGCTGCTAGTGGTTTTATCGAGTTAGAACGAACTGAGTATTTATCTGCTTTTTTATAGTTAAGTTTTAATTTAGGTGTATCATGTTACCTTATCTATTTTTTCAAAGAATTGAATTAAATGGAATTAAATTTTTGTGGCCTATGTGTTGCCACATTAAGAGGAGTAGTACAAAGGGGAGTTGTCTTGCAATAACAGCAAAAAACCCCTAAGCAATGTATTTTTGCTGTTGTCAGAAAAAAAAACCAAAGAAAAATACCCAGTTTCTTACAGAATGGGGTTTTCCCTACTTAAATTCTTATGAAAGTAACAGAAAAACTGATTTCATATGTTTCCAGTATCTCTGATAACGAGTAATGAATTTAAGCTTTTAACAGTGATAATCTTTTACCTTGTGAATGTCATCTTCTGATGCTGTGAATTTCATTCTATTTTTTTATGAGTTCTGGAGATTGCCCACCTGAGTAATCCTTTGTATTTCCAACTCATTTGCAAATGAGGCAATTTCTTGTGGCACCTCACAGATTATATTTTTCTTGAAAAAATAACGTGTATGTGTTAAGCAAAAATCAGAAAAATCTGTGGAGAAAAAAATCCTAAGTCTTAGTCTGGGTCATTGATTGAGAATTTCTGTTTAGTTAGGAAATCTCATTTATTTTCTGTCTCAAAACATTATCTGCATTCTGGATCACAAGTGGTCCATTTTAAATTGAGTAATTTACTTTCTTCAGTTACTGATACTGTATTATTAGAAGTGAATTATTAAATACCATGTGTAATTCAGAACTTGTCTGCAAAGTTGCCATTCAGTAAAGGAGAATTTGGGTAATAAATGAGATTTGGCTGAGGCTCATACCTAAATTTCATACTGATCTCTCACTGAATTGTAAAATTCCATTTGTTTTCTGGGTGCTGCTCTGTTAATCTTTCCATCTGGTCACAGATATAATCAAGAGGCTTACTTTTTGAAATGAAATATTTGAACTGTGAGGAAAAAATGTTGATCCTGACTTTTTTAATTAATCTGTCATGTCAGAAGGGTGGTATGAGATATTAGAATAGGGACAAGGTCCTGTAACCAGTGAACAATCCTTATTCATGGAATGTCTTCTATAGAGTATTAAACTCTAAGGCAGCCTAAGAGGAGAAACCTCTGCCTTGTGCCTATATGTTATTAGAAGTGGGTTTTTTTTTCATTTACAGGAAATAATATGAATGATACTTCAGTAATGCTTGAGCCAATATAAAGCCTTAAAGCTACTGAAAGGGAGAGTTCTTGCTTTGATTCTTTTGAAGCCAGTTGTAGTGCTCAAAACGTTTTTTTGTCAGATGGTTTGGCTCTGTAATCCAGCAGCAAATAATCTGAATTTTTTTAAAAATCATTTGCTTTCTCAAGTTTTCTCATGTAGTTATTTTGGTTCAAATAGGAAGTTAATATAAATATCAGCAAAAGTAATTAAAGGCTTCACTTCAACTGTACCTTGTACTTTTTGACATCTTACTTGTTAAATTGTTTTGACAAGTCTTGTGGAACCACACTTTTAGGCAACTTGCTGCAGAACCAAGTGAAACATGATTTTTAGGCTTGCTTGGCAGGAGTTATGAACTCTTCTGAGAAAAAAGCACAAGTATTTCTTCCAAAAATCTTGTTAACCACTGCATACTTTTTTTGCCAGGTTTCCTTGCTTTCTTACACAGTGAAAAGTACCCCCAAGGAAAAATTCTAGCAGAAAGGGGAAATGAGCAGAAAACAAGATTAATCTATGAAAATGAATTAGAGACATGTATTTATGTAAATGTCTTCTCTTGTCCTTCAAGACAGAATATGTCTGTATATATCAGTTGGGTTTGCAGTAGTAAGGATGAATGTTCAAATTCTTCAGAGGAAGGGGTACTTAAAACTTGCTTGAAATACCATGTGCTAAAATTTCAATTCATTCTGTGAAGCAGTTTTGATATCTTGATCTTGCTGGATGTTGCTACCAAGTTTGGGTGCTCCCACTTTGCTTTGATTGATGTAACGGGTCAGTGAACTTTCATCATGGAAGAGAAAATTTAATTTTGTCTCATTATGCTACTAATATTTGACTTCACTGAAACAGATCGAACCAGGAATGCTTTGAAGAAGCTTATCTTCCAACTCTGCAAACACTGCTAAATGCTCCTGCAACATCACCTTTGGCTGAAGTAGATATCAGTAATGTTTCTGAACTGTTAGTGGGCCTGACCAGACCAAGTGGACTGAATCATCAGTCCAAGAAGTCTCAGGACTATCAGGTACAATGTGTTAAACTGTAGGAAAATAGTACTTGTGTCAAATAAAGAACTACTCCCCCTTTGCTTACTGCTACCTGTCTGGGCCTCTCTGGGATTCCCAGTGTCAGCAGTTGGATTAAATGAGCACCTCTTCAGGTAATGAAGTCTTTTAGCTTGACACTTTCCTCCCCCTTTTCCTCCCCTTTTCTTCCCCCGCCCCCCCAAATTTCCCCTCCTTCTTACAATTAAAAAATGTTAGTAGGAACTTGCACATGGCTAATTGTTTATATTTGAAGGTATTTATAAAAATCAGTTGGTGAATGTACTGAAAAAATAGTGCATTTTAGGAAAATGTTTGCTGTGTAAAATTAGCCAGCTGTTTAAATCAGATTGTTCTCATTGCTGTCTCTTGTAAATAGTTCCCAGCAAACTTACTGATATCTAATTTCTTTCCTTTGCAGGAGTTAACAGTGCATGATACTTTAGCCATGAAAATTTGCAATGAAATCCTGGCAGATCCAACTGCACCAGATGTCCGCATTTATGCAAAAGCTTTAAATTCACTAGAACTCAGTGGTTCTTCTACAGAGAATCTTCTGGTGTTGCTCAATGAGATTCAAGAGGTAGTACATAAATAGCATGGTTCTTACTTTTTTAATCGTTAGTAGTCTAATATTCTGATATGCTTAAAAATGAGGGGCCTTTTCTTTATTATGACAATATGACTGAAATTTCTCTTCTAACCAGTCTTTGAAAATTAATTTTTGAGTAATTTACAAAAATCTGAGCTGATATCACTGCATAAACCATAGACAGTATAACCAGCGTGAAACAGTGTGCCCAACTTGATACATTGCAGTACAGTAAGTTCTTTTCATCACTGTGGTGCAGTTTGTTTTAAGTTAAAATAAAATTCAGTATTAAGTCTTGCAGTTTTGCAGCTTATCTTTAGTTAGTTATTAACAGCTGAAATTTTACACCTAAACTTGTGATATAATGGGAAGATCATTAGGCAACATGAAAAGGATGCTTGATTTAAGATGAAGTGGGAAGGGATTACAAGAAGTTTACTTCGGTGCTTTTACTAATATGGAAAAAAATTAAAATTTGGGAGTGTGGCACAGGAACACAACAGTATATAGAAATGTTGAAAAGAATGCTGAATCCACTATGGGTATATCATCCAACTCCATGTCCAGTTGCTTTAATTTTTTTCAGGTTTCCTTTAAAAAAAATTATGAATGAAAAAAGGGAATTTTATTGCCTAGTATTGACGGAGAAAATGTTTCTCCTTTTGGCTTGACTGGTCACTTTCATGTCACACATTGTATCCTTTGTGCAGTAATTTCAACTAATCGTACTAGTAGGCAAATTTAATAGATAAAAGAAATAGTTGTAAATTTAAGTAGCATTTAACATTAAATGTCTATTCTCCAGCAAGTGGAAGATAAACCATGTCAAAGAGCTATTGAGAAGATCCAAATGAAATTGACCAAGGATCCTAATGTGGGCAAAAACCACTCTGGAAGAACTGAGGAAACAAATCTCCCTGAAAGGAGACAGGAAAGTGACATCACATTACCTGAAAATACTGTTCACAATGAAGAAGGTAATTCAGGAGAGGTGTAGTACAGCAGGTGTACAATTCAATGAATTGTGCAGATGTTATGAAAATTAGAAGCAATAGGACTTGGAAGACAACCCCACCTCTGTCAGCTGCTCCTCACAACACTTGTGCTCCTGACCCTTCCCCAGCTCTGTTGCCCTTCTCTGGACTCACTCCAGCACCTCAATGTCTTTCTTGCTGTGAGGGGCCCAAAACTGACCATGGGATTTGAGGTGTGGCCTTATCAATGCTTAGTACAGGAGAATGGTCACTGCCCTGGTCCTGCTGGCCACAAAGTCTCAGGTACAAGCCAGGATGCCACTGCTGGTTCCTGCTCAGCTTATGGACATTTACCTGTTAGAGCTGGTCCCTTACAATTTCAGTGTCCTGAAATGGAAAATCACTGTTCCCATGCTCATGGTCCTCCAGTTCAGGGGACTGGGGAGCCTGTGGTCCATCAGTAATATTAAAGAATCAGACAAATAAAGCACTGAATGGCTCTGCTTTTTCTCTAGTTCTGTTAGGTGACTGACCATCTTCAGCAAGTGTTCGTCCAGTGTCTTGTTTGGACCTCCTCCTATTTTTACTGTACTTTCAAAAGTCCTTGTTTACTATCTCACAAAACACTGATGAGGTTCACCTGTAACTGAACTTTGGCCTTTTGTGCCTTCTCCCCACGTGTGTGAACCACAGCTCTGTCACCTTCCTGCAAAGCCTGACCTTGCTGTCAGAGATCTTGCAGATTCTTTTCCCTCTTGAGCTCCATGAGGAGGTCCCTGTTCAGACAAGCTGATCTTCTGCCCCACTCGCTCAGCTTCTAACACAGTGGAAGGGGCTAAACGCTTGCCAGGAATAGTTTATGTGTGATTGACCTTTGTTGGGGTGGAGTTACAGCTGAGTGACATTTTAAACTTCCTGTTAGCTTTGTTAGCTAGTTTCTGGTTTAAAGAAAAAGGGGAGTTCAATAGTGTGGCTTTTTAATGTAACAGCCAAAATTTAAAATACTGGTACTTAAGATAATCAACTTTTAATTTATGACTTCTGCATGTGTTACTCTGTTTAACAGAAAATAATAAAGATGCTCTTCATACTCCAGTTAATGAAGTTAAAGAAACTGCTAAATTAAGATCTACAAGAAGCAAAGCTGGCAAAGGTACAGTGGCTGCAATATTAGTTGTTTTTAATAAAATAATTTCATACTAACTTTTTGTGAATGTATAGATGGGAAAGCCATTCATACTGTGTTGCAGTTTTTACAATTTTATTTGTTAAAAGATTAAAGTGGTTTGTTCTGTGGAAATTTTTGTGCTGTTAACCTCTCCCAATAGCACAGATTTCAAAAAAGAAAAGAGGACTGACTACAGGATTGCAGATAACCCAGCCACAGCCATTGACAGTAATGTACAGGTGTTTCTGGGAGAAGTGGAAAATTGTGGGGTTTTTGTTGTTGTTTTTCTGTAACCACATTCTGTCTATGCTGACTGCATATTTCTATGTTTCAATGCAATATCAAACACTGAAGAAAAATAGGTACAAAACTAGTTTAAGAAAATAAATGGTATCAAGATACAAAAAGAGACTTTTGTTTATACTTAGGACAGCAGAAAGCAGCAGCAGAAGTGAGGTCTGTGACCAGAAGAAAAACTGGTGCAAGTGTAAAACGTGATCTTGAAAGGTAAATCCTTGTCTCCCCACCATCAAAGCCATGATGTCTGTTCTAGCAAGGAAGTTTAATTCAAATGTTTTTCTTTCCCAAACCTGTATGTTTTGATATCCTCTGTTCCTAAAACACAGATAAATATTTAAGAAAAAAAAATTCTTTAAACTGGTACTTTTGAAACAGTGGCAAGTTCTGCCAAGGAGCCTGTAACATTTTTTTAAGGTATCTTTTGTGTGTTGAGTCAACAGATACTGTAGCTGAAAAAGGTCAGATTTTTGGTTTACATTATTGCTCTTCTTCCAATTAGTTTTTTCTGCCCTTTTTAATCTGTTCTGTGGAAGTGTCAATTTTTAAAATTTGAATTCTTTTTCCCCCTTCACAGTTTTGTTGCTTGTTGTCCAACATGTAGTTGACAAGTGTCTAGAAATGACTGAGAGGTGAATATAGACAATGGATTTCTTTCCTTATGATCTTGCAGGATACAAGCATTAAAACAACATTATCTTTGTAATTTTCAGCTGTGCTCAACTCTTTCTTAAGCAAGTAATCCATTTAATTTATTGTGGACTTTATTGTGACCAGGATCAGTCTCTTCCATTTGCCTGTTCGGTGTGTTTGCATTGATTCCACCTAATTTTGGGGGAATTTTGCTTATTTTACAACTGCTTATCGCTTGGTTATCTTTACTGATAATGCTATGTCACTTGGAAAACACCAATATATTCTCAAAAAAGAAAAAGTTTATAATTGGTAAGAAGTATTGTTGCTCTTTAAAACCATGTTTCAAGTTTGTTCCTATAAAAGCTCTTCAGTTTGCTTACTCTTTTTTACCTTACTCTTAAATATTCTATGTTTCAGTGGTGATCAAATTCCAGAACCGGTCCCAGTGTCAAGTTCAAGGCCTCAAAGACAAGCAAAAACTTTGGCACTGGAGAAAACTCGAATGAATCTTTCAAGACTATTGAATGAGGCAACAGATGAGTGAAAACAAAAGAAGAAAGTGCCTTTGTCAACAGTGGTAGTTAACATCAGACTTGAAAATAAGATTTTTTTTCTTGATAGTCATATTTAGCACCTTTTATATGAATCATCATTTATAATTCTACATTTCTATACTAGTTTTTTTAAAATAGAGGCCTTTAATTCATTTCCTGATATGAAGTCCTTCATTCATGAAATAAAACCACAATAAAAGTATTACCTGAATAAAACTTGGAATTTTTTTCTTTTACTTTATAGAGAAGAATGCATCTTACCCAGAAATAGAAATTGCTGTTGATGCGAAGTATTCCATAGTTAAAGCTGTTTTGATATTTAACATTAGCGGAGAGTGGTTGCTTGTGATGGCAGCAATTTTGAATGTACCTACTTTTATGGCACCCACTTTCTTCATTTTTATAAGGTTTTATAACAGTAAAACATGGTCAGCAGATGCGTGTATTTACTGTTCATGTTAGCGTAAAATAGAGTTGATCTTAATTGGGAATTCTGCTTCCTGCAGGTGTGTGTCCACTTTATTAAACAATGTCCAAGTGGTAAAACTGAGTGATTTTACAAACCGTACCGAAAGTCTATTGGTGGTGACCTTGTTATATAGAATCAGTGATGTGCTTTTAGAAAAGCATAAAAATATTTGTGGTACAAAATAAGATCTGGTAAAGGAAAAGAGTATTTAAGTACAGACGGGGCAAAAACTTAAATCCTCTAAGGTCAGTCTTTTTAAAGTAGTATCCAGTTATTTCTTTGTAGCTCTGAAGTTCAAAACATGTAGGAATGGTCAGGAGTTTCACCGGACCGTAGGTTAAGCTGTAGTCACTGGTGGCTGAGCAGGTTCACTCGAGATGGAAACACCTGGGCAGTCGTGTCCGTGTCGCAGTGGGGTCATTTCAGAGCAGTTGGAGCAAACTCACTTGGTCCCTCGACATGCACATCTCAACTCTTGATGCCAAGTGCAACTTTTTAAGGAACTTGCATTTAAAATAGATAAATATGCTATAAATGATCTTTGATAATTCTCAGAAACAACTTAGGGACACAAGTGAAAAGTAGTATTCCTAAAGTGTAATGCCCAAACTATTATGCTGTTTCCAAGCTTGCATAAAAGAAACAGAGGGATTGTGTTGCTTTTCATCCTTTGCAGTTTTTGTTGGAAACTTGTCAAACTGCAACACGCCATGACACACTTTTCTGTTGGTGTTTGCTCTATTCAGAAGCTTCTCTAACTGTGATGAATTATTTTTGTAATTTTTTACACAATTTTGAGGTCCTGACCTCCCTCTTTTGGTAACTTTTGAAATCCCCAAATTGTGTTGTAGTGTGAGTTTGTGTACATGCAGCCACTTCAGATCACAGATGCTCTCTGTCCCCTTGAATGCTGCCTGAACATAGTCGAAATGGGCAAAGTATGTAGTTGTTTTTCTCTGTTGTAAGTCAGAGCTTCCTTGGAGCTTTAGTGTTGGGGGTTTTTTATCTAAGTTTTAAGTTTTCTCTCATCCTCCCTCTCTTGAGTGGTTTGTTCTTTAAGCCCTACTACACTTTGAACAACTGCTGCTCGTCCACTCTTATTTTTTCCTAAAATGAGTTTTGAGTCAAAGCAGGAGCAATAAAAATCTATAAAGGCCTCTGGGCATGCCTTCCTGAATAATCTTTAGTTTTGCCTTCTTGCTGTTCTGTTGTGCCTTGCCACATAAGCAGGTTCTGTCTCTGGCATCTCTTAGGAATGCTGGACTGAAAAGGAGGTTTCCTTCAAGTCACCTCCCAGTCTGTGGATGCCTCTGCTGTGGATGTGGCTTCACCGGTGTAATAGAAAACAGACTTTGTCTAACTGGAGGTGCCCAGGGCTGCTGTGGGGCTGGAGTCTCTGCCCTGTGGGGAGAGGCTGAGGGAGCTGGACTTGTTGAGCCTGTGAATATTGGGAGGATCCCCAGTTACCTGCAAGGAGTCCGGTAAAGACACAGAACTGGGCTCTTTGCTGCATATGATGAGAGGATAAAAAAACAACAGGTATAAATTGAAACTCAGACCAGAATAGAAGGTGAAAAAGGCAGTGGAACAGGTTGAAAACTGCTGGAATACGTTATCTGTGCAGGTTCTGTCCTAGGAGTTTTTAAAGACAGGACTAGGTGTGAAGTACTCACAGCTGGCTGCCTTTGAGCAGGATGTACAACTATGGACCTTCCTAATGTCCTTTTATGCCTGAGTTACCCTGTGCTCCTTCCAGACCACAAACCTGAGCAGCACGTGGCACTGAACTTCCAGCACCTCTGAGCACATTGCCTGCTCAACTCCCTGTAAAGGGTAGGGTCTTCTGTGTAATACAAAATTTGGTGTGTTCTTGTAAAATTACTTTACCTTTCCAGGAGGGGTGGCTGCTTAATTAAGGAATAAAGTTTTAATCCCTAAAATATTTTATTTTATTTAAAAACAGCCTTTTTGTTCCTCTGGACCTATTACTGTGCGTCCTTCCTCTTTTTGCTGGCTAAACACAACAGGGTGTCAAACATGAACCACACTAGACCTAGACTTGATTGCCTGTTAAATAATGGTAAAATAGCAGTGGTTGCTTGTCAAACTGAGAGATCCCGTGTTTATTCCCACACTAGTTTTTGTTTCTTAAAACCAGTTTTGTGATTCTTGTTTGCTTGCATATTCAGTGTCTTCAGCCTACACACTAAAACACCTTCTCTTGAGAACAGGCCTTTGGCCAGTTGATCTCCAGAGACAGCAGGGGCTGGTGAGCTTGGGTTATGCCTCAAAACTCTTAAGTCAGCAACCAACTAAAACTCAATGTGACTCAAAGGAATAATAATAATAATATAACATAGTAATAAATAATAGTTGCTAACAAAAACAGGCTCCTGCTTGGAGCTGAGGGAGACATGTCCAACCACAGAAGTTCTGGTATTTACTGCGTCTTTGAAATCAGAAAATCCATGTGGCATCTCCTCCCATGGGCACACAAACACCATTCCAACTGCAGTGGCTCCAGTGCTTGCAAGACTATGTCCTGCCTGACTCCTTACTGGTCCTTGTGCTTTAGTGGGGTTCCACTGAAGTCAGCGTCAGTGCCTCTCCCCTGGGAAGTTTAATTCTCCTTTTGGCTTTCTTGCCCAACAGAATCCACATGCATTAAACAGTTGAGAGACATAAACACCTTCTAAACAGCACTAAACATGATGAATGTTTATTTTAATCACATTTTGCACTTTTAATCATGTCCGATGCTTCAGTGACTCAATACCCTCTTGGGATCTTGTGACACCAGAATTCATAACAATCTCTTTATTTCAGTTACTGGATTGCATCTGCAAACCAACAAACCTCTGTAAAGAGGAATTGCATCCTCACTTTTTTAAGGTGAATCTTTAAAACCTTTCTTTTATAAAACACAGTGACTTCCAAGGAAATTTCCTTCTGGAAAATTAGTTCTTGTCAAGTAAAGGACAGACAACTCATCATGAATTAAGAAACCTCTACTCTAGCTACTAAATGTATGACTCCAGAAAAGAGAAGTATATTATATGGTTTTATTCTAACACTTTTGTTATAGCTCTATTAATAATAAAGTTTTGATGAATGAAGTACATGAACCTTGCTAAGATCATTTAGGCATGGAATGTGTACAATGTAGTCAGCTACAACCATTTACTACTTCTTTGAGTAGAGATAAAATTTTGATTTTACATTGAATTTCCAAAGTACACAGAAAAAAATGAAATAGAAGCGCATTTACATCCATTTTAATTGGTGGCAGGCATAAATTCATAAAAACAAATGGGGAAGAAAGACCATTTAGCAGAAACCTCAAAAAGTGCAGATACAGATTTGTTGAATGACAATCTTTCACGAGATTCTCCAGCAGGCTTGGTCTTTCTTTTAGACATTAGGGTCATTAAACACTGTCACACAGAAGTTCAAGATAAGTGAAGATGGAAGCATACTGTAGAAACAAACTGGTGCTTCCATACATTTCAATCCATTGGTGAAGGAGATCTCCTCAGATAATTTACCTTTGTACTGCTTTGCTTCGAGGTAGTCGGTCTCCACCTGTTACAGATTTGTTTGAATTATTACCATAAATCCTTACATGGTGACCTATGCCACAAATTACATAATATATTAACTTTCGTGCACAAAAATAAAATTGGGAAACAATAGTTAAATTTAAAGAACATAGAAAAATCACAATACTATTAAAGGGGAACATCTGATTCTGATATAAATTTGTACTGCAAGAATTTCATGATACTCAGATGTGAAACTTCATATTTAGAAAAGAAAAAGTACATCAAACTGAATAATGCTAGTAGTATATAAAGCCAAATCACACAAGATCATTTCAAGATCAATGTAATAAATGCTTATTATTTAGCAGAAAAAAAAAATCAGGAACAATGTACAAAATAATAGTGCAAGAACAGCTGCAATCTATTTGTTCTCATCAGTTTTGAGATTTTGGTTAAAAACTTTACAGCTGGCGAGAGATGCTGTTGAAAAACTCAGATTCCACTCAGTGGGCTGATTAAGGCACATCTTTATGGACTTCAAATGTTCATTTTCTGTGTTCATGTCTATTGAATTCTGCGGCTCCGAGACTTTCACTTGTAGCGTGCTGTGAGAAAAGAAGTGGGGGTAGGAGAGGGAAAAAAATAAGAAAAAGTTTAGTACACTTTCCTCTTGCCCTGCAAATTAGCTGATAAGAGGCAAGATGAGGTGGTGGCAGATCTTATATTCTGCTGGGGTTTTTTGTTGTTGTTTTAGTGCACTATGTTCCAGAAACACTGAGGATGGAAGCCGACTGTGCTGTGTTGGAGTTTGGGCTGGTCCGTGTGGGGATGGCTGAGGCCCTGTCCATTGGCAGTGCCTGTCCCTGGTCAGTCTCCTGCTCGTGCTGCTCCTTTGCAGGAGCTGCAGTAACTGCTGGCCTTGTTTAAATCATCTCCAGCTGACTAAAGCCACAGAGCAGGAACTGGGCAAGAGTTTGGGGCTTGTTTTTATTGCTGACAATATTAAATTAGTGCAGCCATGGAAGGACTCACATATAGACCGTATTTTGTTTTTAATCTAGGAAAAAAGTAATAGACGAAGGGAAAGGATCCCAGTCCTTTGTGGGGGTAACTAAGCAGACTAGGATAGATGTATGGATTGAATAATCAAATGGTTTGGGTTGGAAGACACCTTTAAAGGTCATCTACTCCAACCCCTCTGCAATGAGCAGGGACACCTTCAACTAGATCAGGCTGCCCAGAGCCCTGTCCCGCCTGATCCTGAATGTTTCCAGGGATGGGACATCCACCACCTCTCTGGCCAACCTTTTTCAATGGTTCACCATCCTCATAATCAAAAATGTCTTCCTTAATATATAAAGCACTCAGAAATGCTTTAAGATATAAAACACACTCGGAAGACAATTTCAATCCTTATTTCAAACCTCTTCATCCCTTGTATTTTACTGTCTCCCTCCTGCAGTGATTTGTCCCCCTGTGTATGATACATTGTTTCTCACCACCCTTTTCAAAGCTTTTGAGAACTTCAAAAATGATACAAAGTTGAAAATATTTCTGAGATACTAAAAATATGGTTCTAAGTACTGTAGAGGGTAATTAAGGGTAGGAGGTAATCACCATGCTAAAACCTATCCGAACAGTTTCCTATCAAAGGGGTATTTAAGCAGCAAAAAAGACTTTTACTTGCTGCATTTCAGGAAAACAGGTTCATCACAGAACTCAGGTGCACATTTTGAAGGCTTGAACGTGCTGCAGTGCAGTGCTCACATGGGTGTGCAGAGTAGCTGAGGACAGTCAGTGCAGGACTGTACCCTGAAACATTGGCTTGTGTTACTCAAATATCAATGACTGACTTTGATTAAAACATCTCCTATGCCACAGTAAAAGGGAAGGAGCTTAGGCAACAGCTAAAATTACAATTCACTGTTGTTTTTCAGAGATATCAGAAACAGTTTTAATTCTTTTACATTTTAATATAATCTCCCCTGAAGGCTGTGTGCCTTTCTGGCATGGCAGTGAAACAGACATTTCTCATTTACTAACCCTAGTTCCCAACCCTCCAGGCTGGTGCACTGTGCCCATGCCCTGCATTTCCTTGTGTCATTGTCCAGCCCCTATCTTTGGTCTCATTTTGCCTTGTACCCTTTCCCTCTGGTTGCTCTGATCCTTTCCTTCCTGCAGGAAATGGAGTGCAGGTGTAGATGATGGACAGGACTGCAGTCAGCAAGGTTACTCTCCTGAGTTTACAACCTCTTCAGACTTGGATCTTTGCCCTCAGAAAGTCAAAGGCTTTTCTTATGACCATGGGATTAAG
The DNA here is from genome assembly GCA_013397055.1 of Pachycephala philippinensis. Classification (NCBI taxonomy): domain Eukaryota; kingdom Metazoa; phylum Chordata; class Aves; order Passeriformes; genus Pachycephala; species Pachycephala philippinensis. The sequence goes on from VWZT01013281.1 coordinate 738,200, forward strand.
TGCATATGGGAGATGGTGTTAAGGCTGACTTCTGCAGTTAGCAGCTTTCCTCACTCCTACTGATTTTGTGCTTTTCAGACATGGCCAGGTAACAAAACATAACTTCTAACAACTACCCAACAGCTAAATGAAGGATAGGGCAGGAATGTTTTGGTTTGGGTTTTTTTAAGGGTTGGGGTGTGGTTTTTTTTTTTTAATTGTTGTTTGTTTGTTTGTTTGGTGGTGGTTGCTATCTGAAAGGAACATAAATGCCTTAGGAATCAAGAAATTGCAAACTATCAAGTAGTATGTACCTGCAAAGTGCTTAAAAACCCAGCATTTCTACTGTCTTAAAGCAGCAGACAGATAAACCCTGTTGAACGCTGGGCAAGTGCCAGACTGAAAAAGCCAAAGGTTTGGGCTCCTCATATGACCTGGCATGTTCCTTCTGTATATCAACTAGGAATTGGACCAAGCTGGTAAGGGCCATTTTCCAACCAACACTGCTGGTGGTAACAGTGTATCCTAGGATGTGGTGTAATTGTGACCATCATTCCTTCCCATCTGCTTGGACCACAAATGAAAATGCTGAGTGCTATTATAGTACCAAACAGCACTTTCCAAGGACACAGCTCTGTCAGGGTCTGCCCTGCTCTTCATCTTTTAGGTTTGTACAGGTTTCTGTACAAGGTGCAATAGGCTGGACTGAATTTGCAAAACTAGAACTGAAGTATGTGCTGATAATTGTCACGTGGTGATCTATTTACCTCTCAGAGAAGAACTCTTGGAAACTCAAGACTTTGCTTTTTAAATGAATGCATAAAAACAGGATTAGAAAAATGGTAAGTTTTTCCCCCCAGTTCCTCGGTATGGGTAACATCAACACAAAAAGTTTAAGTATTTTAGAAAATTTTACCTTGATAAAAATAAAGTGGAAAATAGTATGAGAGAGATCTGCATTAATATATTTGTTAACCAAGAAGAACCTAGTCTTTCATCTTGCTTTTGATTCCTTTACCTGTAGTGATTTATTTTCTAGTTGTTGATTTAACAAGGTAAAAAAACGGTGCATTTAAATATTTTCAAATCAGAGAATATAATTAAAGGGATAAAATTAAACAGAAGCAGTCGAATTTCTCCAGTCAAATCCGTCAACAGATTCTACTCTAAATTTTATTCCACTCTACTTGCACAAGCTCCACAGTGCATTAAGCATTCCTAGCAAAGGAAGATGTTACACACAGCAACCCTCCTGTCAGGAATTCAGATTACAGCCTGATGCTCCCAGAAGCCATGACGCCTATTTCAGGAGAGCTTGGAAGCCCCCTGGAGCTCTCCACTACCAACACTCACACCAGTAAGAAGATGGAGTTCCCTTTAATTTCCTAGACAACGGGCAGACACTGATCTTACACAATGGTCTCTAGGAAGGTTAGAATTTCCCGTTCTGAAGCCATGTGTTTGCCATTCCATCTGTTTTGTTTTTATTCTTATTCACTTGGGACTGACTATGTTAATCAGCTTCCTGCATGTGATTTATGGAAGTCAGCTTCAGGTGCTTCTGTGACATGGAACATAAACTCCAGCCGTGGCATATCCAATAGCTCTGTTTTCACTAGGGAATTTGAAGACAGGACAACTGTGCTAAAATCCCAGTGAAAAAGATGAAAACCATATTCATTTTTTTCATAATTTGTATGACAAATTAGTGAGATTTCTTGAAAATCCAGTATTTTTTTCTTCATCTTTAATTACACTACCCTCTCCTAGCCCTTTTCTCTAAATAGTCTTGAAGTGCTGGTAACATATTTACTGCTTAATTGAGAAGATTTAATATTTCACCATGTATAATAACTGACACAGATAATTCTTGTCTCTTCTTAGAAAGTAAAGAGAAAAAAAGGGATATGGAAACGTGACAATACTTTTTGATCTGAAACAAGAGCAATCTGAAAAAAATGCCTCGGGGAGCCAAGTTCAGCAGCCCTTCAGCAGGTGCTCTGCCATGGCTCTGTGCAAGGGCTCTGTTCAGTCCCAGAGAGTTTTGACTCTTCCCCAGAGCCACGTGAAGCACAGGGGGTGGCGGGGGTGGCACTGAGGACACGGGCACAGTGCGCACGGTGACAGGACACGCTGCTGGCTCAGCGCGAGCTGGGAGTGCCCTCGTGTGCTCTGGGCTTTCTTTGGAAGCTGCTGCATGCCAACCAACGGGTCTGAAACCTGTGTGAGGACTCCTGGATGGTTTTGTGTGTGTTGCAACTCCCAGTTCTCACATCACCATTATTGAATCACCTCTGAATTTATCATCTTCCAACAGCGCTGGAGAAAGGATGAATTGCCTGTGTTTTTCTAACAAATCACCCCTGTGTTATTCTAGCCAATCTTAGCAGCCAGATCAGAGTAACATCGATGGATTCTCAGGTCCTCTCTGCTCTCCCTGGCTAAGCAGAGAACCCTGTGTGTAGTTAAGCTTCCAGGCCTGCTGGGGCCTAAAAGAATAACCTCTCCCCACAAAATTTTCCTCCTATCATTAAATAAAAAGGAATAAATAGAAAGGTTTGAATTCAACCTTCTACTAAAGCAAGCAATGAGTGGCCTCCCTGTGCTCCTAAGTGCTAAAAAAAACCCTGTTCTTTTCCTCACTTCCTGTTAAAACTGCCCAAATACAATTTTTTTTTTTTTGAAATGTCACATTTCTTTCTTTAGTTTTACCCAAATCATCATTATACTGATAGAAATACTGATTTTTAATAGCAGGATGGGAGATCAACACCAGAAAAGCTGAGGCTGCCAAGCACAAAAGGAAAATAATATTCTTTGAACTGCTTATTTTCTGTGCAATTTGGAGCCACATTCTTCTGGAAAAACAGGAAATTTGATACCTGTTGTCATTGTTGTACAAAAATGATAACGTTTAAAAGAATCTGGCTAGCTCAAGTCCATATATTTGCTGAGTTAATCTGTCACAACATATTGAAAAAAAGTAGAAAAAAGAAAAAGTAGGAATGTGTAAAAATGTCTCTTATCTGTTAGGTCAGTCCTCAGCATTTCCCATCAGAGATTGCCTTCAACGCTGTGTGTTCAGATGCTGTAAAACAGCTATGAAAGTATCACTGTAGGGTTATGTTTCTCTAAGTCTTTTGCAACACTTACAGATAAAAACATCTCCTCACCCACTGTGTGAGAGCAAGGTCAAACTGGTTTTTACCCTCCTGTCTGACAGAAATGCTGCAAACTGCCCTTGTTAAACACCACCAGCACCAATGTGCAAACTGGTAGCTTGGAAAGCGTAGGAGCACCCGTGACACACAGCACTGACTCGAGGCTTTTACAGAAAGGTTTCAAAAACACTGAGTACAAACAGTAAAACTTCAGCAGAATTAAAAAAAATGTTCTCTGTACAAACTCTACTCAATTTCTCAAAGGAAGGAACTAATGGAATACACTAGGTAAAATCTACAATGACTACAGTAACCTCAGTATGATTTCCAACACAGATTGATTTGGTAATGTAACAGATATTGAAAAGACAGTAAACCAAGCACACACAGTCTGACTGATTGTCTCTGAAATTTAAACTCATTTTTTCCACAATGCCAAAACCCAGCAACAAAGAAATATACAAAGAAAATTTTTAGTGTCTCATTTCCATTTACCAAATGGATTCTCACTGTAACATGAAATAACATATTTCAGCTGTGTGGATGGAATCCCATTTGGGAATCTGAGAGAGAAAGAAATGCCCTGGAAATAAATTAAAGCAAGCTGGGGAGATAAGCAATATTCAGGGAGTCTTAAAAGTTAGATATAAGAGCTGAGTTTAACACAGCTGGAGTGCTAAGACAAATAAAACAGTACAGAATACCAAGAAAGGACGTGAAATGAATGGAGACAAAAGACAGGGTGAGAAGTCAGAACCAGCCATAATGCCAGATTGAAGTTATGGTGGAAAGTTTATTTTGCTCTTCAGACTAACTCAGAATTGTTTTATTGGTTTGAGAAAAAAAAAAAAAAAGAATGGAAAGACAGGAAATATGAATAAAATATATACAAAATACATAAGAAAGATAGCTCAAAGAGGCAACTAGGAATTTGTGAGCAGTCTTGGCCTGTCAGTGAAAGAGCATTACTTACTGGTAGCTATTTTCTGAATCTATATATTGAGATACCCCCACACTATTCAAGCTTTAATTTTAACATGCAGAGACAAAATTATATGCAGTAGTAATCATTAGTACTTCATCTTCAAAGACCACAGCACAACAGTAACACCAAACAGCAGACGGTCACATCTTCAGGTAAACATTTGGCAAGTGGAATGGATGGCAATGGTTTCAGAGTGCAGTTAGAGAAAGAACATGACTTTCTCCCCAGAACCAGTCAGCCTCAGAAAATTACACACAACAGATCATAGGCAACATAAAAGGTTTTAATTGCAATTTCATTGCAGAACTTGGGAACCAAAACTTTTTTAAAATATAAATTAAACAGGATTGCACAGCCATGGAAGTACAGAGCTCCATTCTGATGGCTCCCCAAAATACAGGGCAGACTTGAATACATGTTGAGAAATTTAAATAGCAACAACATTCCTTCCCCCTTTTTAAGTGATAATTATTTAAAGCAGCCTGACTGAGAAAGTTATGTAGAACAGTGATCTTTTTGACAAGAACCACCATGTTTTGTGGTGTTATAGACTATTTAACAGTCCACAGAAGGCACAGGGCTTTTCATGAACAAGGAAGCAGAATATTAATGTAAGCTGTCACTGAAGTGGGCATGAAGCAATCATAAAATTTTAGGGCGTATTTTACTAGTGATGATAGTACATAACCTGTTAAAGAGAAAAAATAATCCTATGATCTCAAATTGTTCATAGCATACTATCTTTAAAGATCTTGGAAACAAAAAGCAGCTAAGATTCTAACAGATGAAAGGAAGCATCATTAATTTGATGATGAACATAATGAATTCTTAGCTTCTAGGCACCACCATGAAACAAGCCTTTCTCTGATCATCAGTTTCCTGAAAGAAAATTTCTACTTATTACTAGAAGTTAGCAGCATGCAAACAAATAAATAAAAAACCCCCTAAACACCTGTTGTGCAGATGAGCACTGTTGTATTTGACTTACAAACATACTATAACGGAAGAAAGGTTTTTGCTATTTTTTTCCTATCTAATCATATTTAAAATGGTTTTGCACAAGGCACAATAAAGCAAAGGTTGGAGGTTCAGAACAATGTGTGCTGCTGGTTCAGGCTGCTCTGAGGAAGCACAATGCCTCCATCTCAGTGCTGTGATGAATGCAGCTATGGAAGTCCTGTCATTTGAGCTCAAATCTTTAATCCATAATAGTTTTTTGACATTATAAATGCAATTATGTTATGGAGAGAGATCATCTCAGAAATACGATGAGACAGTCCCTGTGTGGTTTATAACCTACCAGACTTCTGAATTAAGGAAGGTCAAACAGCAATTTGCAAATAAGTAATTTCCTTTTCTGAGATTTCTACTACTTAAATGTAATTTAAAACCAGCTGTGAGTAGTAAAATGATAAATAGGAAATGTCAGCAACAAATATGATACAAAAGAGAATTTCTTCAAACACACATCTCTAGAACTTTAAACTAGAAAGACAGGTAACAACAACCACCACAATTTTAAGAATTGATACCTTAAGTATAGCTCTTAAATATTTACTTGCATTGTAAACAAACTTCTTAAATTTTAAAAATAAATTATTGTTATTGAATGTTTTGAAAATTATGCTAAGTGCCTCAATAAACACACTGAAACCTAACTTTAAGTACTTTTTTTCCCCTAAAATTTGCCCTGCATTCAAAATGAAAGACTTTACACGTAGGTAAGAGAGCACAATCCACGTGAGAATAAGAATTTATTTTTAAAGAAAAATATTGTAAGTCATTCCTAGAGCTTCTAGAAAAACATTTTTCAGCTAGGCTTCCATTTCATGTACAGGGAAATAGTCAATTGTTTGGACCAAGATTTCCATAGTTTGAAATAAGACAACTTTGAGGACAGGCCTGTGCCAGTAAAATATGAAGTATAATCTCTGAGTATTTGTGAAATCCACACCTTAGGTAACAGGAACCTGTGACAAGATCCATCTGAAAAGACTTACTTCCCTAAACATCTTAATTTTCATGTATGCATGTATTTTAACACGAAATGTGAAAGCCTCATTATTGTAATTCCTAGCAAAATCACAATGTAGAAATATTCTACCCTGAGCTACAAAATGAAAACAAAGAATATGAATACCAACATAAGACCTGCTTGGAAAAACTTGACTGCAGTCACATTACTCACTGATGGCTTGACAAGAGATATAAAACATTCCAAACCAAGAAGAAATTCAGGCTTATGCTTTTGAAAGTATTTTATGTCCTAAATTAAGTTTAAGGCCATTACTACTGGTATGCATGAAGTAAGAAAAGTAGGTCTAAAGTTGATCTTAACTGAAGAAAGAGCTGCAGCCAAGTTAAGATACCTGCCACACTTACAGATAAATCATGATAAGACAGAAGCAGATTCCTCTTATGGAAGCCCAGAAGTGGAGACAGAAAGGAGCATGTGACAGTAAGTGGAGGATGGAGAGCAGGTGAGCTGCACAGCCACTGAAAGAAAAGTTTGTCAAACTCCTGCCTAAATTTAATTTGTGGTAAGGAACCAATAAAGCTGAAAGCAGATGTAAGTCAGGTGAGTTTCTGCTGTTGAAAGGATAAATCAGATAGTAAAATCTGTCAGATTGATGAAACCAAAGAAAAGAATACAGAAAGGAGCACCTTGCCTCCATAAATCATGAAGTTTCTCACTAAAGGTTTATATCCTCTTGACACAGCAAGAGATACCATAATTTGTACTTCAAAGAAATTGAAGAATAATCTAAGCAGCCTTTACTGACGTCTAGAACATGAGAGGAATCAGCATCAAAAATGGTCCCCTTTCAGTTATGAAAAAATGCAAAGAAGCAAAAATTGCTTGACCTGTCCCATAAGAACAGAATGTGCAATTTGCCATGAATATGGCAGCAGAAACTGTAACTTGTCTAGTTATAAAGCATCTAGAGCTGTTGGCCCAAAAGCATGGAGCTAGGAAGACAAAATCTGTTTAAGTATCTTGACCATGGAAAAGACATACCTTTAAGCTATAGGAAAAAAATTAAATTAGTGAGTCTTCAATTAAAAAAAAAAAAAAGGATTAAAAAGCTGGTATGGCTTTTCACAAAAGACTTTCCGTACCTGAGTTTGAAGACATCTGTGACAAAAGCTGACTGAGATCTTCCTCATGGTATTACAAATCTCTTGGCAGGAGTATGGACCAGACAGAATGGACCAGCCAAGGTATACAACGAGAAACATGCAGTAAAAATCAAAACAGGAATAAAACTGGGCTGCACTTGTCTTCTGCAGAGTATTCTTTGGCATTCACAAACACACAGCTTGGGATGAAAGGAAAGGTGATACATGATCTGAGAATCAATTAAAGTTTGGTACTAAAGGAGAGCAAAGTAGGAAGACAGGATGCAGAGAAATGTGGAATAACCAGAGTGTAATGGCCTGGTCTGAAGCATGGTTCAGACATGGGTCTGAATAAACAAAATGAGTACCAGCACTGCTGTGAAATGACCCGCTCAGCAGGACCCTGGTGCTGTACCAGTGCAGGACAGGCACTTCTGTGACACAGGCATAGGCAGCTACTCTGGAGCACAGACGAAGCACAGGTCAATGCTGTACAGCTGCAGAAGTACAAATAAGTGTCACGATATACATAAAGCAGCGGGACAGCCAACACAGGAAGAGACAGCCAATGGCAAAGGTGTAACTTTCACTACAGGATATAAGCTGATGTGCAATGACTTGACATCCTGATTGGGCTCATCAGCCTCCTCGAAAAAGTGTGCACACCGTTCTATCAAAAGGTACAAAACTGCAGGGAAAACATAGATCATCTGGCTTATTGAGTAACTAATAAAAAAAGTTCATGAAAAATCACACAATAAGAATGAAAGATAAAGTGAGCATTTAGATGAGAAAAAAAGTCAGCCTGCTGAAAAGCTGGCAATCCAAAAATGGGAAAAAAGAAATAACAGATGGAGGAGATATGAAAACTGTAGGAATTCAAGATGATACCTCATGCATTGAAAGAAGATGGAGAGAGATGTGTCTCAAAAACAGCATTATTCTATCAAGGTACACTGCAAGCAATCAAAACATTGAGTCCTAACCTAGTTAGGAGTGTGGAGTACATATTAATTATTGCTCAGTTACAATAATTTCAATCTTTTATTTGACTAGCAGTTGAAACAAGATCTACTTTCTAGCTTTTTATAAAGCACTATTAAAAAAACCCTTGTGAGAAACAAAGTAAAAAATCCCAAATAGCTTTCCAATTGGTATTGAAATCTAGGTTCTATTTGCAGTTTTTCAAAGAAGTGATTTTCTCTTAAAATCATACTTTAAAAAGGTTTACAGTTCATAGGCAGCACATATCCCTACACAAATATATTCAGGTACAGGTCTATAAATCACACATTTCTATATAATTGTATTTGGTAAAACCTGTAATTTTGATTTCTGAACATTTTCCTCTGATTTCTTCCAAAATACCTAATAAAATCTTTAACTGTGAAGTAAACATTACTAATGAGGTGTCCACGAACTGCCTTTAGCTGGATCACAGCCCCAAGAACACCACCACGTTTTACATGACATTGAGCACAGGAAGCACGCGCTGCCCCCACTGCCACCAAGGGCAAAGCTGCCGAGCTGCGATGCTGCAGCGGGGTGTGCACAGCAATGCAAAACACAGCTCATAAAATATTTCACTTCCCCTACACAGCAATGTCCTTTCAGATACATCCATCTAATTAGCTGTTGATCACTGTAAAAATATCTGTCTTAATTAGAACCTGAAGGTTGTCAACAGCTTTCAGAAACACTCAGCATTCTCAGGGACACCCAAGATTCAAGGACATTTTAGAGAGCCTTTCTTTTTCATGTTGACCACAGGAAAGACTGGAGAGAAAAAGGCTTTTGATAAGGAAATACTGTCCTTAAAATACAGTAAAAATACTATTTGTATTAATTTAATGTCCAGTTATCAAATAACAAAAACATTTCTACCAAAGGTTATTAAAACAATATCTTTAAGGCACAACTGTGCAATTGTAGCAAAATTAAAGGACACCACAAGCAAAAGGATGAAGAGTGAATAAATGTGGCGTTTTATTTCACTGAAATCTGAAGATTTCAAATCATCAGGGGTCAGACTAAAACTATCCTCGGATAAACGAAAGATGAATTAGGAAAGGAAAATCTACCCAAGAATACATGCAAACAACCCAGTCATCTCACACCATTTTAATTTCCCCCCTTGATTCTGGAACCAGAATCTGCATTTTCTGAATGTAATTAACTAAAGATTCTAGTATAAGACACTTTACAAAGATCTGGTGAAAGAAAAAAAGCAGCACTAGCTTTAGCATATAAATGATGGAGAAATGCAAACTAAGGCACAGTACACAGGCCTCTATGAATGAAAGCATCTTTCTTGAACAGGACTGTTTTCAACACCAAAACGTGGAATTGTCTCAGCAAAATGAATCTGCTCTGTCATGATCAGATTACATAAATACTTAATTTACATCTTCACAGGCTCTGCTGATTGACCTCCCTCCATTTCTATCTAACAGCAACAAAAGCTCTGCTTTAAGGCCATAAATTCTCAACAGAAGAGAGGATTTTAAAAAGGATATGTACTTATCAGATCTTCAAAAGCACTGTGCAGGCCTGGGAAAACTGCAATTTTCTCTTCTAGAGAAAGAGTTACAAAGAAAGACAGAAGATTGTCTATATTTATTTAGTATTACCACTTCCCTAAAGAAAGCTGAAAAATCTAGCCATTTCCTCAGCACCAAGGACAAATAGGGAAACATGACTATGAGTTTCTCAGTTTTTGAAGAGGTAAAATTAAAAACAGATACCAAAACAATATTGAATAAAATGATGAAAAAAGCACCCCAGTTTAGGTACATAACTGGGTATATAAATCCTACACAAAGGCTTAACAATCATGGCACTAAACTACAGAAAACTACATTTCCTAGCAGGTAAATGAAATTGAAGACCTCAGAACCGAGTTCTTTGAAAAAAGTCCATTATTCAAAGAAGCAAAAGTAAAAATCCTTAGCTCAGAACCCTCACAAGAACATGAGGAACAGCATACCCTAAGGCAATATGTAAATAACCACAGTTTAAAACTAAACACCACCCAAAACCTACACACCCCACACTAGATCACATGATGTGGGAAAAAGAAAAGGGAAGAGTACGTAATTTGACAAGCAGAATTCCGGAGTGTAAAACAAAACGGAGCATCAGACTGGTATGGGAGCTGCTGTTGTAGCATTATGGGGAATGAGGCAGAGACCATTAAGTTCATTAAATGAGTAAGGATTTATTACACATGTATAGTCAACTATATATCAAGTGTACCTTTCTGCTTTTATAGTTCTGCATTAAAAATGGCCCACTTACTGAGAGCAGTCATTCATTTCATATTCTTCCTACATTTCTGTTAATGGGCTTACTTTGGTTTATGTCTGCCTATGAAAAAGTAACTTCTTGTCTGGCAAATACAGTTATGAAAATTTCTGTCTGCTTACTCTGCATCACAGGTGAAACTTATTTTAGAGCCAAGTAACCCTCTGATGAAAAGCCTTTGTGAAAAGAGTCAACAGACTGTTATACTCTGTCTCCTCTGCACTTTTCCTAACAAAATATTTTAAATTTGTCGCTCATTAGGGGTGTAGACTGTGGTCCTTCATGAAAGAGAAAGCTGAACAACCTGCTAAAAACAATCTTGTTTGTCACCAGATCATTCACAGTAGTAGGGAAGTGATTCCCATTTGTAGCCTTAACATTACTGGATTGCACTACCATGAGACAAATAAGCAACAATACTGGAATATTAAAGCAATAATAATAATATAGATGTGTAAAAAAGAGTTCACTGAATTTTCCCTTCCAATTTTTAGAAAACATATGGTAATGGAACTTAAGTTTAAGAAAAGTTTGGTCTGTAATATTAATACAGATGTTATTTTATGTGCATAATGAAGAGACCAATTAGACTGACAACACCAAAGTTTTCATAGTTAAGATTCTTAACTCTTGCAGCCAACTTTGAAATGACCACAAAAATTAGCAAATTCTCATTTCAAGTACTGCACTAACTCAATTTCATTAAGGTAGAATTTGAAAACCACATTCAGACATAATAAAAAATTAAAATTGAAAAGTCATATTCTCTGCTGACAAATCCAATAGATCTGTTCTAAAACTCCAGACTACTTGAAGAAAAGCCAAAATGTAAGTGAGAAAATTAAAAACTTCACGTTAGATGAAAATATCCTAACTTCAAGTGATAGGAATTGATTTTTAAAAGCGAACTCCCACCCTGATATGAAGGGCAAGTGCACAGGTCTGTGATGCCAGCACTGCCTGCTACTGTAGAAGGTTCACAGTCTCTTTTTCATCTGTATTAAGTCCACATCCTCTGAAGCAGATTTTTATATTTTTCAGTACATTGTAAGATCCTAGAATGGAGTATTTTACATGTCCCAGTTTTATTGCTGGATTAAGAGTTTCTCATATTTTAGCTTGGCTGTCTTGAAACCTTTTGCCCAAGTCCAAAGCACGTGAATGGGACCTTCGGTGTTACCAGTGAACCACATTGAAAACAAATGCTTTCCTAAAAACACGCTTATGTAATTTTCTTTGCACAACAGAGAATAATAGTGTTTCAGTGTTGCTAAAGAAATTTAAACTGTGAGAAGATAGATTTACAGTAAAAGGGAACTGCCCCTCAACACATCAAATGCATTGTTGAAACAACAATGAAGTCAAGTAGCAACAAACACCGAATGGACCCAAGGATCTATCAGCCACCTTATCTTGAATACAACAGGCAATGTGAAAAAGCAATTAACTCTTTTCTGTTGCTGTAGTGAGTGCATGGCTAGTTCTGGTTGCTGGACACTACCTTGAGCGGTAAGAACTCAATTGTTTATTCCTGCTTGCACATGCTAATGAAAACCAAGTATACATAAAAATTTGGTAACAACATTCTGCCCACCTGCCACAATATTTCACAATAAAACATCATCACAACATCTCTCTTTTTCAAGTACATTTGGTAAGACCCCAAGATCCGCAAACGTTGAAGAAAAGCTTCAAATACTGACCATAAATGTGTCTACAGCAACATTTCAAGCACGACAACAGAACAATGATATAGTTTATGATACCACATAAACAAAAATACAATCCAAAGAACATATGAACGAAACACGGTGTTTTCATGTGCATTAAACTTCCAGATGCAGGAATTATGTTTGAAGTCACATGCATGCACAGCTAGAAATCATGTTGCTTCTTTTTAGGGAGCAGCTATACTATACTAAAAATGTTTGTATGATTTCCTTGGCTGGTGCAGAGAGTACACAATGTTGAATCAACACAGCAAAACAAAACATCCTTCCAGTATCAGACAATCTCCAAATACTGCAACAGTAACCCTAAGAAAGATCTGGGGTTACAAGTGTGGAGAAAATTCCAGAACCATCATTCTTTGTCTTTTAACATTTCCTTTATCAATGAACTTCCTATCATAGCCTATCTAAAGACAGTGACTGATATGAGAAACCATGAGTAAAAGGGAAAATAACAAAAACTGTAAATGAAGTAATGTAAAATATCAAAATAGTTATCAGATTTCCTGAAGATCCAAAACTAAAGGACGAAAGTTATCAGGTAGATAAAATTGAGTCCCAATTAAAACTAACATGAGACCATATCACAGTAATAGGTCTTGCATTGCCATAGAAACAAAACATTTACAGATAAATATAATTGGAATGTAACATTTTCTCAATGAGTTACAAGTATGAGAGAGCTCTTTCTTCATTTGCAATGTAGAAATGAATATATGCTACCCTTTCCTTTTCTAGTTTTTTTTTTTACAGCAATTTTGTGTCAAAGTTTGAACTTCTTAAAAACAAGTTATTTATGTTGAGCTTGGCCACAGATCAATGAATTAAAATACAAAAGAGTAGTCTACAGATAAAAAAATGCTGTACTTTGGAAAAAGCAGAGTTACACTGAATTAGCTTAATATGAAGAATTCCATATACCACATGAAGTACAAAAGAAATAGAGCATACAAGAGCCATTATATTGTTCATATTACAACTTAAATTAACCTTTCAGTTTATTATCACAGATCCTTTTCTACAATATAGAATACAAAGGAGGACCTAAGATTTTGCTTTGATATTTTGAATAACAGGTTTTTTTTTTATTTGGGCAATATATAAGATTAGCTAATACAATATTGTTTTTACAAAGGCAGTCATTTAAATCACATTGCAGAAGTTGTGCTTTACTTGGTGAGGATTTCACACCTCAGTAATTTTGTTGAAATGACTTGAGACTTCTGTTTAAGGAGATCTCTTCACCCAACAGAATAAATAATTTCACAAGTGTGCCCTCTTTCTAAGTAATATAATGGCTTTTCTGAGATCACAGTTGTATTACAACGTATTTATAAATACCTGTCTTCAAAAAATTATTTAATTTCAGACTAGCCTAAAAAGATTCCAAGCCAAAGTACTTAGCATAGCAACTGTATATTGTACTTGTCAAAAATAATTTTGCATTTTAAATTGTTCTGGAAGGATTCAATGTGCAAACCCCTTAGAGTCAGCAGATTTCATTTGGCATGGAATGGATACTAAAACGGGTCTCTGACTGAACAATTTTCAGAAGTACAAAATACTATCTTTTACTGTAAAATTACAAAACCATTACAGATTTGTAACACAAATCATTCAATGAAAACTTTTTTAAACCAGCTATATGTTAATGCACTGAATTGATGCTTAATTTTATAATTTACCCTTCCTCACAATATGAGAAACTACACAATGGAATGAAGTTCTGTTCCTTTTGAAATCCATAGCCAGTCATGACTGACTTCAGAATGTCAGAACTTGACTTCTTGTCTGTCTGAACTATATTAGTTAGCTTATCAGAGCTGAAAGAATGGTGCAAAACATTATACACGTTTTAAAATTGCACTCTCTGAATTATTCTGATGTTATGCAATGTTTAACTTCATGACTTTTCTGAAATTAAAATGAGTAGCATGCAATAAAAAAAAAAAAAAAGTGCTTAGTTGTTTGACTTCTCCAATTCTTTAGGATTTCAATTTTAAGATGAAGGGGGGATCAGGAACTTACCTACTTGGTACTTTGGGTAATAAGGTGCCATTTGTCCACTACTGCATGATTGTCTCTTATGCCTTTTTCTTAAATTTGTATCAGTGGTCTTCCATTGTGGACTTTTTCTTTTGTTTATTCTGCTAAGACCTTCAGAACTACCAGCAGGATTATCGTCCTGGTTTACACCACTACTTAATTTTCTGCTATGAAACTGGCCATCCAGCCTTTCAGTCACTTTAGAAGAATTAGATCCTTTAGGTGTTTCCATTTCATTTTCTTGTTTCTTTAATGTATTTTGCTTAGTAGAATGGGACCTTAAAAGAGGATGTCTTTTTTCTTCCATATACGCCTGAGTGCTTTTACTGTCAACAGCTTCAGGAGAATAAATGACATTATTTAACCTAAATGAATTGTGCTGCTCAATATGGTTGATTTTTCTCAGAAATATCCTACAGTCTTTAAAGGTTTTGGCTTTCCAAGTATTTTGAAACAGTTTATCTTGGCTTTGTTCTTTTCTAAGATTTTGCTGGCAACAAGTTGTTCCATTTGTCTCTGAATGTGACTTAAGTATATTTGCTAAACCAGGATGTGGGTTAAAGTCAGAAGATCCCATCATCTGTTGAACAAATGCATCTCTGGCTTCGTTTTCAGTTGGCAAGAGGCTATTCTGAGACTCTACCAAACTCTGAGTGGGCTGGATTTCTACTGTATTTTTCTGCTGGATCTTGGGTATTTCATCATTGGTCTCCCCACTTGTACTTTTAAACAATTGGCTTTGGCAAAATAACTGCAGATTTTTCTTTTTTGATTTCCAGCCTCCAGAAGCCTGATTATAGAGCTTTTTTGTTTGTCCCCACCTATCATGCTGCAACTTCTTAAATTCATTTCTTTTCAATCTGGCTAAAGTGAAATTACTTTTCATGCTTAAGACTGGAGACCGCACCATGTTATGTAATATTTGCAATTTCCCTGCTGGTTTTGAAGGGGAGGATAGTGCAAACTTTTTAAAGTGCTTTCTGAAAGGGCAAGTGCTAGGATCAGATTGTTTAGTTTCCATCTTTATCTCCCTAGTACTAACAGCTTCTAAGGGACTGCGAGCATTTGCCTTTCTCACAAGAGAGAGAGACTGTGTTTCTGTAGTTTGCATAAACCAGGTGCAGAGTTCATTCATATTACACTTTTTCTGGAAAAGCATTTTTATAGGTGATGTTTCAAGTTCTACAAGGCAGGAGTCTAAAGGGTCTGACATTTCAGTATTACAGTCTTGTTCAATGGGATCCCTTTTTTCACGTACGCATTTGTCAAATTCACTTCCCCCCACTCTCAGCCAGGTGTTAGTCATCTGTTCAAATCTATTGTTTAATTCTTCCAACAAGGTGTCACTTGAAGTGGAAGTAGGCCACCACCTGAGAGAAGGATTTGATGAAAAAATGGGATCCAATGATACTTCATTAATGGGCCCGAATTCACCATCCTTAAGATCCTTTTTAGCATTTCCTAAATTTCTCAGTTCTGAGGTATCTTTGGATGCTGCGCTCTGATCTGACTGTGTAAGTTTTTCCTTGTGCTCCTTACCTTTTTTCAAATGGAGTTTGTAAGATTTATGTAGTAAGGCACTTCTACAAGTAAATGCACTAGAAGATGCTAATGAACGTAAAAAATGCAGTGAAGGTTTTCTGTCTCTAGCAGAATGTCTCGATGGAATTCCACGTTTTCTTGACACTGTTGTAGTAACATTGTGTGATCCATCCTCTCTAGAATCTTTCTGCATGTTCTTTACTTGACCCATATTATTGCACAGTTGATTTTTTCTTTCCTGTGGTACGTTTTTTTCTAACACATTCTGCTGTTGTAAAGGAGGCAAACCATTGCTGATGCTCACTTTTCTTTCCTGAGGTGAAAGTCTACTGACAGTCACTGATATGCCAGAAATTTTCACTTTTGCTGGCCTGCCAGGTTTTCGAACAGTGGTCAACGGTTTCTTAATCTGCCGTATAACATTGCTGCTAGGATGTGGTGATGCCAGATTACTCTTGATAGGCCTCACATAGTCATAACCAGAGACCTCCTTTTCCGTAGAAGGATTCTGGAAGACTTTTACCACTTCAGTCAAAGCATTTCCACTTTCTGCATTGTGCCTTGCTTTGCTGGGATCATTGGCAAAATTAGAATCAATGTGGCGTGTGGGCAGAATGCTGATGAGATTTAGATTACCCTCAGAAACATGTCTCTTAGTTCTTCTTGACCTTCCAAAAACAACTGTCACAGTAATATTTTTGTTGCTGTTAACTTCTTCCATTATTACTGCATCAGGCTTGATGCTTTTACCACCACAGCTAAGTTCAGGTCTAGGTTTTGTGCTTCCACTCATGTCTACTTTTGGTTTAGGAGGCCGTCCAATAGGTCTCTTAACCTGCTTAACTACTTGAGGACCTATTTTCTTTGGTCTACCAGGTTTTCTTTTGAAAACTGATTCACCGCCACTGCTTGACTTCTCCACAACTTCTTCAATTTTTTTGGAGTCATTTATGTTAACTTGACCAACTGGACACGAGCTTGTAATTCCTTCTGCATAAACACAGCTTGACTCCTCCTTAGTATCATTTTCACTGCGATCACAACCCTTGACACAGACTGCATGAGAAAGGTCACCTGTGGCCTGTTCGTCTAACAAAGTGTTTGTGTGCCCCTGAAACAAACAGAGATCTGTGCTTGCCTTAGAAGATGCAGCTGCAGATGTCAAAGTGTATTTGACTCCTTCACAACTATTAACTTCTGAGACAAACATAAGCTTAATAGGACTAGAGTAGCTTAAGGGAGATGAGATGTCCCCAGTTTCAGATGTTACATGCAAGTCCCCATTACTGGAAGCTGAACTAGTTGAATTAAAGGTCAGAGATTTCAAAAGGCCATCATTAATTTCTCGATCTGTAACTGCTTCTTGTGAGTTTGTTGTGACACAAATTGCTTTGATTTTACTGCTGCTTGGCACATGTGAATGTGGAAGGAAGCTTTGTTCTGTGCATTCCATTTCACTCAGACTGAAAGGTAAGCCCCTTCTAGTAGCTGGGTTCATAATCTGTTCATAAGCATTATCTTTTAATTTTTGGCTTATTTTGTAACTATCCAACAATGAGTTGCTAGTCTTTCTGGCTAAGTTTATTGTATCTTCTAAACGCTCCACAACAACTTGCAGATTTGTGTCTCTCACAATTTTGCTTACATTTATGTCACTGCATCTTTCACCATGAACATTTTTATTTATTTTCATTTTTTCCAAACTTTTCAAAGACTTTCTTGGACTGGATGTCTTTCTAAACATGATATTGTTTGTTACATACACAGAGTACCACCCAGGAGGCACAATGTTACGTTTAGTTCTGCCCAAGATTTCATTACTCTCATCCTTCAGAGAGATCTGACCAGTCTCTTTTGAGGTTGCACAATCTCCTTGTGTATTTGGGAGCTTTGCCTGGCTGGCTGCAATAGCACTGTTTTCTGAAAGAACTAGAAAGCTGGAGCTGGTCTGAAAATTAGTAAGAGGTAGTTTGAAAGACTCTGTTTGGTGTACTGGAAAGCACATTGGTTTGGTTTGGCAATTCACACACGGATTACTTTCAAGATGTTGCAAAGTCTCATCTTCTATCACAGTAAAACTATGTCTTTTATTTGGATGCATTTTATCAATTTTTTTTGTAGATTTTTTTGCATTTCTCTCAGAAACTGCCTTTTTTCTTACAAGAGTTTCATCGAGGCTTGCAAGCTCCCTCTTGATTTGCAAAGACTGTCGTCGAATGACTGGTGAATCAGGAGAATTATACGTTGCAAATAAAGTTTCCTGACGCTTGCGAAATCTTGTCTGGATAATTTTATTTTCTACTTGTTTATCATGTTGGTGAAGTAATTCCATAAAGCTGTAATCACTTGCCTTAGCATTATGCAAAAGAGAAGTTATGAAGTCTCCTAATTTGACATCATTTTCTGGTGCCCTGTCACTGCTAGAAAGTTTTACAAGATTTGTTGCTAGATCTGTAGTGTCTATTGATTTCAACTTCTCATTAATGCGGTCCATTAAATCTTGAAAAATGGCAGAATGTTCACCTTTCTCAGAGTTCATATAACCATCATTGCTTTCCTGGTCTGCTGATACCAATGTTCCATCTGAACATTCAATCTCTTTTCCTTTGCATGTTTTACCTTCATACTCAAATCCTCCTTTGCTTCCTTCAGCTGGCAAGAGGGATGGAGGCTGGTTGATGGATATTTCAAGCTTGTTGTTGTCTAAAGTTGGAAAATCCATAAGCATTCCTTCTGACAATTCAAATTCTTTACTGTGTACAGGTGATAGTGGAGGTGGCGATGGGCTGCGGGATCTATTTGAATTTTTAATGCTGCTTAAGAGGTCACAGTCCTTAGCTGAATATGTACATGCTGCTGCTTTCACAGAATGCCTGTTATAATTTTGCATTTGGTCAGCACAATACTTAGGAGAACTACATGCTTTGTTCACCATTGTCTTAATACATCCAATTGCTACAGCTTGGCATGACAAAGACTGGAAATCTTTAATACAAACAGACAGAGGTGGTAAACAAGTGTTTGGCCTTTGATTTTGTAAACAGCACCTTTTTGCCAGCAAGTGTCCATTGCAACTGCAAAATGGAACATGAACATCCTCTTCAGTAAGGAAATTGGGAGTTTCAGAGTGGACTAAATGTGTTTGCTTGCAACTGCAAACTATAGGAACATTTTCATCCTGTATTAGGAATTTTAACATAGCCAAAGTCTGTTGCCAGTGATATGAACAAAAAGACTCCAAAACTTTGTTTAATGTTGATTTTCCTTTTTCCAAATTAGCTGTTTCCTCTGAATTTGCATCAGCTGTTGAGCTTGAACTGAAAATGAAAACAAATCAAAACAAAATATAAATTACAGTAAAACACCACATCCAATGTTTGTTATAATGGTTAAACTCAAGCCTAAAAACCTGAAGTTTACAAAACAGTTCTGTTCTACTTGCACTATTCAATCATACTTGCAAGTGTCACTAGCAATGATGTGCATCTTATCAGTGATAGCACTAAACTACCATTAAGAAAAATAATCATGAAGAAATTAGAGGCAAAAAGAATAATTTGAAATATAGCTTCTTGATCCTAACTGTAATTACAACATTAACTTTTTGATATTTCAAACTATCTTAACCATTAATGAAGGAAAACCTCACTAAGAACCAGGCAAGCTTGGTATTACTCCCACTTCACTAACTGAGGCACAGAGGAGATACATGACTAAGGTTCAGTGTTGTGGCAGAGGAAAGAATGAATCCAGCTCTCCTGAATCCCACTCTTAGATATTTAAATACTCAAGCGTATTGAGCGCTCTTCAGGATACACTTAAAGGAATTTCTAAAGACATTTTTATTTCTATATTTATTTTTAAAGAACACTTAACAAGCTAACAGAAAATGGGAAAAATAGCCTAGCGCTCTTTGCAGGTAAAATTTTCCCTTTCAATTTTTAAAAAAATTGCAGTGGTGCATCACAAGCTTTTCATTGTAATATATTAAACACACATGTGTGTGCACAGACACACAGATTCCTTAATTAAACAGAAAGAGAGATAATCACCACTGGAATAAGAAATTTCCCAGATAAAAGTTATTATCCTTTAAATGTCAAATACAGGGTAGGCCTATATCTAAAGACTTCTGAGCAGTTGTTCTCAAATGTATTAACTAAAAAAAACCAACTTATAAAATACTACTTTAACTATTTAATCAGTTTCTTATAAATTATTAAAACTAATGTCACTACTTACCTAATCAATCATTTATACTGAAAAGCTGAAAATTTTCCACGGTAGAAATTAATACAGGTATTTCTTCAATTAAATACAAAATCCTTACGCTGGATAGCAACTATCAACAGATAGTTAACACCTAGTTCAAATGTTTTACTGAAACCAATTGCATGAGCAGAAAATGTTAGAAGAATTCTGTTTTAGAAAAGTATGTATTGTTTAAACATATCACCAAACTCTGAACATGACACTAACTTTTTCCCTACTATTATCCTCTGTAATTTTTTTGTATATAGCCTATACTTTGAAAAATTTTCATTTTGATTTGTTTTACAACTGTATCAATCAAAGAACAAACTTATTTAAAATTTAATGTGGTGTATTTAAATATAGTTACCTATTCATTAATTAAGTCATACCCGAATTATTAGCATCAATAATAGCTTTTAGCTTCAAGTTTCTTATTGGAAGTTATTACATGCAAATTTGGTTTTTTTTTGTCCTACACAGATTTTAAAGCTTAGAGGTTAAAACTCGCCAACTCTACATAATAATTCTTCATGGTTTTTTTCCTTCTCCTGTAATATTCAGTAGAAATGGTATATATTCAAAATCAGGTGTCTAGATAATACTAATTCATAAAGGTGTAAGATAATTCTGATGGTATTAGTTGAAGTTGAAATTATGTCTAATCTGAAATGATTAAGTCTTAAAAAGGAAAAAAAAAAAAACAACCCCTTTGCACTTGCAATCTAAAGCAAAACCCACATTATTCAAGGGAATGTCAGTGTCAGGATTTGACTCTTTGAAATGCCGCTACATTGAGAAAAGCCTGACTGTTACACCAACAAATTCAGGAGTCACAAAGTGTCGAAATGTATCAGTACACTTGTAAAAAGAAAGCTTATTCTAATAATACAATTAAGGCTAAAAGGTAATTGCCCTCCCCACCACCATGATTTTAATTAATGTTTTGAAAGACCAGATGAAAAAAAAAAAAACCAACATGCCACTAGGCCTTCATCTTCAGTATTTTGTTTGTAAACCAGAGTAAATTTGTTAAGTACTAATTTGCTAAAAAGATAGCTAAATGCAGTCTTTTTTTTATTTCTAAACAGGCACCTTTCTATCTGTCTAGGCTTGCACGGTGCATCTATAGTTTCACTGGAGAGCTTTAATTGTAGGTGATCTGTATCCTTAACTGCTATTTAAAGTCTATTCACTGGTGGAAGAAATTTCTGGAACCTTACAACCTTCTCAAAGTGAGCAACCAAAAGATCCACAGTCCTCAAAACTGTTTTGAATTTGCTACGTGGAGATCAACTTGTTGTATAAAGCAATATTCTGACTATCACAGACATAATGGACATTCTTCTAAAAAAATTTCTTTCCTGATTATCCACCCTTGTGTGACATCTATAATCTGCTTTCCCTTAACGTGGGTTAGTTTCTAAAGCTGACAGACAACTTAACTTAATCTATTCTATTGCAATAGTACCACAGTCCAAATGATCTTCCAAGTTTGTAAAAACACACTGAGCCCTTACTCAGTCACCATTTGGGAGCAGAGCTTCCTACACAAACAAATTCAAGCATTAAAACAACACATTTTCCTTGAAGTGTCTCTCTGTAGAAATGTCAATATATTTAAACAAACTAATTTTTAGTAGCTTTTCAACACAACTATGGAATTATACTTCTGTTTCCTGTAATACCTTCCTGTATCTCTTTAAATTTGTGTTGTCACACTGTAGTTTAGGCTACCCTCAGGATAAAAGGCTTAAACAGTAATTTCATAGAAGGAAGACCTATCACTTTGACAAATTGCACACCTCCTCCAAACCACACACAGAAAGACGGCTGGAGAGAGCGGGCAGGAAGCTGAGGGGTTGAGAGGTGAGAGGATCAATATGCACTGCTCCCCTGGTACCTTTTGTGCACAGTATCACTCAAGACAAAGGTTAAGCACGGAATGATATTAT
Source organism: Pachycephala philippinensis (assembly GCA_013397055.1). Classification (NCBI taxonomy): domain Eukaryota; kingdom Metazoa; phylum Chordata; class Aves; order Passeriformes; genus Pachycephala; species Pachycephala philippinensis. The sequence goes on from VWZT01013281.1 coordinate 760,272, forward strand.
TTCCCTTCTGGCAGACAGGGGCAGTTAATAACATGAAGCAGGGATTGACTAGAGTCCAAAAATGGCACAAAAGCAGCAATGTAATAAGGTTAATTACCAGACTTTCAGTGTATTAATTTACATAAAAAGAAGTAAAACTATGCCTCTTCCACAAAAACTATCAGGGAAGAGCTCTATCAGAGGACTCCCAAAAGATGTCCTTCCCTAGAGGTCTATCCTCTGTCATCTCAGTCAGGGAGAAGATAGATCAATCTAGCAAGATCTTTACAGACTGGGAACAGGAACAAAACTGGAACAGAACATAGTTTCAAGTACTCATACAAACAGCATGGAACTACTATAGAAATATAAATCTGTCTTATAGAAATGTTTGTTTTCTGACTTTATTGAGCAAATAAGTACCTCAAAAAAGCTATACACTATTTACAATTTTTAGCTGCAAACTAAAGGGGGTGTTAGAAAATTAATTTTCTGATTTTCTTCTCATTAATGAGTAATTAATCAATTCTGAGAAAAGAAACCATCCTTCCTTAAAGCTACTCTTTCTAATAAAATTTTCATAGTAAATTAGTCATTATGAGCTTAATTTGTACAGTTCTTGGTCTTACGCCACTGCTAATCAACTTGTGCCTCAGGAATAAGTCAAATAAGTCAGTGTACGGGTTTTTGTTTCTTTCTTTTTTTTTACTGAATGAGCAAATCAATCACACATCAGTGTTGTAAATTTATGTGCAAAAGCATTGAAGTGCTTTACTACAAATTACAACGTAGAAACACGTTAACTAAACAATTAAATTCATACAATCAGATTTAGGAATATAACAACACAAAGAAGAAACAGAATTACAGTACATTTACAACACAAGACAAATACATGGAATTCATTAGAAAATATTGTAATAAATAATTCATGAATTATAGTGCAATTGATTTATGCATAAATATAACTAATTGCCTAAAAATCAGTTGTTAACAAAAATCTGTCAAAAATCAAGGCAGCCACAGAGTTTTACTAAATTACTGCGACAATGGAAATACTGCAATTAAAAAACAAATACAAGTATTTGTACTGTAAACAACTAAAAAAATCAGTCTCACTAAAGTTAATATACAATTTAATATAAAATTGTCATTAGCTACCAGAAATGGTTTAAACAGCTTTACTGAGCAGTAGTTCTAAAAACAGAGGCACTGTTTTTTAATATAAAATACTTGAGAAACATTCAAATAAGTAGAAAGCATGTAGGGCTTGCTTTCGCCTTCATTTAAAATTCTGCTGAAACAGGAATTTTCAGAAATCGTCAATTACTAAGGAGTGACTGGTAACTGAATTTATAAAACAGTTCAAAATGTATAATTTAAATGACATTAATGAAATACATAGGGGTTGGGGAAGGAGAATTTACACATTTCCCTGCGTTTCCTTAGTTGTGTAATTAAAGGTTAGCCTAATAATTAGAAACAAATAATTCTGTTCTTTAAACACTTACAGGTTGAGTATCATCTATAAACTATCAAAAAATATTTTAATTACTATTTCTGACCAAAAAATAAATACAAGTACTAAAATGTTGAAAATTAATTATAATATTACATACAAAACTACTGAGTATTGTTAAGTCAATAGTAAAATGATCCCTGATTTTATGAATCCTGTAAAGTTTTTGGTCAGGTCATCTTTCAAATGATATAAAAAGAGTACTGTCATTTGCCTTCAATATAAAGTTCTGACTCAAACTTTTAACAATGTCCGAGGAGTAGAAAACATCAGTATGGTACAAATATTAGGCAATGTACTGAAGCCCCAGATTTTTGCAAGTAAAACTGTATAAAGACAGATGTTGAAACTTTTAAGGTTTTTTCAGCTGCATTTTTCAGTGGGGATATATTCACAAATTAATCCTTCTGGCCTTCACGAAATATGGCTTAATTCTTTTAAAACAAAAGATGACCCTGACATCTGCTGTTCTGCAAACTCCTTATCAGGTACAGTTCTGCTTAAAATCATAGAATCATAGAACATGCTGAGTTGGAAGGGACCCACCAGGATCACTGAGTCCAACTCCTGGCCCTGCACAGGACACCCCAAGAATCACCATGTGCCTGAGAGATTCATTCTGTAATATGCAAGTAAACCTTAATGACTGAAGAAGATTCAGTATAGATCTGAGAGACCAAAGAACTGAGATACTGGTTGTGCAGTTTCAAAGGATTATTCTGTTTTAAAGTGGAAGTTGTCATTTTTTAGTAGTGTTAATAGATATGGGCTAGATTTTGCCATCAGTATTGCAGTATGCTCTCCACTGAATTTAATGGCAAGTTTATCTATAAATAAAATTACCTGATGTGGCCCATATGTATCTAATGTCCCATTTAATTTCTATAATTAACCCATACACATGAAATTTAAGTGGGAAAAAAAATGTGTGCATGTGCACCATATGTATAAAAGTTGGAGAGTCTTTTTCTATGCCAAATTAGATAAATACAGAAAAGATTACATGTTGAGAGGAAAAGGGCATTGATGTTCAGTAGTGAATGCATGAAGCAAGCCCCCATTCATATGTAGACATATACTTTTGATATTACATAAAAAAAATTAAGTGTGATAAAAAGTCCAATGTGAATACTTTGAAATTCATGTAAAAACTGCAATATGAAGGTAATTGGTCTCCCTTAAATTCTATTAAAAGTTACGTATTTAAAATGAACTGCCTAACTTCTAACTACCAAATTTATAAAGAATTTATATTATTGAAAGTTCAAAACAGCTTCACTGTTTCATATTTGTATTTCTATCAAGACCCTGAACTGCAAATTTGGTTATTAGCAAGATGATAATGTAACTTGGTATTCATTTTGATAAACTGAAAATGTTTTGAAACGTCACAGCAGCAAATACATTACAGTTACAGTGAGGTTTTTCAATAGGAGTGTGACACAATCCTTAAATAAATTTTAAGTAGTCATAACATCAACTAACCAGCACGTTTAAACAAAAAAACAAACCCAAACCATTCTCAAGCTCATTCTGTGCACATTATGAACATGCTCTAAGTTGCATTCCAACTTTCTTTTAAAACCTTACAAGTTACCTTAATTGTCAAACTAAAAAGGAAAATTATGTTAAAGTTTAAATTATTTTATGCTTTTAGTATTCCATCTTATTTCATATTTAATAATTCTATAACTACAGTAATTTCTCAGATTTCATAAGTGTACACTTTGTAAACACCAATTTCTTTCTAAACCAACAACAAAATTTTCTTAAAATGATAAAAAAATGCAGTTTATGCCTGCTAAACACACATTTTTGTAATGAAATATTTTTCTTACTTGTATTGGATATTTAAATAACGAACTTTTTTCTTTCACAGAATGTACTATATCCTACTAATACTTCACAAATCCACTTCCTTTTAAGGAACTAGCTTTTTTTTTTTAATCCCTTGCTGTGTATAATCTGAGTTACTTACAATTTATTGCAAGTATTCTGTGAACTATAGAAGTCTGCTAACCCTTGGTTGTGTATTTCCGTAATAAGATGGATAATTGAATGGGTAAAGTGGTTCTTCACCAATTAAAAATTATGCTTCACATGACAAATACTTGTTTTCCCAAAACATCTTTATGCTAGTGACTACTAAATAAAACCTGAATCTTTTCACCTATTTATACAAGGATTATATTAAATACACACTATCAGAATTAAGTGAGCAACTCTGTAATTCTGTCCACAGTGAAAACCCTGAATAAAACTATTTTTCAAAAGGCATGTATGTGGTTTTTGAACTGTATAATTTCATGTCTTCTGTCAGAGTGAGCATATGTATTTCTCACATAGTGTGTGTATACAGACATACATACACACACACAAAACAATTCTCTAACAATTATTCTACACAGGCTTGCTACTATTTTTGCAGCTGCCAGTCCCTGAATCTGTCATATTAAATAAGCCAGTATCTGGTAATCGGAGTTTCTTCTTCGGTGGAGTCTTCAATGTTCCAGATCTTTCTTTTACTTTATATTCTAAAGTGCTGTGAGGTACCCCATAAATTCCTTGTGCTTTGGAAACACTCATTTTCCCACTCATTACCATTGCAATTGCTTCTTCCATTATTTCGTGGTCATACTGCCGATAGCGGCCACGTTTTTTCCTTGGTTGCTTATTATCTTTACGATCCAAACTATCTTCTGTATTTTCTGAGGTTCCATCTACTGTCCCATTCTTAGCATTAAGACACAAAGGAGAGAGGTCCCCATGCAGAAAGTAGGAGTCAACACTGGAGTGAGTTACAGGTCCAGAACATTCAATTTTGTTCTGTTTAGGGAGGATATTTTTCAATTTTTGAAGAGCTGATCCTTCTAAGACTGAGGAGGTTTTAGAAACGTGGTACATAACATCCAGAAGACCAGCAGTATCAGACTGTGGTTTGGACACAGAACTTATTCTTAGCTGAGGAATTTTTAATTGTACAGTAGGACTTGAAGTTTCATATTGTAGATTTTCACTTTTTTCTTTAAACTGAGTGACCATTCTCTGTAGAGTTAACTGGTGGAGGTAACTGGAAGCTGTTGGGAATTTAAATTCTGAGGTTTCAAGTAGACTGAGTTTACTTTTTTCTGTGCGCTCTGCTTGAGCTCTTGCCCACAAGGCTACTTTTTGTAGGACTGCACAAGTTTCTTTACTGTCTTTAAATGAATAACTATCATTGAAATCTCGAGTTTTATTTTTAAAAGGTGCAGGCTTTCCTGCTGGTAAGGCTTCTAAGTGGAGAAGTAAAGTTTTTTGAGGTATGCCATAAAGTATGCCTGCTTTATTTATGTCCAGTGCTCCAGACTGAATGTCTTTCAAAGCTTTTGAGAGCAAACCATCTGCAAACTCAGCACTTCTTTCCACATAGTCCTCTCTGTTTCTGTGTAGTCTCCTGGATGGATGGAATGAAACGATGGTAAACTGATGTATGAGAGACTCTCACACAGCTATGGAAGGGAAGGGTCCACTCCTTTATTATACTCCTTGCTTCGGTAACATCACTGCTTCTGATACTTTTTAGCCTTTGAGATGTGGTAGTTAAATGATTATCCTAGCAAAATGTTACAGTTCTGGTAGGACAGTGTGTCAAAAATCATACCGTGGCTTCTACAGCAGCCCTTCCAAGAACTTTATATCCTATCTCAGTATTTGGTAATAGTCTCATGTGCTTGCTATATTCCCTTGTTCACATGCTTGCAGAGCAACACTGTTATAATTTTAATTATACAATTAACGTTCTGTTAAATACCCAAATCCTGAAGGAGTTTTTGTTAGTAGAAACGTGACGTTACCGCTAAACAAGTAATAAAAGAGTCAACCCCCTCATAGAAAATTTGCAGCAATAAGTATATAACTACACACAAACATCCCAGACTTACACAAAACTAGGCTTTCTACAACAAGAAGAGAAAGTGCTGTAGTTAACAATCAAGTCCATTTTTCGCAAAATAAGACACAATTTTAAAAACTTCTACTCACTATTTACAGCTCACTAATTACAAAGCCATTCATTTTCAAACTTTTTCATATCAGCAAATTAATAAAATGCACTTTTACATCATTCAACAAGTGCTGCTACTGTAGTCCTATTTGTAATAAGTTATTTGTAAGACGTACAGGTGACATAAAGGGTCCTGCTATGGCTAGTGGATGGGAGGATTCCAAGATCATAAAATCCAACAAAACAATGCAATTCACTAATTTTGTGGTAGCTTTCAGCAGATGCAATAATGTTTTCCTTGCTGAATAAAGAAATTTAACCATTTGCCACCACACACCATAGTCAGAACCATGATGCAAGTATAAGTATGATGATTAAGAGCTCTCTCTCACGCGCTTGCTCTCTCTCTATTAAGGAATATTATAGATAATAGTCATTTAACTTGTTCATGTTAGTTGAAGAAGATTTTACATCTAATTATTAACATGGTCATTTTTGTCCAAAATTGAAGTCTCCTAAATAAATTCTAGAAGAATTATTTGCATTTTCTTCTACTAGTCTCTTACTTTTAATGTGTTATGTAATCAATTTTCATGTAATTTTTAGTAACATGAACTAAAGTTTGGTGATTGTTCTGATAACTTTTCTTTAAACAGAAAAAAAGGAAAAAGACAAATGAAACATATGATATATACGTAGACACACACTTATGAGTGACAAAAATTCTTTTGAAAGCAAAATAGGAACCACATGTGTGTGCCAGTATATACAGGTATGTCACGAACATAAAACCTGGCCAGAGAAGAGAAACCTGGATTGTCTTTTTGATAAGCCAAAGAGAGTCCTAAACGTTGCTTACCCAGACACTGAGTTTTCAGAACACAATGGATCATATTTTGGTTCTTCCAACCTTGCGCTTTTCTTTGTAGAGAGATCTAGCACTCCATCCCCTGCAAAGAACGAGTAGTGATGATAACAGTGGTTTTAAGGAAGATCTCAGAGATTTTGTCAGCAAATGTTTTTTCACCTATGGCACAATTTTCAAGCAGCTACTTTATCTTGTAAAATTTCTGACACCTTATTCCATTAACAGTATCAGCCACCAGCAAATTATTTTGTATTTTGTCAATTATTTGATTTGTAACCAAGCTTTTTTAAAAATGAGAGGAAAAAAAAAGTAAACCCGTTCAGAAATAATAAAATTTAAAAGAACCTGTATTAAACAAACACGACTGCTTTCCTAAAAATCACATATATATCTATATTGCACTGTTTACTTTCAAGGCAACCATAACACTGCACTTGACATTACAATTATTATTCATATTTACATACTGTAAACATGTAAACTGAAGTTAAACTTGACATAACTAAATCCTAGGCTTACAGGATAATGCAAGCTAATAAGGATCTCAGGAGGCCTCCAGACCAACCTCATGCTCAGAGCAGGGTCAGCAATGACACCAGACCAGGTTACTGGATGAGCAGATACCAGTAACTGGGTAACTTCCCAGTAACCAGTAACTTCCCTGTAACTGGGAAAAGAGCTTGAGCCCAATACAGAGTTCAAACACTTTAATTACAGATATTCCTCCTGCTGCCTCCACATACATGCAATAAAAATGAAAGATCTAAACTGGGGTGGGAGTCTGCTCTGTCAAGTCCCTGGCAAATGTAAATTCAAGATTTATACTTGACTTTGAAAGTCTATGAAGTATTGAAAAAGAACAACATACTTTTTAAAAATCAGTGTTTAAAAACATTAGCAGTTGAAATACTCCTTTTAAATTTTTTTATGGAAAAAATCAATGACATTTAAATTATAATTAAATCCCCTAAATATAATTAATTTCATACCTTTCTTCCTTGGTTTTCTGTTTCAAACTTGGGCTGTTTTGTATGCCTGAGCTCTGCGAATTCAATTTTGAGTTTCAACATGTAGCTTAACATTCAACTCTATAATCACCCTTATACTACCCCTTATTGCATTTACAGTGTCATTTTCATGTTACTGCCTATTATTTCTAAAACATCAATCAATTGCATATACTTTCCCACAGCCTCGGATGCAGACAATGAAGCATTGGTTGAAGGATCCAAATGCCAATAGTTAAATAAGAAGTCAAGAAAATTGTTTTGGTAGCTCTCCTTTATACCAATAATGCAAAGAAATAGAGTTCTGTGTAATAATCAAATCCAGATATTTGTTTTGGACTGCTTTTTGACTGTTTTTCCACAACTATTTTGTACTGTTTGAAGGAGGTTAAAGAGAGAAGAAGTAACATCATAACTCAGCATTAGGGGACAAATATATAAATATGCCACTTGTCAAAGGTGCTCCTTTTTGCCTGAATATATTCCTTTTAAAGTCTTTCTTAAGAAAGTTAAAGGAAGGAGTAATGCTAATCAACCTTCCTGATGCATTGATATTACAGAAGAAAAAGTCAATTAAAAACACTACAGAAACATTCTACATGGACTTTTTGGCATACTCAGGAATACCCAAGCTCAACCCAAAGTCCCTGAGTCCTGTGCAACAGACATTTCATCTGTTTTGTTCTGTCAGTCATACAAAGTACATCTCCCTTTCTTAAGTGTTTTTGTGTTTCCTTTCACAACAGTTTCTCCATCTTCAGTTGATACTCTTAGGCATTATGACAAAAAAGTTTAGAAGACATCACTGGAGAAAGAACTAGTTCAAAGCTGACAACTTATCAAGCAATGAAGAGCTAATCATCTTCCCAACAATTTAAAAAAAAAAAAAAAAGACAAAGCCAGCTGGGTTTTTAGGAAAAGAAAAAGCCCCAACACACAAACAAAATCCAAACGCTCTTCTCAGATTCCATAATGAAAATAATTTTCATTCTCAATCTTTCGGAATTGACTTTGACAACACAAGGCTAGCAATCAGTTGAAAAATGACTAAAAAACACAGTAGTGAAAATTCAGGTTCCTGAAACAAAAAACCAGATACATTTTGGGCCTTTCAAGAGTAAGCAGAACTGAAGTAATTTGAGGTTCAAGACAGCTGGTTCTTCCAACACAGCAAATGCAAATTAAGTACATGACACCTCCCTGAAGACAATGCTTTATGGGAAGATGATACTCAGTAAAAAGAATCATGCAAGAAATTTGATATGCATACAAAATACCACATAAATCACTGCACTAGACTTTTACTTAGTAATTTCACTTGAATTAAAAAAAAAAAAAAAGAAAACCACCAAACCAAAAAAACCCCAAAACAAAAAAAAACCCAAAAAACCAAAAAACCCAACCCTCACAAAAGCCCACCCTGAACTGGTAGGAAAATGAGAGCATTTGTTGTAAAGCTCTAGGATGTAGTGAAATCCTACCTAATGAAATGAATGTATGTATATATACACAGTCAAGATGTTCACTTTGGTACATTAGGTATAGGACCAAAAAGTTTGCAAAGAGGCATCCTACAGGTGGACTAAAAATCCTGGACGCTTGTTACTTGCAAGGTAGAAGTAGTCTTCTCTAAACTGAGCCAGAACTTTCTATTATTTCTTACAAATCAGTCAAAACAGGTATTACAGCAAGAATTCTGGACAGGAACTGAATTATATCAGGAACAGAAAAACCACTCTGTAAGGTGGTTTTAATAAAAGATATGAAATTACTTCCACACTTTAGGCAAAGCCATGACTACTAAAAAGTGCATCTTCATAAACAATAGTATATAACACTGGATAATATAGAAAAATATATTAGATGTTTTTCAGGTTGCTACTCATGGTCTTCTAATGCAGCTATTTCTATGCAAATTAAATTATTCTGATCTTCAGAGAAATGGCTCAACCTCTGGCCTTTGCTTCTCAGTACAAGATCATCAGGTGCAGCAATACCAAGATGAAACTAAGTGTGATCGAAGTTCATCTTCAAAATAATCAGGACCACAACCACTTGAAACTCCTCCAGACTAGTGATGTTAGGGAAACAGGAAGGGGAAGAGAAAGCAGCAGAAACCAGGTCAGCCTTGAATTCCTACAACTGGTATTTCTACACTGATTTCTAAACTTCTGAGTTTTTTCTGGGTTTCAGGAAACCTCTCATTAGCTATTATGAACTGTCTTATTAGATCAGATAACCTACTCTACTCAGTCCTCAGCCTCCAGGCAGGGGAAACACTCCACTCCAAGTGTGGAAGAGCACATCAGCCTGGCTACTACCTGCAACTCTTTGCTCCCCTAGAAGCTGCTATCATTGGCTTAGGGATCTCAGAGATTAATCCCTGCCTACTCTAGCTTTAGTTTCTGGCCTTGGTTTTGTTAGCTGTGAACTTGCCTAAGGCCCTTTGTGAACCCAGTGACCCATGACCTCCCATCACAGCAGTTCCAGACGTTTAAAAACTGTTGAACAAAACCTGCCCATTACCTGTTTCTTCCTCTGAGAATTTTAAGTGAGCCCTACCAACTTCTAATATAGTGAGATTTAGTAAATAACAACTCTCCCTTTACCTTATCCATCCACAGGATAAGGGGTTTTATAGCAACAAATCAACAGTCTTGTCTTCAGTACTTTTCCGGATGATGCCTTGCCTTTTGCTATTTTCTCTGCTGCTGAACACAGAAACAGTTTTCAGGAAACCGTGAGTAAGAACACCAAAGTCCTTCATTAATTCCTAACTACCACTTCGAGTAGGCCCTTTCTACTTGAAGTGCTATTTTGTAACATGAAAAAATGCCAGATGAAAGGTATATTGCCATATATTGGGTGATGATGGCACAGTCCTGGCAGTATCTGTGAGGACAGGCCAGGGACTGCCCTGTGCCAGACACAGATGGCTGGCTCCCACAGACCCACTGCAGGGCACAGCTGAGTCCAGCAGCCACTTGAGCAGAAACTCTGGAAAACTATATTTAAGAAAGAGGAGAAAGTGCCAGATGGACAGTGAAAATGGGAACAAAAAGAATGAGAAAATAGCAGAGGTAAGCCCAATGGCAGAGAGAAACCATTAGGTACAGACTGTGGACAGCTCGCACCCAATCCCCTTGCACTACAGGGGTGGTGCTGGTCACAAGGGAACCTTGAGTGAAGCTGAGCCTGGGAAAGGAGGGAGGAAAGGCAGTGTTTTAATGAGTCTTTTTGTTTTCACTACCTGAATTAATAATTAAATATTTATATTAATAAGCAATAATTTGAATTATTTGTCCCAAGCAAAGTCTGTTTAGCCCATGACGGCAACGGGTGGTACACAACGACAATGTCCTTATCTCAACTCATAAGCTCTTTCTTTTCTTCTCATTTTCTCTCCTGTGCCATCATGAGAGAAGTAAGCAAGCAAGCAACTGACAAGCAGCTTGGCTGTTAGCCACCATGGCAGCCAGGGAAGAAAAACACCTACTCCCCTCAAAAATGTAGCTTTTTAGGGTGACTTCCTCATGCAAAAGTATTAAACTGTTTCTTGAATATATTTACAGCTCATATAATTTATCTTTGAGAACATAGCATGCATATCTTCAAAATGCATAGTATTTTCACCAATATATGTAGTAAAAACAGGATCTTAAGAAAAAGAAGTTTATTTTCAGTCAAGTTTGGAATTCTTTCAATACACTGCCAGCTATCTTTTGATGTCTTCCAGTCTATGATGGCTCAATGAAACTAGGGAATTATGAAAATTTTCTTGCATATTTTGGCTATGCTTACACGCTATCATTGATTCCAGAAGATCCAGAAACAAGAATAAGCCTGTGCAGCTAAACCAGCAGATTATATATTTGTACTGCTTCTACTTCTGACTCTTAAAGTCACTTTGCTTAGAAGCTTGAGAGTTATCTCCTGTATCTACCAAGGGAAAGAAGCCTCTGCATCAAAGTCAGCTGCTGCTAGGAACATTCCTGAAAGAGCTCAGCACCATGACCACAGAAGGAAATAAGTTGCTGCAGGATATTCCAAGACTGTGCCTTACTCACCATTCCATCCTGCAAGGATGCTGCTTCTTCACTGATTTAGTCTGGAGGAAAAGCAATATTGCAAAAGCACACAGTAACACCCCACTGTTGTTAGATGCAGTGCATGGAAAACAGGTTTTGTTTCACTATACATTGTATTCCTTTTCAAGGCCTGGACAGTCTTAAGAGTTACATGGATTAGAAAAAGGAGCAAGATACAGGTAGTTTTGGAGACAGTTGCTGCCAATTGGCTGACAGTGAAATGATTGCCTGATTACCAGTAAGGTACACAGGAATTAAAGCACCCTGCCAAATTACCACACTTCCACAGAAGTGCAGAGGAAAGCAGAACATGCTCTGGGGCTCCACTACCAGTCAGGTGTCAGCTGGACATACCTGGATGCCAGTGCTTGAACACTCATACTCAGTACTAAAAGCTTCAGTACCAGAGGTGCAGTGGGTTGACCTTGGCCAACAGCTAGATTCCCAACTCGGCCCCTCTACCAACCCCTGTCCTCAGTGGGGGGCAGGAAGAAATAAGATGAAGATCAGCAAGATAAATACAGGGAAATCACTTGCCAATTACCATTACAGGCAAAACAGACTTGGGGAAAATTAATTTACTGCAATTTAAAATAGACTTGGATAATGAGAAAAAGATAAAAATTAAAGTGCTTCCCCACCCCTATCTTTTCCCAGGCTCAACTTCACTCCCAACTCCTCTATTTTCCCCCACCCCCAGATGGCACAGGAAAGACTGGGAATAGTGGCTAAAGTCAGTACAGTTCTTCTCTCCAGCTCCTTCTCAACAGGCCACATATCCTTCAGGAAACACCCAGATGCTCCACTGTGGGGTCTTCCACAGGCTGTAATGTGAATGAGTATCTGCTTCATAAGCTGCACTGAACACATGCTCCACCATGGTCCTCTCCATGGAAATACCTACTCTGGAGTCCAGAGCATCTCTCCCTTCTCCTTTCCCTCAGCTCGTTCACTGTGCTGTTTCTCACTCCTCTGCCTGTCCAGCAATTTTGCACTTTCTTAAACACGCTTTCACAGCAGCATCACGAGCCCAACTCATGTGCTCCACCTCAGCCTGGTGTGGGTCTGTGGCAGAGCTGGCTGTGCCTCACACAGGGAAGCCACAACAGTTTCTCACAGATGCCACCCTACAGCCCTCTGCAACTACTAAAACCTTGCCATGTAAGCCCAAAAATCAGATGTATCAGGTCGGGAAGTGTCAGACCTTAAGATTTTTTGGCTTCAGAGATGGTCTCCAGATACTGGAGGAAAGTAAAAAGCTTTATTTAATGGAGAACTTCAGTGGCAGAAGCACTTTTCAGTGCTGAGCTATCACTTAGCCTGGATCTGCTCAATGCAAAAACAATTGCTTGTAGTGATCTGGAAAATAAAGTTTACTCCTTCCTCTCAAGCCCAAGAATAACTGCCACAGTAAAGCAGCAAGATTGTCTATTTTACTGTTTAGATCATTCATTTCAAAGATAACTACTGTAAATACAAAGATGTGCCTAAGCAGAAAGTGAACCTAAAGAATTTATACTTAGATCATTATCTGCTTAACAGGATTTGAATTAAAAGATTTCAACCTTGAGGATCCATCAAAGCAATGTACAAATTTGAACTTCCTGCTCTGTTACTGCCACTTCATTTGGAAACTATAAAAGGAATTAAAAATAGCAAATACTAAAGAGAGTTGCATGGCATTCAAAAAAGGTTACTAAGAACAAAACCATGGTACAGCTTTCATGAGTCTCCAGACCAAGGAAGTATGCTATGTTAGACAGAGAATTATACACTTCAAAAAATGATCCAATTAAAAAACCTTCGTAATTCCCTACTGTAAGCATATGACACTTCATTATAACTAAGATTTCTTCAGGAAAAGTACAGAACTGAGAGATAGGTGCAATAATAATAATACACAGTCCCTGACAAAAGCTAACTGAAATAACTTTTTCATGAATCTTTGCACATAGAACACAATGCAAATAAAAAGAGCAGCCTGACATTTTTCATCTTGAATGTATTTGCTTGTGTTGCCATCACTGCAATGAAAAGCTAAAATAGCTCAAAATTACCACGTTCATGGAAAACAAAGCACAATAAAATTACCCTGTTAGGTAAGATGTTCAAGCTACCTTTCTCCAACAACAGTCTTCTTTCACTATTTCTTCTCATTTCCGCATCTCTAAATTTCACAGCAAGACTACTACCTTTAACATCTAAAAAGCATTCCAGCAAACATGGCAGTCTGGGTTCTGAGACTTACATACTTTAATGTGTAACTTGTATACTGTGTGTGCTGAGCAACTATTTTAGACTTATGTGCACAATTCTAAACTTGCTCTTTAGCCTTATGGTAAGAAAAAATCCAATTATACAAAAAGATGATTTAAATAACTCAATTTCTCTATATTTTAGATTTTTCTTAGACAAAAGATCAATGAATTTTCAGATAAGGGTGACAGCAAAACTTTCTTCCCCTCCCTGCCTTGCCCTGCCCACCTTCTGCCTTCCCTTTCATTCCCCAAAGATTTTTTTGGGCTCAGTAATGACTGGAACCTGCCTTTGGGGACTTTGCTCCCTCATGAACATATAAGGCTAGTTATTTATAATCAGCTGTTGAAGTGAGCAACAAGCTATAGTGCTGGTATCAGGAAAGAATTTTTTATTAACCTTGCAAAAGAAACGTGCTTCAACCTGGCCAATTATAAACCTCTAAAACCTGTAATTCATCCACAGCAAAATTACATCCAAGTACAACACGTGTTTTCTCAGGATTTAAACTACAAAGTATTTACTAAACCCTGGCATGAACTAATTTCTAGTAACTATACAGAATAAAAGCAGGAATTCCAGTGTTTCTTAATGCTTTTGTTGTCAAAGAGAAAGGATGCTTGAAATTTAACCTAGAATAGATATATTTAGCATGAGAAATCCATCAGAGCTCCCTGCCCCCAAGGATATCCAATTAAAAACTGCATCATTGGGTACACACATACCAAATCTGCTCTCATTCTGAGAATGTGTATTAAAATAAACAAACAAACAAACAACCTGAACAAACCCCAAAAAACTTAGTTCTTTCAACTTTTTTAGTATGGTACATGACATACGGGTCAGCTTTTCCCTTTGGTCTGCAGTATTACAGGATTAACACAGACCCTGGTATCTGTAAAAGACAAAAGCTGCTTTTGCCACTGCTTTCAGTTGCACATGACAGTCACAACCCTTCCCGAAAACTGCTGCTAATCCAAATCTAGTTCAAAGTCCAAAATGCTCTTGTGATTATACTGTTATCAGTTTTGGATAGCAATATTCCTTGAGGCAAGGAAATTATTTCCTTTTTGTAAATGATAGTGAGACAGACTTTATTTTTCTAGCTTTACTCTCATTTAAGAAAGCTGCACTGATCTATAACGATTAAGGTATGAAGTATGGAAATTTCCTCCCAGATTAATCTTCTTTTCCCATCATTCTAACCAGCCTGTATTTAAAGAATCAAAGTTTTCAAGAGCTGACACAGACTGAGAAACATTTGCTCTCTGAAATCCCAGTCTCTCTTTCTCTTTTCTCAGGCTTCTTGACAACCATTTCTTCAACCAAATTTTGAACCACTGTTACCTGTGACAGCACAGGTGAGAGGGCTTAGCTTCAGTATTCCAAAGCTGAGAAATTTCAATGCCACTTATTTAACACAGCCACTCAGAAATTAGAATATTTATCTTCTAACACACAATATGAAAAATGTTTCTATTTGACATTGACATTTATTTTTAAGGCAGTAAGATGCCATAAAGTAAATAAATGACAGCAAAACACAGATTATCAGATATAAAAATTTACCTTGCTGAGTATTCTGTTCTTGAGTTCGATTCACAGTGAGGTCTAGAGGGCTATCCTGTTCTTCCTGAAGGGAGTTTTCCGTTTGGTTCATTTGGATACTTTTACACATCAGACTTGGTTCAAATGATGAACCATTTCTGTTCTCTTGAATTTTGCTACTTTTTGAAATGTACTCAATCGCAAACTGACGGATCATTTTTTTCATTAATTCCTGAGCAACTAGGGGAATGTTAGGATCACAGTTCTGAGGAAGATCTGGAAATAAAAAAAACACAGGCAACAGATACATTAAGAACCAAATGTGATTACTTTTCTTATAATACATACTTCCTATAAGCACATAAATGTGTTAAATAAGTACATGTGTAACGAACATATTAATTCAGATGTCTAACAGGATTTTCAATGAGCATTCCTAACTGAAGGTCACTTGGAAGAACATGTTTAGCACAGATCATTAATTTTTACCTTACTCCTCTATCATAGCATGCAAGTGTATGCGAGTTGCATTACTTATGGGAGTCAGATTCTGTATTGCTGGCAAATAAGTTGAATTTTCATTTACAGACTGTTCATTTTCACTTTTGAAAATAAAGAATTTTGAATACAAACCATGAAAGTAAAATAAGATCGGATTAATACAGAAAGAAGTTACTTTCAAAGAACAACCGTAAGAATAATTTTAAAGTGTAGTTCTACAGATTAGTCCTCTTCATAACATAAAACAGTTGGACTTTTGAGGAACTGATCTTAAAAAGGAAAAAAAAGGCAAAAAGAGATGTGTTCCACTCTCAGACTATAACCCCCATTGTAGGTTCAGGATTGAAACATCAAAACCAATGTGATGCTACTTGAAATGTCCCATACAATTTGTAGTAATACAAACAAAGTTTTACAGGATTTTCAGGACATTTTCAAAGCATCAGCAATGAAAACACTTGGAAAAAAAAAGGTTTATTTCCTATTCTAAACTGAGTGTATCCTATTATTTGCTTGTGTATGTAACATTTCAATGGACAGAAGTATTTCATTATAGAAACGAACAAACAGAAAAGGACCAAATGTGATACATATGACTTTATTTTAGTATTATTTATCAGCTAGAAAAAAGTTAAACCTCTTATTAGCAAGCATAACTGAAATGACAATTGTGAACCACCAAAAAGAATCCTAATAGAAGCAACAGAAAAAACAAAATATAAGTGTAACTCAGCATAAATAACAATGTAATTAAGAAACTCAAACTGTGCTCCTGCATTGATGACTGCAACTCACCATTTCAGAAGACAAGTACAATTGACCATACTCGAATACTGTGTTTTCCCTTAAACAGGCAATGGCAGTAGCACTTACTTTGCTATCCTACTCTTTCTTCTTTCTTTCAACTCTACACCCCTCCTCTCACAAATACCCTTTTCAATATTTTAACCACTGCCCATCCTTGAGTTCATAGGTAATGAGTGAAACAGTTTTCCATCAAGAACGGACAGGGATTTAAA
The DNA here is from genome assembly GCA_013397055.1 of Pachycephala philippinensis. NCBI lineage: Eukaryota > Metazoa > Chordata > Aves > Passeriformes > Pachycephala > Pachycephala philippinensis. The sequence continues at coordinate 777,039 of VWZT01013281.1, forward strand.
GCGAGTGTGAAAGTGATAAAGAAGAATTAGCTTTTAGGTAAGCCCTGATTGCCTGGAGGAAATACCAAAGGACATGGTTCTGTAGTTACTGGGACAATAAAGTTAATCTGAAACAGATAAAACAGATGATAAACTAAGTTTTGTTTTCATGGAAGTGAAGAAACTGAAAGGACTGGGTTGGGTAGATGTTTGCATGCAAAATGTACATTTCCTAATAGGAAGTTTGGAGGATCACACAGCATATTTGCTCAAGCATTTTATGCCAATGAAGCTTTATCCATCTACTATCAAGAGAGTGACTGCCACCACTGATCAAGGAATGCTGCTCAAGTTTAGAATGAATGTACAGAAGATCTTTTGTTTGTTTCAGGTTTATTTAAAACGTATTCCATTTTTAAAATTAATTTTCACCAACAGAGCATTGCAAGGAATTACAAACTTGCACCTATGAGATCTGCTGTCTACAGCACAAGAAGGCAGCTGACTGATTGCTCAGATGCTTCCTGTCAAGACCTTTTGGTCAGCCTCTCAGTAGTGCTTGATGAGGTACAATGAAGCTCCAGCATTTGCAAGCCATCTTGGCTTGAAGAGAATTTCCCCAAGGCATGACAAAACAAATCTGCTTATGGTTAAAGCGCTATCTTTCCAACAATTTTTCAACCAGATCTCTACCAAAGTATCTAAAATTGACAGGCGTTTCTTGAAGAGAGGTATGAGGTAAAATTCCAAATGATGCAGGACACCTACACAGAGAAAGATCTTTCCCCACCATGTAACCTCCATGCATAGGTATGCTTTGTTTATATTGCTATTTCCTGATTCCTAAATAACGAACCCAATAAATGTTCAACTGGAAGTTAACTATCCTAGAGACACACTTAGAAGTAAAGAAAAAAAAATTCAACACCAGATAATGGAGCAGTAAGGCAATAGGTGTAAAATACTAATATATATGCAAAATACAAGAAAAGAACACAGAAAGTTAAGAGATGGAATTAAATAACTGAATTATCTAGGAACAAAAGTGTTTGCATGACAGGGAAATGGCAGTTCTAGATAAGAAAATCTACTGATCAACAGCTTAGCTTAAAAAACCAAAAATTTGACTGCCTGTAATCAGAAAGTCATTTCAAATGAATTATACAAAACATTATCAAGACTAAGTATGTGGTCTGGAATGACCCTGCTTTTATAGAGCAATTAATTTCTTGCATGCACACAAGATAAACTTCTTTGACAACTTCTGGATAACAGGTGATTATCAGTGCAAATGGGAGAGTTATTTTACTTCCTGGTGTGATCTGTACCTTTAAGAAGCAAAAGACCAGAGAGTATAGGGGACCTACCATTAGCTGGAAAATACAACAGCCTGGAACAGATTTCTCCTTATTAATCACCATCTCTGCATCAGTTATTATAAAACTGCAAGACAAAACTAATTCAGAACTGTCAAGTTTTCACTGCCTTTCTATTCCACTTTAGACTCTTCACACTGGTAACAGCTAAGCATATATTGCTTTTAGACACCTGGAGAAGTCAGCTTTTCCATTAGGAGCAAAGTCATCTTTTGACCTAGTTAGAATAATAAAGGATTTATTTTTTTGTTCTTATAGTATTTTCTTTAGTATTAGTTTAATGTTTTTGTAATAATTTCCAAATCTCCCTATGAGGAATAAATGCAGCAGAATTTCTCATATATTCAACTGCTACAGCTATTGACAGTTTACAGATTTTAAGTTCATTTACTCTAAAAAGGTAATATGAGGGGGTGGTGTGTGTGTATCTCAGAGCATATACTCTGAAAGGTGTGCTCCTGGGGTGCCTCTGAAGTGCTCTTGCTGCTAAATGCATATTCAATCTACTGCGTTAGACTCAGGTAGTCTAAACTTATCTGCCACAAATGCAAATAGTGTTGCTATCACATTGAATGTTCTGTGATGTAAATCATTAACTGGCAAATCATGGTGGAAGTACTTTGGGAGGTCTACAGTAAAACTGCATGTTCAAAGTAGTCACCTACGAGGTCAAATCAGGTTTCTCTGGATTTTACCTAGTTAGGTAAGGAATACTTCCACGGATGGGAGACTCCACAACCTCTGGTGGCATGTTCCACTGCTTGTCCTCATTTTTCCTTACATTAAAAAGAACTTCTCATTTCAACTTGTTTGCAATCTGTCGTTATCCTGCTATGCACCATCATAAAGACTTTGACCCTGCCTTAAAATCATAGAATATCCTGAGCTGAAAGGGACCCACAAGGATCATCAAAGTCCAGCTCCTGGCCCTGCACAGGACAGCCCCAAGAGTAACACCGTGTGCCTGAGATTATTGTCCAAATGCTTCTTGAACTCTGTCAGGCTTGGTGCTGTGACCACTTCCCTGGGGACCATGTTCCAGTGCCCAGCCACCCTCTGGGTGAAGAACGTTTTCCTAATATCCAACCTAAACTTCCCCTGATACAGCTTTGGGACTGAGGTTGACCTCAGGTCTTGTCACTGTTCACGAGAGAGGAGATATCAGAGCCTGCCCCTCCACTTCCCCTCACAAGAAAGTTGTAGACTGCAATGAGGTGTCCCCTCAGTCTCCTCTTCTCCAGGCTGAAAAAGGCAAGTGACTTCAGCCACTCCTGGCATGGCTTCCCCCTTAAAGCCCTTCACCATCTTTGTTGCCCTCCTTTGGACACTAATAGTTTAAAGTCTTTCTTACATTGTGGTGCCCAAAACTGCCCCAAGCACGCGAGGTGAGGCTGCCCCAGCCCAGAGCAGAGCAGGACAATCCCCTCCCTTGCCCGGCTGGCCATGCTGCACCTGATGCCCCCCAGGTCAGGGTTGGCGCTCCTGGCTCATGTTCAACTTTCCACTGACCAGGACCCCCAGGTCCCTTTCTGTGGTGCTGCTCTCCAGCATCTCATTTCCCAGTCTGTTCCACCTGAACATTGTCCCCGTACACCAGGGCAACA